>CAMZMU010000045.1:65367987-65544944 GCA_947311845.1 Poa pratensis | reverse complement strand
TGACCATGGTGGGTCCCCTTGGTCAGCACCAGGCACTCCCACGATGCTCTTTGAAAAATAGGACCAATGGTATAATTTTTACAGATTTTTGAAAACTTTCAATTTGCATGAAATCTGGATATTTAAATTAATAAAACTTGGGCAGAAAAATTATTTTTAAAATTCAAAACAACTAAACTTTTGCAACCTAATTATCACTACAGGAGGTAAAACAAAGTTGAAGAAAGAAATGCTGTTTAGCTTTTATGTATGCAAATACATTTGATAACAAGGTTGATCAAGTCTTGGCACCAAATAAATTTACATGACACAAATGATTTAAACATCATGAAACACTCATGTTACCTTGTATTGTATTGATATGGATCCAATCATAATGTTTTGATATCCTTCTTGATGATCATATATAGGGCAATCAATACTTCCCACTTTGATAGTTTTAAAATTGGAGATGGTATTGACTCCATAAATCTTGTCAACTTTCTTGGGGAAATAAACAGTATGTTCTTTATCATTAACATTGAAAGTTACTTTTCCTTTATTGCAATCAATAACAGCACCTGCAGTATTTAGAAAAGGTCTTCCAAGAATAATAGACATATTATCATCTTCAGGCATTTCAAGAACAACAAAATCAGTCAAAATTAAACAATTGTTAGCCACTTGAACAGGGACATCCTCACAAATGCCAACAGGAACAGCAGTAGATTTATCAGCCATTTGCAAAGATATATCAGTAGGTATCAATTTATCAAGATAGAGTCTCTTATAAGAGAAAAAGGCATAACACTAACTCCTGCTCCCAAATCACATAAAGCAGTTCTAACATAATTATTCTTGATGGAGCAAGGGATGGTTGGTATACCTGGATCTCCAAGCTTCTTAGGAACCTTGCCATTGAAAGAATAATTAGCAAGCATAGTAGAAATTTCCTCATTAGGAATTTTCCTCTTGTTAGAAACAATATCTTTCATATACTTTGAGTAAGGAGGCAATTTAATAGCATCAGTCAAAGGAATTTGCAAGAACAAGGGTTTCATCCATTCACAAAATTTATTATAATGTTCTTCTTCCTTTGATTTTAGTTTCTTAGTTGGAAAAGGCATTTGCTTTTGAACCCAAGGTTCCCTTTCATTACCATGTTTCTTAGCAATGAAGTCTTCCTTAGTGTACTTTGTGTTTTTAGTATGCTTTTCAGGTTCCTTTTCACTAACTTCTTTATCAAGAGCATCATTTTTATCCTTATCACTATCAAGTTCATTACCACTTTCAGTTTCAGCATCAGAGATAGATATACTATTAGGATCATTAACAGTTTCAGAGGATTCTACAACATTTTTATGTTTCTTCTTCTTCTTTTTCTTAGAAGGAGAAACTGGATTTTCAGCTAGTTGAGAATCTTGTTCAATTCTTTTAGGTGTCCCTCAGGATATAAAGGATCCTGAGTATGAGCTCCACTTCTAGTGCTAACATAGACAGGTTTTAATTTTTCTTAGAAGCATTGGCTAACATGTCTTGTTGCACTTTAGTGAGTTGATCAATTTGAGTTTGAACCATATGGAAATGTTTAATAAGCATCTTAACATCATTGGAGGTTCTCTCCACAATATCATGCAACTTACTAATAGCTAGAGAATTTTCATGCAAATGATTCTCTACTCTCATATTAAAATTATCTTGCTTAATAACATAATTATCAAATTCATCTAAGCATTGATCAGGTGGTTTAGAGTAGGGAATATCTCCTTCATCGAACCTGTGGAGAGAGTGAACCTCAATTATGGATGGATGAGGAATTGGCTTACACAAATCTTCAATAGGTGGAAGGTTCTTCACATCTTCAGATTTAATACCCTTCTCAATGAGAGTCTTCTTGGCCTCCCTCATTGTTTCATCATTCAATTCAATCATACCCCTCTTCTTTGATATTGGTGTCGGTGTAGGTGTGGGGGTCGGCGCAGGTAGAGTCCAATCATCATAATTCTGGCTGATTTTAGCCAATAATTCTTCAGCTTCTTCAGGGGTTCTTTTCCTGAAAACACAACTAGCACAACTATCCAGATATGCTCTAGATTCAATAGTTAGTCCACTGTAAAATATATCAAGTAGATCATGCTTTTCCAAATCATGTCCAGGCCGAGCTCTGATAAGAGAGCAAAACCTTGTCCATGCCTCTGGAAGTTTCTCTTCATCTTCCTGGTCAAAGTTATAAATTCTCTGCAAAGCATCATGTTGAGCACTAGCAGGGAAATATTTCTGAAAGAAAACATCAAGCAAACCAGTAGGACTAGTAATAGAACCAGGAGACAAGTTGTTATACCAAGCTTTAGCATCATCTTTTAATGAGAAAGGAAAAATCTTAGCAACAAAATAGCTACGCTTCTTAATATCATCAGAAAATAAGCCACTCAAAGTAGAGAGCTCATTCATGTGCTCTACAGCACTTTCACTCTTAGTGCCACAAAAAGGAGTTTTCTCAACAATAGATATATGAGATAAATCAAGAGAAAAATCATAATCCTTATCTTTAATGTTTATAGGAGAAGTGGCAAACTTAGGATCAGGTGACAACTTGTATTTAACAGCATGTTGTGCAAGAAAATTTCTCATATTACTTGCACCAGTAGTAGCATTACATTTATCAATAAAATCATCATCAAGTTCCACATAAGTTTCATCAGGATCATCATCACAAGTATAATCCCTTAACTCAGGTGAATAAACAGGAGTAGTAGGACTTCCATTAGGTGTTCTAGTATTTTCAAGTTGTTTAGACTTAGCAATAGCAGCATCTAAAAGTGGACCTAATGAAATATCTCATCAATCACAGTAGAAGCATCATCAACATTATCAGAGGCAATTTCAGATTCAGCAGTAGTACCAACACGTGAAGATTGTGGTGGTGTAACAAGTTGACTCAATACAGATGGTGAGTCAAGAGCAGCAGAGGTACTAAGTGTCGTACTTTTCCTTGTAGTGGATGGCAATACACGGACCCTCTCATCACGAGCTTTACCCATGATGAATAAATTTCAGCGAGCAATATAGATCACAAGTGAACTCACAAATAAAGCTATGCTCCCCGGCAACGGCGCCAGAAAATAGTCTTGATGACCCACAAGTATAGGGGATCGCAACAGTCTTCGAGGGAAGTAAAACCCAATTTATTGATTCGACACAAGGGGAGCCAAAGAATACTTGAGAGCCTTAACAGCGGAGTTGTCAATTCAGCTGCACCTGTGAATAGTCTTGCTCGACACAGATTATCAGTAGCAACAGTTTTATAGCAGGAGTAGCGGTGAAATAATAGCAGCAGTAAATAGAGACAGCAGTAGTGATTGCAGTAAACAGTAGGATTAAAACACTGTAGGCATAGAGATGGATGAACGGGCGCTGCATGGATAAGATAGCTCATATAATAATCAAGACATAGGCATTGCAGATAATAATGATAAAGCATCCAAGTACTAAGTAAACATAGGCATGTGTTCCGTATATAGTCGTACGTGCTCGCAATGAGAAACTTGTACAACATCTTCTGTCCTACCAGCCGGTGGCAGCCGGGCCTCAAGGGAATCTACTGGTAATTAAGGTACTCCTTTTAATAAAGTACCGGAGCAAAGCATTAACACGCCGTGAACACATGTGATCCTCACATCGCAGCCATTCCCCTCGGCTGTCCCAATTATTGTCACTTTGGGACCACGGGTTCCGGACAACAATATGTGTATACAACTTGCAGGTATGATCAATAAACAGTGCATATCATTATGAAACAATAACATGTTCAGATCTGAAATCATGGCACTCGGGCCCTAGTGACAAGCATTAAGCTCAACAAGTTGCAACAACATCAATAAGTACTAACAACGGATACTAGGCACCATGCCCTAATGATCTTATAACTTATTACATGAACAATCTCATCCAATCCCTACCATCCCTCTCAGCCTACAGCAGGGAATTACTCACACATGGATGGGGGAAACATGGATGGTCGATGGAGAAGCGTCGGTGATGATGATGGCGATGATCTCCTCCAATTCCCCGTCCCGGCGGAGTGCCAGAACGGAGTTTCTGGTCCCCGAAATAGGTTTCGCGATGGCGGCGGTGTACGGTAATGTTTCTGGATGAAGTGGACGACCCCCTCGCGTTTTAGGTCAGAGGGTTAAGTAGTCGAAAGGGGGACTCGGGGAGGTGCCCGAGTTGCCCTCCTCAGTGGATGGCGCGGTGGGCCCCCAGGCCGCGCCACCATGTGGTTTGGGCCACTCGTGGCCCATCTCTGCCTCCCCTTCTGGCAAAATAGAAGGTTTGCGATCTTTTCTGGTGTTTTTCCCGAAAGTTGACTTTCTGCACAAAAACAAGACATCAGGGCAATTCTGCTGAAAACAGCGTTAGTCCGCATTAGTTGTATTCAAAACACACAAGTTAGAGGTAAAACAATAGCAAAAGTGTTTAGGAAAGTAGATACGTTTTGGACGTATCAAGGGTCCGTCTCAACGGAAAAGCAGCGTGGCTTCCACGACGGTCGGTGCTGATGAGGCATCGAACCAAACATACCCCGTGGATTCTATCACGGAGAAGAAAACTTGTGAGCTACATGAGGCAGTGAGAAACTTAACCATGAACGCGGCGGACGGCTATGCTTTACCTTTTGAATCTACAACACTGTATCGTGGCAATGAGATTCCAGATGGCTATGCTCGTGTCGGCGTGGATCAAGTTTACCCCGGATTTGAATCACTCGAACTTCAAATCCCTGGAGGTGATGATGAGAGGACACTGGGAGATGTCCAGGGTGGACTCATTCTATGGCCCAAGAAATTGATCATGTTTCCAGGCTACACCGCCGCCATGGCCACCATCGCCTTCTCGATCTCCGTCGCCACGTCACTCGCCGCGTCAGCCGACTCCGTCGCCGCGTTAGCCGACTCCTGAGCTGTCTCCACCGCCTCCGCCCACTAAGGCTAACGGTCGAAAGGGGATGAAGACCACCGCCATGGGTTCCCGACCCAAACCCCGACTTGAGCCCCTGCCAAAAGTACCGAAGGTTCCTCCCCCGAGACCTTACGACGTCGAGTGTACTCAAGAGGAAGCCAGGGTGTGGCTACAAACAGAATCGAGAAGATAGTTTGCAGAAATGGCTGAGAAAAGAAAACCTAAGCCAAAGGAAAAGTATTCGGAAGCTCAAACACAATTTGCTGTTAGTTTTCTTACTCAGCCATCGCAAATTTCGATAAATAGGCCAGATGACTATGTACGGACTATGAGGAAAATTCCACCCGGCGGGAAAAGGAGAAGAGATGTTGCCTAGCTCGGACATCAGTCAAATCAGTCCATCTCCCCGCTCAAGGTGGCCACTGATATGGGCTCTGCGCTTGAGAACGATAGCGCTTACCGCGCGCAATTTGCTGCAGATATTGGTATTTCACTTTCTCAACTGGATGCAGATGATATCCCCCCTTATGGGACCTACTAGATGGACCTGGGAATACGGGAAGGATCTAGTGTCACCTGATGAGCTCCAGAATCTACCAACACAAATGACAAGACTGCATAAATGGTACAAGAATGTCACAAGTGAAGGTCAAATATTGATCCCGGTGAAAATTACAGATGAACATTTCGACGGTGCAGACGAGATAACTATACCTATTGAAGAAATCTATCAGTTATACCAGCTTGACGCCCTCGACTTGAGCATGCTCACTACCTATTGTCTGTAAGTGATTCAATTCATTTATTTTCTAAAATAAAGTCTATAGCTTAGCTCGGTCATTGCCTGTTCAAATTATGCTCACTACGGTATTATGCAGAATGAAGAGCGATGAATGTGACAGAAACCGAGTGTTTGAGATTGGATTCATCGACCCAAGCAGAGTTAATGAAAAATTGCTACGTGACCACCACGAGGAAACGGTGAACACCTTGTTTAGGTCCATCCGGGACCAAAATTATAAAGGGAAGATATTGTTTCCTTACCACTTCAGGTAAGAGTCTTACTGTCTTGTACACATTGGTTTTTGCTTTCTCGATGTTAAGTGTAACTGATTAGTTACTGACATATATAAACGTGCGCAGCGCCCATTACATTATGTTAATCATTCAAATCGATAGAGCAGAAGTTGAAATCTTGGAATCATTGCACTGGCCCAAAGAGCGGCACGAATATATCCAAGGAGTGCTCAAACGGTAATTTCAATCTTTATCGTATTACATCGGTCTCTTTCCTTCCATTCCTGAGATATCAAGTAACTAATTAATAACTCATTTATTCAATTGTTTGATGGGCAGGGTTTGGGAAGCTTTCCGAAATGCTACACCTGGTCAATTTAAAGAGGAACTTACTTTTGTTTACCCCAAAGTAAGTAGTACGAGCTAGGTGTTCGCGCATCCCTTTTAATTCAAATTTCAATACCATCGTGATGCTTGATTATTATTTAATTGAAATCTATTCCCGTGTAGTACTTGGATAGGCAGCCTCCCGGGACCAATTTGTGTGGATATTACGTCTGCGAGTGGATTCGCACGATAGTCTCTGAGCGGAACCCAGGGACATTTATCAAAGTAAGTGAACAAATAAATTCACAATCTCATTTTATAACCATCAATTGTGTTGAGTGTCATTCATAATTTCTGTTATGATGATTGAAATTCATATTAATCTCCCTTCTTTTATAGATGGATCGAATGCGGAGGGACCTGCAACTAAAGGACCGCTTTCGACCAATTTGCGAGGAAATTGCGGGATTTTTGATGAACTATGTCTTAGACATGAAGGGAAAATACAATGGCACCATATCAAATTAGATGACGGGCTCTAGTAGTGGCTTCATGATCTCCATGTAATCGAACAGATGATGGTTCTAGTCCCTCTTATATATGATCTTTATATGTAAATTAATCCGGGAAAGCGTGAAAACGGGAAGCCGGGAAAACGTGAAACCGGGAAGCCGAGAAAACGTGAAACCGGGAAACCGGGAAGCCGGGAAAACGTGAAACCGGGAAGCCGGGAAAACGTGACGTCGACTTTCCCGACTTCCCGACTTCACGACTTCACGACTTCACGACTTTCCCGACTCCCGACTTCACGACTTTCCCGACTTCACGACTTTTCGTTCCGACTTCCGACTTCCGATTTCCCGACTTTCTCATAAAGCTTTCTCTTACGAATATTTTGATATGCTATATGTATTTTTCTGATTTACAGATAATTAACCGTATTTTTTGCAAATTATTCATAATATACAACAACCGAAACGAAAAAAACCACAGGCTGCCACGTGGGTGCATCTCTAGTCCCGGGTTGTATTACAACCCGGGACTAGAGATCCTCTCGCGCGCGCCATGTGCTGCCCCCGCGTGGAACTCTCTGGTCCCGGGTCGTAGGACACCCGGGACAAGAGGGGAGGGGCCTCTAGTCCCGGTTGGCATGTACCGGATGTCCATCCGGTCCCAGAGGCCTCTACCACCCGGGACTAAAGGCCCTGTGTACACTAGTGACTATGATGCGCCAGTTATCAGCAATAAACACATCTGGAAAATGAAGGTACCACTGAAGAGGTGTGATCCTAACCAAGTACAACCCGCAAAGTACAAATGTCAAGGCAGTACTAAGTATTGTTATTGTCGTCATGACGAGAAAATTAAACACGTATTACTTTTCTAATGCAAGTTTGTACATCTTATATGGTCGGTTAACCAAGTGGTTTTGAACTAGTACCCACCTCACAATGGTGCAAATATATATAGCAATTGTTTGCGAAACACTGATCACAGTAGTAGAATTCTCATAGGGTTGGAAGTTGAAGCCTTATTATGCTCACATTTGGAGTAAGTGGGCGAAGGATATGTTTACTTTGCATCGATAGCGTCATAGTCTTCGAATCGACCCTCCATCGATTCACCTATGCACAGACCGGGTGGACACCTTTTGCTTGTATCAGCTTGATGCAAAACATTTGAGTTTTGTCAATAAAAAATCATTTTTTAGAAAAATAAATAAGCACAACCATCGCAGAGAAAACCATCATGCCCCTGAGTAACTGCGTTTGGTGCACACATACACTGGCGGCTGGTCGTCTACGTATGGTCTAGTGTACACACACGCAGGGCGTGATGACCCGAATGCGTGCCGATGGATCTTGGGCTACCTAGAGCGAGCCCCCCCCCCCCCCCCCGCACCATATCAGCAGTGGTGGCCCTGCATGGCATGCAAAGTGTTGTAATGTGGGTCTGTGTGTAGAGAGTAAAAGAGTTGAGGGGTACATCTGTAAGAGAGCCATATGTAATATAGAAGGAAAAAGAAAAGAATAGAGGTGAGAGAGAAAGAACGAACAGAGGATATCCCCTTTCTTCCCCATCGCTCCATTCACCATGGCCTGGAAGTGAAGCTGGATTTCTTCATGGTATCAGAGCACACGGTGTTGTGTGGCATTGGATCCGAGCTGTGGTGATTCCGAGGCACTGGTTTGTGGTGTTTGAAGGCAGGGAGGGGAGGTGATTCAGCGGGCGCTGGTGGCGGTGTTTGACAGGCAAGGAGGCGATTTGGTGGTGACTAGTGAAGGGGTTGAAGTTGATTGCGCCACCAGAGGAGGCTGCGCAGCAGAGATTAGGTGAGGTTGTTGCTGATTCGGATTTGGGCTAGGTGGTACTGGTCGAGGTCAACGTGGTCGTGGTGGATTGGTGAAATCCTAGGGAAGTTTTTGCTGTGTGTCGACACATAGGCAGAGTGTTGGTGTCAAGGAGATGGCTGAGAATACTGGCACACCGGGGGCGATCACGGCAGTGGAACTGGCCGCCGTGCTGAAGGCAATGGATGAGAAGTATGAAGTCTTGTTTGATGCAATCAGTAAACAAGGAGGAAGCTCAAGGTCAGAAATTGAAGTGAAGGAAGAAATTCACCCCCTGCAGATGCCGCTTGTGAAGCTAGAGGGGGCTGAGAGCTATGCCAGTTGGGCAGAACATGTTGAGACCATACTGATTTCAAGGAAACTTGAGGGATATGTGCTTGGAACAATGGAGAAGCCTGCGGATGAGGATTCAAAAGAAGGCCCGAAGTGGAAGATGACCAATGCTTTGGTGAGAGCCTGGTTGTTGAGCTCTCTGTCACCTCAAATTGCTAAACAGGTTGAGAGGATCAAAAATGCATCAGAGATTTGGAGGCTCCTGAAGGGTACTTATTCAGGAGTCAGGAATGAGATGTTGGCATGCAGAATTCAGAAGGAGCTGCAAAGTATGAGTCAGGGGGAGAAGACAGTGGTTGAATATGTGTCTGAACTGAAGCGTTTGTGGAGTGACTTGGACTACTATGATCCAATTGAAATGGAGTGCTGTAAGTGTGTGGACAAATACAACAAGTGGACAGAGCGAAGGCGAGTCAGGGAGTTCCTAAATGGGCCCAATCCCAGGTTCGAGAACAGGCGGGCAGCACAGTATGGTAGTGGAAAATTACCCAGCTTAGAGCAAGCCATATCGGCAATTCTTAGTGAAGAAACTCGACTAAAACTGGATGGTGTTAGTTCAGACACACACAATGTAACACAAGGGCGTTCAGCTTTACTTGCTACATACAACAACAAGTACCAGAAGGGGGTAATTAATCACGGTGACAGAAATTGTTTTGAATGTGGAAATCCAGGACATATCAAGGTAAACTGCCCAGAGCTGATCGGTAGTGGTCGTAGACATGGTCAAGACTGGACTGGAAGAGGACGTGGACGTGGATTTACTGCACGAGGAGGCGGCCGTGGGCGCGGAACATGGGTTGGACGCAGAGCAAATGCTTCAGCTACTAACGACGATGCAACACAAGTAGTGAATATTCAGATTACCTCTGATGATCTAGAAAGGTGGAAACAATTTAAGAAATTAAGCATGGGCGAGAAGTCATCAGTGGAGGCCTCTGCCGCATCAGCTAGTGCATCTACTAGTCCAGGCGGTAATATTTTTAAACTCTCAAGGCATAATGGGAGTGATGCATTATGGCTAATAGATTCTGGGGCTTCCAAAAATATGGCTGGCTCTAATGCAAATTTTGAGAATTATATTTCAGACCCTAGAAAATTGTGCGTTAAACTTGCCGATGGTTCTACTCAATATATTGTTGGGACAGGAACTGTCATGTGCAACCCGGATATCAAATTGTCTTCAGTCTTACATGTTCCCTCATTCCCAATTAATCTCTTGTCCATCAGTTGCATTACCAATGAGCTAAATTGTGCTGTCATTTTTCTCCCATTTGGGTGTATATTTCAGGAGCTTGGGACTGGAAAAAGGCTTGGGACAGGGAGCATGCTTGAGGGATTGTACTACCTGAACAATGACATATGACCAAGAGTAAACGCTGCATTGTCATACTCCCCTCTAGATGAGTTTATTTTGCTGCACCGTCGTCTAGGACATATACCTTTTGTGAACCTGGGAAAGTTGTATCCAAATCTCTATAGTAAGGTTAACAGAGAGCAGCTAGTATGCGATGCTTGCGAGTTTGGAAAACATATTAGAAGTACTTATATGTTGTCGGACAACAGAAGTGTTGTACCCCTCCATACCATACATTCAGATGTGTGGGGTCCTAGTGGAGTTTGTGCTATTAATGGGTATCGATATTTTGTGACCTTTATTGATTGTTGCACCAGAACTACCTGGGTGTACGTGTTGAGGAACAAAAATGATGTATTTGAGTGCTTTAGGGATTTTCATAACCTTATTATGACTCAACACAATGCATGTGTGAGCACTAGTACAGAAAACCTATTCTGTGGCGCACCAAAAACCTATTCTGTGGCGCATGGGTGGTGCGCCACAGAATAGTCGCCACAAAATAAGCTATTCTGTGGCGCACCACCTGGTGCGCCACAGAATAGTGGCTATTTTGTGGCGCACTCAGTAACGGTGCGCCACAGAATATCGTTTTCAGGTTTTAAAAAAAAAACAGCCCCGCGGTCCGCGGTCGTTTGGTTGACCGGCGGCGGCGGGATCCAACCGAGCATGGGGACGAGCTCGCCCTCTGTGTTGCCCTGCAGGAAGCGGCGGTGCGCGTCACCGTCGGCCGACCCGAGCTTGCCGTGCTGTGGAGGAGGAGGTGCGGGCCGCTTCGGAACTCGAGGAGCGGCTTCTGGACGCAGACGGCCGAGAGGAGCACGTAGACGGCCGAGAGGAACTCGAGGAGCGGCTTCTGGACGCGCTGGAAACCGAGGAGTGCTGGAACTCGGTGACATCGGCGGCGGCGAGGGCCTTGGCGGCGGCGCGGTCGGCGTTGGAGGTCGGCGGCGAGGGCCTTGGCGGGGCGGTCGCCCCCCAGCAGCGCGGCGGCCGCGACCTGGTCGTCCTGCTCCAGGTCAGGGTTGAAGCGGCGGTCGGGGAGGAGGATTCAGAGGAGGAGGGCGTCGGGGAGAGGAGCGGCCATGGCGCGAAGCTCGACGGGGGTGGCGGCGGCGGCGAGCGAGGAGGAGAGGCGCAGCGCGAGGGGCTCGGGGTGGGAGCCGCGGAGGCGGTGGAAGGCGGCGGCGCGGTTGGTGTTGGAGACGACCATCGGCAGGAGGCCAGCAGACCATCGGTAGGAGGAAAGAGATAGAGATAAGGCAGGAGGTAGGTGCGTGCGTGTGTGGTGGAGATAGAGGAAGAAAGAGATAAGACAGGAAAGAGATAACGCGAGGTGGGTGACGGTTTGACCAGATCTAAAGAAAATATCTGTTGATTCTATGGCGCATGTATCCGTGTGCGCCACAAAAAGGACTATATCTGTGGCGCACCTGTGTACATGCGCCACAGAATAGGCTTATTCTGTGGCGCATCTGACATGTGCGCCACAGAATAGGCTTATTCTGTGGCGCATCTGACATGTGCGCCACAGAATAAGGTCAAAAGTGGCAGACCCGTACGTTGGTGTGGGGCCCGCGCTTATTCTGTGGTGCATCCTTATAGCCGTGCGCCACACGCCACAGAATAGCCTTATTCTGTGGCGCACGGCTATAAGGTGCGCCACAGAATAAGCTTCCATAGAATTGGGGTTTCCTACTAGTGGAGGATATTTCGTACAGATAATGGTACGGAATATGTAAACAAAGCTTTTGATGAATACTTGTCAAATTTTGGGATAATTCATCAGACTACGTGTCCGGGTACCTCGCAGCAAAATGGTTTGGCTGAAAGGAAAAAACAGACATCTCTTGGAGGTGACACGTTGTCTAATGATGGCAATGAACGTCCCTAAATTCTTGTGGGGTGAGGCTGTGATGACTGCAGCCTACTTAATCAATCGAATGCCATCGAGGGTTCTTGGTTATAAAACACCAATAGAGTGTTTGACTGGTAAAATTGATTATGTGGTTCCCCCAAAGGTTTTTGGGTGTGTGTGTTTTGTAAGGGATCACAGGCCTTCACTAGGTAAACTAGATCCAAGAGCACTAAAATGTGTGTTCATTGGCTATTCAGGAAAGCAAAAGGGCTACAAATGCTGGTGTCCATCAGAAAGGAGGATGTTTATTAGCATGGACGTGACTTTCAGGGAACATGAATCATACTATGGTGAAAAGCCAGATTTAACTGATGTATTCCCTGATTTATTCTCTGACGATAATTTAGACATGTAGAGAGTAACAGAGAAGGATGGAACTGAAGAGCAAGATACAAGCAAAGAGACGGTGATTGGGGTGATACCAGTTGATATCTCTAGTGAAGTTTTTGAATAAGATTTTGGTGATACAGAACACTATTCTGATCAGGGGGGGCAGCAAGGTGAATCACATGATGTTCAACAAGACTTTGTTCAGGAAGATGAAGACCAGCGGGAATACGAGTTACAAGGTCCATCTCCGGTGGTGGGCCCCTCACATGATGGTATTATTCTTCCTCATAATGATTTGGGTGTTCCTATAGCACATAGGAAACCAACTCGCTCCACGGCTGGAAAGTTGCCTTCAAAGTACAAATCCTATGACATGTCCAGTAGAGTATCATATTCATCTGTTGGTCCTTGCTATAAATCCTTCATAGCAGCCTTAGATTCATCGCCCCCTATACCACATGATTGGCAGGAAGCTATGAAACATCCTAAATGGAGAGAAGCCATGCTAGAAGAAATGAATGCACTTGATAAAAATGACACTTGGGAATTACAGTGCTACCAGCTAACAAAAAGGTGGTTGGTTGTAAGTGGGTATTCACAATAAAACACACCCCTGATGGGAGAATAGATAGATATAAAGCCAGATTGGTAGCCAAGGGATATAGCCAAACCTATGGGGTTGACTATGACGAAACATTTGCACCAGTAGCAAAAATGAGTACTATCAGGGCAATAATATCAATAGCAGCTAACCGGAAGTGGAATTTATTTCAGTTGGATGTAAAAAATGCATTTCTACATGGAGATCTACAGGAAGAGGTGTATATGGAGATTCCCCCGGGGTTCCACACACAGGAAATAGAAGGCAAGGTGTGCAGGTTAAAGAAATCTCTTTATGGTCTTAAGCAGTCGCCAAGGGCGTGGTTTGGTAAATTTCGTAATGAGATATGTTCCAAAGGATATCAGCAAACCAATGCAGATCATACTCTGTTCTTTAAACGACGTCAAGGGAAAATTACTATACTCACGGTTTATGTTGATGATATTGTGATAACAGGAGATGATGACGAAGAAATCTCGAAGTTAAAGAAGACGCTAGCTAGATCTTTTGAGGTCAAGGATCTGGGGCATCTTCACTACTTCCTTGGGATAGAAGTTGCCTATTCTGCGCAAGGTATATATCTATCCCAAAGGAAATATGTACTTGATCTACTCACTGAGACAAGAATGACTAACTGTAAACCTGCAATTACACCCATTGACCAAAATCACCGGATAAAATCAGATTCGGGTGAGCCAGTAGATAAACAAAGATACCAAAGACTAGTTGGAAAACTAATATATTTATCTCACACGAGACCTGACATCACATATGCTGTCAGTGTAGTTAGCAGGTTCATGCATGATCCCAGAACTGGTCATATGGATGCAGTGAGTAGAATTATCCGTTATCTTAAGAATTGTCCTGCGAAAGGGATTCTTTTCTCAAATCATGGAAACTTGAGAATAGAAGGATACACCGACGCCGATTGGGCTGGTTGCTTAGATGACAGAAAATCAACCTCTGGTCATTGCATATTTCTTGGGGGCAATTTGGTTAGTTGGCGAAGTAAGAAACAAAGTGTGGTCGCAAGATCTACGGCTGAAGCTGAATTCAGGGCTATGGCTTCAGGTTTGTGTGACTTGTTATGGTTGAAAATATTGCTATCTGAACTTCAAATATGTGATGGTAACCCACTCCAGCTATATTGTGATAATCAGGCAACCATTAACATAGTGAAGAATCCTGTCCATCATGATAGGACAAAACATATAGAAATAGATAGGCACTTCATCAAAGAGAAATTAGATGAAGGTGTGTTGAGTTTATCATATGTTAGATCAGCTGACCAACTTGCAGATATTTTGACGAAGGGGGTTAGTGTTCTATCTTTTATGGAAACCTGTAGCAAGATGAGGCTTATTGACATCTTCGCCTCATCTTGAGGGGGAGTGTTGTAATGTGGGTCTGTGTGAAGAGAGTAAAAGAGTTGAGGGGTACATCTGTAAGAGAGCCATATGTAATATAGAAGGAAAAAGAAAAGAATAGAGGTGAGAGAAAGAACGAACAGAGGATATCCCCTTTCTTCCCCATCGCTCCATTCATCATGGCCTGGAAGTGAAGCTGGATTTCTTCACACAGCGATAAAAAGGACACCGGCGATCGCGCATGGCACGCAGTTTCGCCCTGATCGACTATGTCCCCGGCCTAGGCATCTAGCTACAGTCAGGATCCTTTCTGGCGAGGCAACTAGCACAAGCGATCTCTTGGTCCGTCTCCCTCCGTCCTTCGGCTCCATTTTCCATTCAATAATACTCCCTCGGTTCCACAATATAAGATGTTTTAGCCATTTGCCACATGAACATGCATACACATGTATGTAGACACATTTTAGTGTATGCATGCACTCCTTTTAGTCCGAATCTAGACAACATGTGTACCATCTAAAACATCTTATATTGTGGAACGGAGGGAGTACTCCCGTGTCCCATATTATAAAACATTTTGGCAAGTTTTAAAACAGTTTGCCAAAATGTTTTATAATATGAGAAAGATGGAGTAGGTTTTGCTCAATCTAAGGGCGTGTTCGGATGTAGTCCAGCTTCCCCAAATCCTCAGATTCTGCTCCACAAACGCAAATCCGGGTCTCGTCCGGAGCACAAAACGTTCGGTACAACTTCTTGAGTTTTGGGTGGGCTGGCAGCCCATTTAGCCAATCTGGCCCATTGAAAAGGGAGTTCGCCAGCATGTTGCAGCCCAAATCAATCGAGTCAACAATGTCTCGACGACAACTAGTACGGCCGCGGCGGCGCTCAACGAGAGGATTTCGCCGACGGCCACCAATTCATGAAATTGGACCTGAGGATCGATTAGTTGGAAGGAGAGGATCCTTCCTACGCACTTTCGCGCCTCGGGAATCGATTTTAAACTAGATCTCTATCGCTGCGCTAGTCTGCGTCTCCGTCGGGACCGGGAATCCGAGCACGTATGTCAGACCTGGTGGCCGCGTACGCGTGTGAGCGGTCCTGGCGTGTCTCCGGCAAGCTCGTCGATTTGGAGTAGGGGATGCAGTAGGGTGGCCTCTATACCTCGACGTGGAAGCTCCTGGGGATGACGGGGGGTAGCGGCGGTTCTGGAGGTCGGCGGAGTCGGGGGTGGCGGCGGGTCTGGAGGTCACCGGAGTTGGGGGCGGCGGCGGGTCTGGAGGCCAACCGAAGTTGGGGGATGGCGGCGGGTCTGAGGCCTGGCCTGCGATTTGTTCGGGAGAGAGAAGCAGTCAACTAGTCAAGCATCGATGGACTCAGGAGAAAAGAAAAAGGCAGCGAACAGTTATTTTCACTTGGCGGTGGCATTTCACCGTAATTATGTGCTGCTCCGCGGCGGACTGCTCCACGGATCGCCAGAATAGGTGCTCCGCAATTTGTACAGCCGAATTGCCCGCTCCGCGGATCTGGCCCATGGAGTTGGCTTGTTCGGCGCTGCTCCGGACCGGAGCACCACGGATCTGGGAGCCAGAGAGCTTCCGAACATGCCCTAAGTCGTCTGATATTGAGCCGTTTTGTTGTTTCCGCATTCTTTTTTTTGCGGGTAAAACCTGGAGTTTATTCAGCTGAAATAAAATTACGATCGGCCATTACAAGATCTGAAATAAAATTCGGCTCTTGATGCACCCAGCACATGGTGCTGTGCTCAGAGAGAATCAAGATTACTAACATTGACTTCAACATAAGAAAATCTAAATTACTACCACTCACTTAGACATAAGAAAAAACTATTTTCTTTTTGTCCCACAGTGTAAGTTACTAGGCCCCGTAAGTTGCACCGGCTTTGGATGCAAAACGACAATCCAAGGGGAGGCTTAGGTGTAGACGAACCCTTGGATGATTTAGATTTGTGATATACATGGTTGAACTACGAGGCAGCATATCTAGCGTGAAGCTTGCTATTCTTCTTCATCGCTCACAGCTCCTCTCCTCGTGTTCTCTCCTCCATGCCCTCCTTAGATGCCCCCCCCCACCGACCCATGGCATTCTACACCCCTTACGCAGTTGCGCTCTCTCTGTTGGTTGTCTCGCTTTGGAGCAGTCTAGGCGTCGTCAATGGTGGTGGTTTGTTTCCTGGTGCTGTGAGTATCTGATCGTGTCGGCTGGGCTTTTTTTCTTTTTGACTGTGTGCATGCTATGTTTAGACTAGCTATCGACATTATGTTGTTACATATACTAGGTGTAATTGGTATCAGTATGAATTTTATATATTCCTGTATACAAAAATGTGGAGAATTGGGAGTGACCTTAAGGACCGGACAGACCAACAAGGTAGTAAATCCGCAAACCCGGTAAATTTAAAGGGCAAAAAAAATAAAGGAAGTGGGGAATGGTGTCACAAATTTCAAAATTTCTAAAAATGAGAAGTATCGGCAGGTGTTTATTCTTATTGTCTTGCGAGGAATGGGTTTACGCCAATAAGCGATTCCAAAACTACGCCTGAAACTGATGCGCAAAATGCTGTTATTTTGATGTGTTCCAAATTCATATGAAGATATAAAGTGAGAGGCTAACTTCGGAGCGAAGCGGAGACCCGTCGCCGGAGGCTTTGCCAGATTTTTCTGAGGAGCAGGTTCGTGTCGAGGTGGAGCACTCTGTTGAAAAGGAAAATGTCACTGTTGACAATGATGGTGCTGCTACTTCAGATGATTCTGATCCTGATTCTACTGGTTCTGATGATTCTGTTTCTTCTGATTCTGATAATGATAATGTTCAGAACTCACCCCCTGTTTTGCAGCCACAACAGTCTATTGCTGCTCGTAGGAACAGGAGGAATTGTGGTCCTCGACCACGTTTAATTGAAGAGTGTAACATTGTTGATTATGCTCTGAGTTGTGCAGAACAGGTGGAGCATGGACATGAGCCGTCCACTTATACTGAAGCTATTGGTTCCGGTGACCGCGAGAAGTGGCTTGCTGCTATGCAAAAAGAGATGCAGTCACTCGATAAGAATGGCACATGGGAAGTTGTGCGCTTGCCTAAGAAAAAGAAGGCAGTCCACTGTAAGTGGATCTTCAAGAGAAATGATGGTTTATCTCCTAGCGAGCCTGCGAGGTTTAAGGCAAGGTTAGTAGAAAAGGCTTCAGTCAAATTCCAGGTGTTGATTATAATGATGTTTTCTCTCCAGTTGTTAAGCATAGTTCAATTCGTACATTCTTTGGTATTGTTGCTATGCGTGATCTTGAACTTGAGCAGTTAGATGTAAAGACTGCGTTTCTGCATGGAGAGTTGGAGGAGGAGATATACATGGACCAGCCAGAAGGGTTCATAGTGCCTGGTAAGGAGGATCTTGTGTGTAAGTTGAAAAGGTCCTTATACGGTTTGAAACAATCTCCTCGTCAGTGGTATAAAAGGTTTGATTCTTTTATGTTGTCACATGGCTTTAAGAGTCTGAATTTGATAGCTGTGTATACATTAAGTTTGTTAATGGATCACCTATATACCTGTTATTATATGTTGATGATATGTTGATTGCTGCCAAGAGCAAGAAAGATATCGCTGCTCTCAAGTCACAGTTGAGTAGCGAGTTTGAGATGAAGGATCTTGATGCTGCTAAGAAAATTCTAGGTATGGAGATTACCCGTGACAGAAATTCTGTTTGTTGTTTCTTAGTCAGCAAAATTACATTAAGAAAGTTCTTCATCGTTTTAATATGCATGATGCAAAGTCTGTTAGTACTCCTATTGCTCCTCAGTTTAAATTGTTAGCTGAACAATGTCCTAGTACGGATGAGGATTTTGAGTACATGTCTAGAGTTTCCAATTCTAGTGCTGTTGGTTCTTTAATGTATGCCATGGTTTGCTCACGTCCAGATTTATCATACGCTATGAGTTTGGTTAGTAGATATATGGCTAATCCTATCCTGTAAAGAACAATGGAAGGCTGTTCAGTGGATTTTCAGGTATCTTCGTGGCACATCCAATGCTTGCCTCAAGTTCGGCAAGACTGATGAGGACTCGTAGGCTATGTGGATTCAGATTTTGCTACCGATTTGGATAAGAGGAGATCCCTCACAGGTTATGTGTTCACGCTTGGTGGTTGTGCCGTGAGTTGGAGGGCAACGTTGCAATCCGTTGTTGCCCAGTCTACCACTGAAGCAGAGTACATGGCTATTGCTGAAGCATGCAAAGAATCGGTTTGGCTGAAAGGTTTGTTTGCTGAGCTTTGTGGAGATGATACTTGCATTAACCTGTTTTGTGACAGTCAGAGTGCTATTTACCTTACTAAGGATCAGATGTTCCATGAGAGAACAAAGCACATTGACGTCAAATACCATTATGTGCGTGATGTTGTTGCAAAAGGTAAACTGAAGGTATGCAAGATAAGTACTCATGATAATCCTGCTGATATGATGACAAAGCCAGTTCCTGTTACTAAGTTCGAGCTTTGCTCGGGCTTAGTTGGTATCACTGTCTAGACCAAGAGGCTATTTGGCGCCGAAGGTGTTTTCTTTGTTGTTTCAGGGCGAAGTTCACGTTCATGCTACAAGATGGAATTTGTCTCAAGGTGGAGTGTTATTTTGATGTGTTCCAAATTCATATGAAGATATAAAGTGAGAGCCTAACTTCGGAGCGAAGCGGAGGCCCGTCGCCGGAGTCAGACTGCAGCTGACTTAGGGTTTTATGCCATCATATATACATCTTGTAAGCCGCCGCTGGGGGTAAGCCACACATTGTAAACCCACGGCGTTTGTAACCTCACCCGATATAGTGAAGTATTGCTGGCTGGCGCCCGTGGTTTTTTCCTCTCCTTTGTTTGGAGAGGTTTTCCACGTTAAAATCTCGTGTCCACTTTGTTTGATCGTTCCGCTCTTCGTCGTTTATTTGCTATCGTTTATAACAAATGCTAATATATTTTCCTTAAAATTAACATTATGACATTTGTGATGGGACAATATTATTATATTCAGACTTGGAAACGCGCATATAATGTGCAAGTCATTGTCTTATCATGTATCACATATGCTATCTATAGTTCTATACTTGTTCACACTTCACTTTCCAGTCATCTTGGAAAATCTCTTAAAGGTAACAATTGGCGCTCGGACAGAAGCTACTCTGGTATCATGCGGGTACTGCATAAATATATCATAAACTAATAAAGGATCATGTATACCTCCAGGCAAAGAAAAAATCGTTCTATGGACTATCGCAAAAAAAAAAACATCATTCTAATGAGAAAAAACTTCCATGCAATGTTCCAGAAAAAGGTTACACGCCTGGATGTGTCTGTACATGCTATCCCAGCCCAGTGCAGGCATGCATTCTGACATGAAGTTCCCAGAAATGCTATCTTTTCTAACCTAGTTCACTTAACATGTCAGTGATGTCTTTTTATCAGAGGCATGTGTATGAATAGAGCAGAAGATCAGCTAGCTAGTATACTGTGTTTATCTCCAAGCGAGTAAAATTTATATGGCAAAAGAACATAATCAACAAAAACTTTACGCGATTGATGAATATGAAGCTAGCTACACACATGAAATGTTCATACCGTCAAAACCAAAACGCAGAGTTGCAATAACCAGAGACCAAGTGTGGCAAGTCATGTTCAGTGATTCATAAATAAGTATACCAATCCTTTATCAAACAACAGTGATGCAAATAGCCTAAAATAGGAGAAGATACTCCGTGTTATATATAGTAGCAAAGAAAAATGAATCGATGGTGGATGATAAGAAAGAAATATGGTATGTCGATATACTACCGTCCACACGGAACTGCAAACTACCATATTTTCAACCAAATCGTGATTTCAACATCTGCTTATGCAAGCTTGATTATCCAATGTCTAAGATCTATAGTATGGAAACTAACTAATTTGTATTAAAGCGTGAAAAGCCACTAGCATGTACACTTGTACTTGTTACATCTTGCTTTTTGAGAGAAAAAACACTAGCATGTACCTTTGTACTTGTCCAGCTGAGGTTTATCATCCCAAAGATTAATGTGATTTTATATGGTCTTAGATCATATAAAATGTGTATGCCCAAAACATTAGTAGACTCATCTTAGGAATAACTATTGGACTTGTAACTAATAGAACACTCAAGCCATCCCAGCGCTTAAGTTATTGATTGTACACGCTTATGAAAATATCTTCCTTTTTTGCGGGGAAACGCTTATGAAAATATCTTGTGAAATTAATTCCGGTATGTTGTATTTCTAAAACATGATATGTTCTATCTATCTATATGTATATAATAAGGTATGACATCTAAAATAAGGTTATTCCTATCGTTGACTTAATGGAGTATATATAGTTGTTTCTTGTATTCTTTAGTTTTGTGTATATATACAACTTAGTCAATTGAACCAAAACATCCTCTCAACGACCATCTCTCTTAGGATTAATTAACAGTAAGGTGAATCAACTGCTAGCAACAATAAGTGAACTCAAGAAAAGTATTCGCCAAACAGATTGATGAATGGGAAGTGTACCCGCAGAATAATGTTGTAGAAAGAAATAAATAAAATGAATTGCCTAAACGTCATGCATGTTATTTTGTTTTAATCATTTCTTGTAGAGAAGTATGGTGTACCTCTGGCTTCTGCATTGACTGATACACACAGATGCAGTACTTTGCATCTGTAGTGCACCTTCATATCCAGAGCCTGTTTGGATACAAGAACATCAAACTCAAATTCCTTGCAATCCAAAGTGGTCTAGTCAGATCACAGGTGCTATACAAACACTTCACAGGAAATAAGTACAGTATCCAATAATCCAAACAATTCATGCATGTCTATCCAAAGACAATCGATTGCAGCAAAGCTGCTAAAATATTAACTCCATACTGAATCCCTGACAAGGGCATATGCATTTACGGGAGCCTGGACTAGTGACACAAATAATCAATCAACACAAAATCTCTAGACAGCTATATTCGTCAAGGACACCGGCTAGAGCTAACCCTGGACTGTGGTAGCAGCATGACCCAGCATTAAGTCCAAGTAATGAATCACACATGGCTAGAAAAGTTACTATAGCATGCACAAATGAAAGCTCTCATATCTCATCTCCTGCCACTAATTACTCTCTTCTGCAGATCATATCACTGCCCACAGTACCTGAAATCCAGACCCCCCCTAACTGTGCAAGTCTGTTCTTAATTACCATGCAAATGCTTTGCAGGAGTACGTGGTACTCCTTACTGCGTACTGGCACGCGATGCAATAGTATCGTAATGTGCTCGCAGTCTTGCAGCATATCCACATGGATCTCTCTCTCTCTGGGGGAGAACCGAACCGAAGGTCAGCAGGAGGGAAGGATCTACAGCTCCTTTTTAACGGACAGCTTTAGTTCTTTTTACTCCTCGGTTGCAGAAAGGCCGTGTTGGCATGCATGCGTACACAGATCTTGGCATTTAGTAGTATGTACGCATTGCGGTGTACTACACTACAGTACATTATGGCTGATGAACTTTTCACAAGTTAGGCATGCAGCTGTAGTGCTGCCGCAGAAGAAACAGCGGCAGCCGCATAAGAAGCAGAAGCAGCAGGGAAGATCGAAGGAATTGCACATGGGAGTATGGGACAAATGCGCAAGCCAAATCAAGGAGTGCAACAGTACTCTCGATCTCTGCGTAGAGAGAGATGCAGCATATGCGTATGAATGTATGCAATTGCAGAGGCAGGCATGCATGTGTAGGAGAAGGATTTAGGATCTGACCTCCAGGCCTCTCCCATAATTGACTGTCCTAGCAAGCAAGCAAGCAAGCTTCAAAGAAGGCTGGCTCTGGCCTGGCCCTTGGTGCTAGTGATCAGTAGCTCTCCCACATTTTAAAGGGCGTTCCCGGCCTCACCTACAGCAAGGCTAGCTTAGCTGCTGCTTTGGAAGGAGAGCCCAATTGACCTGCATATGCCCACACTGGCTAGAGGCGGCAACAACAAGAACAATCCATGTGCACAACTACAACATATGATTAATTAAACATTGCATTCTATCGCCAACATACTTGTATGCATGTAGTAGTAATAACTAATTGTAGTAGTATAATATCAGTGTGTACTTATTGTTATCATATGTGGGGAGCACATTGTGTTTCCTAGGCTCGGCCATGGTATTTTAGTTCTTCTTCTTCTTTAGAAGTGGACAGTAGTGACAGTGTGTATGCTAGTTCTCCCACAGACAAAAGAACAAGAGATCATGCAAGAGAATTTAATTATAATCAAGCACAAGGGAAGGAATTAATGGAAAATAAGAGAAAATCGAAGCAAGAAACCGTGCATCAAAAGCTAGAAAGAATTCTTTTTTGTTGCTGCTGCTTTGTTCTTATCGTGTTTCTTCTCACACTGCACTGGCTAATTAAAGAGGTAGAGATCATGAGCTATATACGAAGAGATTACGAAGAAGCTAGATGAGTACTCCAATATCCGCGCATGCACCGGCGGCCGCCGCCTCGGCCGCATCTGTTTACTTCTCTGTCCGGCCTCTCGACCACACAATCGACCGGCGGCGGTTCCGTTTGTGTCAGAACTGGAGTAGCGGTAGTGTAGTAGTCGTGGATCGTACAACCGTCCACTTTTGGTGCTTCACAAGTCAAGATTCAAAGAGCACCTCGCTTTCCCTGATGAAGACGACGACGAGGACGCCGGCAACAGAAGCTGCAGCGACGGCGGCGCCATCATCCCTGGCACGCCGAAGTCCTCCTCGTCGTTCGTGGCACACTCGAGGTTCACCCCGAAGAGGCGGACCCGCTTCGACCCCGACGTCGCCAGCGACGGCTCCGGGTGCACTGGAGCCGCCACCATGCGCACCGGCACCGAGTCCAGGACCACCGACTGGTGGTGGTATTGCTGCTGCGGCCGGTAGAACAGCACCTGCCTGCCGGCCGTCGCCCCGTACCCTTCATACCCGACGTGTCGCCGGTTGTGGTGGTGGTGCGTCGTAGTCGTAGACGGACACCGGAGAAGCCGCCGGCATGAACATCCTGCCTCCGCCGCCAACGGGGTAGTGTGTGGTCCAGGGCGCGAAAGGCACGGATGGGAGTGTGAAGTGGCCGCGGTGGTGCGCGAGCGGCGCGGTGACGACGTCGGGGCGGCGGCGCCAGTCGATGAAGAGCCTGTCCCTAGCGGCCTCCCCAACGCCTCGACCGAAGGAGACAGTGTCCCCGGCGTCGAGGCGCTTCTCCTTGACGAAGCGGCTCCAGCCTTTGGTCATGACGTAGCTCTGGCTGCTGTTCCAGTAGGAGTAGCGGAAGCGCCACGGCTTGCCGGCGCGGTCCTCGAAGCTGAGCAGCAGGCCCTTGTCGGTGGAGGAGGCGTCCAGCGGGAAGTACTTCTCCGCGTGCTGCTTCGGGATCACCAGCCGGTTCAGCTTGCCCACGTCGCTCGGCGTCACCACCTTGTCGAACATGTGCTCCTTCTCCACCGCCGCCGCCGCTGGCTGATCTGGCGACGGGCAGCCGCCGCCGATACTCTGGTGCTCGCCCGCCGCCGTGGAGGCCCTGATTGCGGTGAACTCCATGTGCACAGAGCCACCACCGATCGAGAGGTAGGTTAGGTAGATGGATACCTCCTCCCTCCCCTTCCCTTGCCCCTTGCTTCTCCTTGACCTTTGACCAGCAAATAGCTAGCTGGTGGTGTGCTGCTCCTGCTCGGGTGTTTCTACTATTGTTAGTATAGGATTTGGGTGGGCTTATTATATGTGGCTTAGTGGATGGCTCACTTGGGATTGGAATTTAGAATTGCGCCGTGGTTTTCCCTTGGCCGACTAGCAGATCGTGTTGCACCTCTTAGCCGACTAGCTTGCTTGAGTTTCTTGGTGGTTTCTGTAGACACTTCACTTCAAATTTAGCAAGGATGGTGAGGAGGAAGAAGAAGAAGGGAAGGTTGAGGTCTTGGGGAAGAAATGGATGGGAGGCAGGAGCTGATGTGATGGGAGGTGAGGAATGGTACTATGAAGGCTCTTCTTCTTGGTGGAAGAATGAAGGAGTGGAGATAGATGAGGATAGATGGATACTTACTTTTGGCTTGCTACCAGAAGTAACTGTCCTAGCTTAGCTAGTGTGTATATGTATGTATACGTCTGTGTGTGTGTATGAGAGGGAGGGGTGACGGTGGTGTAGTCTAGGAGGGAGGGAGGGAAGAGTGGGCACAATACAAGTAGCTTGCTTTTTAAAGGGGGGTGAGAGGGAGGGATGGGGGGCGTGAGAGCTAGCTAGGTTGGGGCCCATGGATTATCTGGTTGAGCTCATGTGAGCTTGTCCTTGTCATGCTGTAGGGAGAGACTTTATGTGAGTTAGGCAGGTGATGAGGAGCCCCAAAATGCCACTTGTTGGGTTAGAATTTTCAACATGTTATTGGTAGGTATCAGAATAAGTATATTTCATGCTCATATTATGGTTATACTAGCAAAATACCCGTGCTTGCAACGGGTTCAAATTAAAAATAGAAATATATTGACCTTATTATATTCAGTTAGGCCAACCTTCTCAAATTAAATTAAAATTATATAGTAGAGATATATATATATATATATATATATATATATATATATATATGATTTGTTTGTTTGAGTGTGTGTGTGGGTTACTGTATGAGTACTACTCCCTCCGTTCGGAAAAGGATGTCACAAAAATGATCTATCTATAGTTCATTTTTGTGACATCCTTTTCCGAACGGAGGGAGTATTTGATTTGGTCCGAGTCTTTTATGTATACAAACTTATTCTATTTGAAGTTGAGAAATGAAATAATCCAAGTGGTGCTAGATGTATCAATTGGTAGCTATATTATTTGTTTACATTGCAATTTGGGTTGAGCTTGCAGTGTCCATTCAAAACTTGGTTGCCCTTTCAAATTAAGCTAGCGGGGAAATAATGGATCTTTTTTCAAAGTCGATCCTGAAAAGTGCAACTTTAGTTATACTCCCTCCATCCGAAAATATATGGCGCGCAATTTTTGTTGTTGTTTTTTGATGCACGTTTTTTACCACTAATATATACTACATTATATGGATTGCAATGTATAATTGGTATCGTTGGATTCTTTTTACAAAATTCTTTCATTTCATAAATCTTTATACTAATTTTTTTTACATATTATAAGTACAAAACATAATCAAAGTTGTAGGTCACTGACCAACGAAAATCAAAAGTGTCTTATATTTTTGGGATGGAGGGTGTATTATAATATATTTGATAGGCACAAATCTGTAAACATCTGAATATTATAGCATGCATATGCTTAGTCTTAGTTTTCTTGTTTTTATCACATATAGATACTAAGTTTGAACTACTCTTGTTGCAATCTGCAGAAAACTGATCTGCCTCTGAAAACCGAACATGGCTGTCTTATTTTGTTGGTGTACTAAATTGATGTGATTGCACAATTTGTTGATCATATTGCCTGAAATCTCAACACCTAAGATCTTCAAATAAAATATAAATACATGCATCCACCAAACAGAATATATAGTTGCAACATGAATCTGTTATGGACAGTTTTTAATTAGGCCGAACTGGCTCCGAACTTATTTCAGGTTATCTGATTGCAATAAGAAATTGGAAGCAGCGACTGCAGGGCCAGCTACTGTGGCAGGGCAGAGAAGATGAGGGGGGAGAGAGAGAGGTCAGCATGGCTGGTCACCTCTGATTCGGCCCCCAGGAGTGAGGCGTCTATTCTATGAGCCCACGCATACACATGTGGTGCATACAATAAGGTACAATCTGCAGCTACTTACAACAAGTAGATGCATATTTTATAAGGTGCACACACGTTGCTGGGTGCTCACTTGGCACATGAGGTAGGCAGATGCTACTATAGTTTATATGTCCAGTTGGCTGTTTGTTTTCAGGGTGTTTTCCTTGGTTTTGTGGGAAATCGCGGGGCATTGGGACGGGTAGTTGACGGCCGGTTTGAGTGGTGGAAGGACTTTTCAACTCTTGTTTGTATTGGTATAATCAGTTCAAAATATACTTTTTTTTGTAACATCTAGCTAACTTTGGTTGTAGCGTCGAAGTTAACGACCCGGAAAAGGTTAAATTGCGACAGCTTGTACTTTACTTACGGTTGAGTGTGCACGTATTTTAATATCTATGGTCCTAGCAAAAGCTACTAACTACGGGTCTACTTGTTTCGAGGTCAGGTCTATGATCAGATGGCAAGAGGTTGTTTAACTTTCCTGTGCGCCCTCGCCCTAGTGGCCGTGTTCACCCTATTCCGTCTTTAACGTTTTGGTGCATCACTTTGCCCTTGTTTTACTAATGTCGACTGTGTATTTTCCATTACAAACATACATGAAGCGAGGTCCCAAATTAACATGGCTACACACTATATGGCCACAAGAGGCTCCTCAGTTACACTCATGTACTCCTCTTTGTGTCGAAGATTTCCATTGTTTAGCATGAGGGTATGCATTTGCATCTCAAGTGGCCTAGCTGGGTCCATCCCCACTCGGGCCACCCTAAGTAGAAAAACACCCTTCTTTTATAAAGAGACAACAAAGTACTCCCCATTCATTTAGTTATGACTTTAGCGGGTTCGAGCAAGCTCGAGACCTTCTATTTACATTCAAGACTTTATTTGTCTGTGGAAGATCATGTCTACAGTGCCGATCCCGGCCACGGCTGTGTGCCTCATCGTTTGGAACGTGTGGAAGACTAGGAACAGGATGGTGTTCGACAACGTGTACAACCTCCGCCGCCCACCTCATCTCTGAGATTTCTGCGCACGCCGGTTATGGGTGTGCCGCGCCCCGCATAGGCTAGAGTGTCCCCCCATCCTCGCCTGGTGTAGCAACCTTGAGAGATAGCTCTCCCTTACTCCCCACGCCCATGGCTTGAGGAAGACCCTATACGAACTGTTTTTGATTGATCAATGAAAATTCTCTCCTCTCCCCCTTTCCAAATCTCTCCCTTTCCAAATCTAAGGATAAGACTAAGCAACATCCTACCCCAAACCCCTAGCAAGGGGCTCCAGCAAATATATTTTCACTTCCGGCCGGGCTCGTGGCGCCTGCAACGTGCCTCTGCTTTGTTCCCGCTCTAGGCTTAGACTATCCTTCGTCAGTGCTTCCTACGCTTCTGATTATGGAGTTGTACGACCTTCCGGCCCGGCTGCCCCTATACAGAAATAGTTTAATCGATTGACCGACTAGAAGCCCAAAGAGGTGCATATGGTAGGATTTATGATTGGGCAAATCAAGTTGGTATCGACCTACTTATCTTACCAAGGCCCAGCCATTCGGCCATCTCATATAGTGAAGCAATAGTTCCGCTTAAGCTTGAGTTGTTCTTACGATTGGCATATCTCAAACTTTTCTCTGATTTGAAGTTGGAGGACATATTTTGCATCCTTTCTTCACACCATGGTTATGCCTAAAATGGAGGAGGGCAGCAGTGCACTCAGAAATTGGGAACACTTTGACCAGAGAGGTGGGCTTTTCGCCCCTGTTGCTTTGCTAAAAAAAGATCGGCACGGGTTAAACTTTGGTCAAACGTCTGCTTCCCAAAACGACCTCAAGTTGAGCCCAAGATGCATTCCAAGTGACCGTAATTTGGGACCAGCCGGCCGCCACAGCTCATTGGTGTGGATCGGTTTAGCACTTTTTTGACCATTGGACGGCAGGGTGCGTGCATTGCATTTTGCATGCGTGCATGGGTATCTAGCAGCCGAAACAGATTTCCCTGAGTATACTATTCTTTTCTCTTTTACTACAAAGCGGATGTGAGGACCTTCTCTGGGGCCCACCTGTCACAAGACCGCTGATTTATTCACACTTGTTGCTGCATCTGAGGGGTTTTTTTGGGCGAGGAAGTAGTATAAATTTTATGGCTGGTTATTCGGAAAATGGAGTGTGATTAATTGTCGACGTACAATTAATGTGCGATAAATAATTCTGAGCGGATCTATAGTGGAGTACTGGTACAAGGTAAGCAAGCTGGGCTTCTGCCCGTCTCCTGGCACAATTATGTGCACTGTTGTGCAACTGTACTGCATTTGTGACGAATTATTGTTGTCTGTAATCTAGGACGTTATATTAATGTAGATATATACTGTAGTGTACTTCTGGATCGTAATCCTAGCTTTCTCTGATGAAAAGTGGTACTACTCGAAGGCCGGTGATCTACAACGGCAAATTTATGTGGCATGATTCAGACATGATATGACTGCTGAGTGCTGACAAGATCAACTTTTCTTTAGTTACTTGTACTACGGAGTTCATATGGAAGATTCATGGGCGGTTGACCAGCTGGCAACGTTAAATCAAGCCCTAATCTTAGACATGCGTGTGAAGTTTTATCCTGGGAACATAACATTACAGTGCAGATACAGTACTGTTTCTTTGCCTCTAACTTTGCTTGGAAAATAAATGGCAGCTCTCCTGAAGTTTCTTGCAAAAAATATCAGTAGCGATGATTTTATCGTCACCATAACACAGTGATGTTTTGAAGACATTGGGTACAGATGAGGCGCATGTATTTGATCGACATGGAGACCAGGAAACATAGGAGGTCTAGCTCCACGCGCGAACGTGCATGCACGCGCATTGTCAATTTAACACGTCCACATCTATCCATTTGTAACTGTCAAAATCAATTTGCAAAGGGAACGATTATGTGTAATGCGCCTTACATTTGGCAAAAGTGTAGACACTAAGATAAAAACATGTCCCGCCAACAACATGCGTGCCCCGTCACCATTTTTTATCGGAACCGAGCCCTCACCAAGCAAATATGCATGCATGCACTAAATGACAGAATTGTTGATGTCATCCCGCATTAAATGCGAAATTTGAAAATTCAAAATGTTTTTTTAGCACAAACCGTTTATCCGATTTAAGATCAATTTTCACCGTTGGACTAGTCGCGACGAGATCTTCAAAACTAGATCTCATATCGATATGTTTCGACGAAAAAAAAATTGGCACAAAAGTTATCACCCCGTAACATATAAGTTACCAAGGCTTGATTACGTAAGTTACCCACCATATTAACGATTAGTTTTCGGGTTGAAATAGAACCATTTTTGTTGTTATTTTTGATTTTTACGAGTTTTAAAGTTACCACATCACTTTGAGATGGTAAATTTATCGTGCATAAGTATTAGGATGATAATAAGGATGCAATTTTACCCGTGGGTATGGGTATCCGCGGGTACCGTACCCGCATGGGTAGGGTATGGGTACAATTTTATACCCATGAGTAGTACCTGTATCCTACCCGTTTAAGTCGTGGGTAGGGTACGGGTATAACCTCGTACCCGTGGGTATACCCATACCCTGCCTGTTTATTTACTTTACCTGTGAAGGTCTAACATTTATACTCCTGAGTTTGTAAATCTATGTGAAGTTGTTATCAATTGTCAATTTAAGTTGGCATAATTGTCACGTACTTAAATATATGTTATTGAGTTGAGATAAATGATTTTATATTTTCAAACAATTTACAGATGAATGTAAAATTACGAATAACTTATGTATTATTTGATCTACCCGTTGGTACCCAATGGGTATGGGTATCCGTCGAGTATGGGTACGGGTAAAGTTTCATACCCGCGGGTACGGGTATGGGTAGAATTTTGTACCCATTGACTACACGGGTATGGGTATGGTATTGGTCTACCCGCCCCATACCCTACCCAATCGCCATCCTTAGATGATAAATGTCGATTTCATAGTGACAATTTCATAAGTACTGAGTGGGTAACTTCATCAGTATTGGGTGGATACCTATTATCGAGAGAGTATGATAACTAAATTGATTTCGTATTAGATAACTACATCATGAAAACACATGTGTAACTTTATCAGTACTGGGTGGTTAAATCCATCAGTATTGGGTGGTAACCGAGAGAGTAGGGTAACTATAACGATTTTGTGGTGGATAACTACACATGAAAAAACATGGTTAACTTTATCAGTATTGGATGGGTAACTTTATCAGTATTGGATGATAACTATTACCAGGAGAGCATGATAAACATGAGTAAGTTTATCAGTACAGGGTGGTAACTTCATCAGTATTGGGGTGGTAACTATTATCGAGAGAGTATGGTAACTACATTGATTTTGTGGGGGATAACTACACCGTAAAAACATATGGGAGATTTTAACAGTACTGGGTGAGTAATTCCATCAGTATTGGGTGGTAACTATTACCGAGAGAGTATGACCGAGAGAGTATGGTAAACATGGGTAACTATATCGAAAAAAATCGAAAACTAATTGTTAATATGGTCGGTAACTTACATACTACAGCCTGGGTAACTTATATGTTACGGGGTGGGTAACTTTTGGGTCCGAAAAAAGTTGTCGAAATATGTCAATATGGGATCTAGTTTCGAATATCTCGTCGCGATTAGCTCAGCGGTGTGAAAACGGATTCTAAATCGGATAAACGGTTTGGGCTACAAAACTTTTTGAATTTTCGGATTTTACATTAAATGCGGGATGACATCAGCTTTTTTGACTTTTTTGGCATCCATGCATGCGGAGGAGGCAATTTCTCTAACTCGCACATACGCATGGAAAGTCTGAACGATTCCGCACCGTGCGATCGAAAATCAACGTGCCACGTTCCGTCTCGCGTTAAGCTAACCGTAAGGCGCCTTACGATTAGATTTTCCCATTTGCAAAATAGTTTGCATCGATCAATTCACCAATTCACCAACTTGCCGGGAGCATATATAGCGTGCGTTCGGCCGTCGAACCACAAGTCTTCGATGTGCATGTGCATTGAGAAAGTCAACAAAGAGTGGTATTCCTTTGACAAATCAATCCTTGTCAAATTGACTCCTATCTATTTCCACTTCTTCTATGTTGCAAAGTCTTCCGTGTGCTAGTTCACTATACATGATGACTCTCTTGCCTCTCACTTCCCCATTTTCTTCTTTGACTAACTCCATTTCTTTTGCTACACCTTATGTTGGTCTAATTCATTTCTTACTCCGCCCGTTTGGGTTTATAAGACCCCCAAGTATTTGATGGAATTTTTCACCACAATTTTTTTTAAATGTGATGCGGATCCCTGGCCTTTGCATCGAAACGACGCACACAACCTCGCTTTATTGCATAGTTTCAAACATCAATAGTTTAGAAATCACCGATCTTTCAAAATGAATACAAAGATCAACCACTCGAATAATGGAGCTCTAAGCATGTAATCTCTCAGGATGCAGCCATCCACCCCGGCTGAAGATAGCCCGAACGACCACCATCATTCGAGAACATCCGGTATCCATAAGACCTCGCCGGTCCGGAGGGAGGAGAAAGGAGCACATGTCCAGTAGACCGCCTTGTTGATAACCTGCAAGTAATGAACATAGTCTATCTTGTTAAAGGTAATATCACTGCGGCAGATTGCCCAAAGAAAATCCGACACACCTATACGTATGCGCGCTTTAGTACTCTTATCTACACCATTCAGCCAACCACCAAACATATTAGATATGCTAGTTGGCGGGTAAATATTAAAAGTGAAATGAACTACTCTCCAAATCTTGCGTGCAAAAGTACAAGAGAAAAAACAGATGCTCAACAGACACATATGTATGACAGAAAACACATTTCTTACATCCCGTCCATCTCCTTTTGACCAGGTATTATTTTGTCAATAACTCTTTTCTTTCTAAAAACCAAAGATTTTTTTATCTTTAAATGGATTTCAGTTTTCACAAATATTTTTGAAAGTATCTCGTGTGTTCACTAAGCAAGTACACATAAAAATACTTACCCGAAAATATATTCATCGCATCTTGGTGTCAAGTTCAATCTAAACTTATCCTGCTCCTCAGTGAGGGTGACACGCATTAGTCTCCCAACTAGGTGTAGCCATGCGATTACCACAACTTAGATCTAAAATATATGGATAATCCACCACAAATGGCATTTCACTGGAATCATATTTAAAGAAGTTCCCAATGGTATAATTCTCTGGCTTTGACTCGACTCATACCCTATTGATCAAAGTGCCTGTAATTGTTTTTATATTCTCGGTAACCTACAAAAATCATGAAAAATATTATGATACTTGCCTGTAAACGTCAAATAGTTTAGAAATCACGCCTTTTCCAATATGTTTAACTTATGCAGCTCTTTAGTGTGAATTTTGTAGATTTGATTCGCGGAGCCATCGATGGTTGATGTCGATTATGATACTTGCCTTCTCACCATCTTGTTTATGGACTTCTCTTCTCACCATCACAGGTCTCTCTCTTTAGTTTGCTGTTTGCTGTTACTGTGGAAATTTCAGAAAAAAATCCCTAATGTCATTTAAATGTATTGATCTACTATACGCTACCATACATATATGTTGGTCTGCACACGCCCTAGCTTAGCTAGGCACAAATAGGGAAAGTAAGTACATTTAGACACATTGAGCATGTAAGCTAGAACCAGATGCAGTCATCTCTAGGCCACCAGCATCCTGCAATCATAATGCATAGGTATAAACATGCAAATGGTTAAATGTGGGAGGAGAGTGAAGAGGGAGGCAGCTAAAGATGGCACAGAGATGTCGATATATAGGGCCTGTGAGTTGCGTAGAATTGTTTGCATGTACTAGTAACAGGCCTCTTGCGGCAGTTGCAGAGAAAGCTAGATGCAGGTGGATATTAAAGGAAAGGCTTGTCCTAGCTCTTTATAGCCAGTGTCATGAGATGAGAAGCTGCATGAGAGAGAGGAGAAGGAGAGGGTTGTGTAGATAGCCTGCCTGATTGCCTGAATAATCTTCCTCTCTTTTCCATTCCACTGCAGGCCCAGAAGGAGGACTTGGGGAAATACAGTCAGAACAGCCCTTCGCTCTTATCCCTTCGCTCTGCTACAGTAGAGAGGGGCGGAAAAGCGGCGACTCGGAGGTCCAGGTTCTCGCCGGCGTCTCCGCTGCTCCCCTCCGTCTCCGGTCGCCGTTGAGGCACTGCGAGGTGGGGGGGAGCCCCGGGGTTGAGCTCGTGCGTGTAGATAGTAGTAGGTGTGAGTGCTTGCCGGCGTCTTCGAAGACGGAGGAGATGGCGTCGGTGTTTGGCGTTTGGTCCTTCCCTCCTTGCTCCGTTCCGGTGGCTTCGTCGCTGGGGAGGTCGTGAAGGCGTTCAGTCGGCCGCTTCTTCTTCTTTGCTCTTCCGGCCTGCCGTGGTGGTGTGGGGTGGAGTTGGAGATGGAGGGTGTGCCGTTTTTGTTGCAGGTGGACGTCGTGGTTTCCTCTGGTGTTCTGCGCTGGCCGGCCGAGGTGGCGGGGGGAGCGGTTCCTGGAGGTGGTTCGGTGTTGCTGCTGGTGGTCTTGGGCGGCGGCGCGACGGCTGGAAGAAGGGTGGAGGCGGGAGGGTGGCGCTGTGGCCGTGCTCTTTCAATGAGTTCAGATTCCGCCGCTGCGCGACGGATGGCTCCTGCGGCTGTCTACTTCAGGTGGTGGCGCCTCCTTCCGGCGGGGCTCGCGGTACGGCGTCGTCGCCGTCGCCTAGGAAGCTTGGGGTTCGGTTTTGGGTCTGATTGCTTTTCTTCCGGCGGTTTAGGGTGCTTTTCGCACTTTTCTGGGTTTCCTTGTAATTTCTGTTTCCTCGGGGGACTTGTTTGTAAAAGTGCTGGGCCTCCTAATATATGTATCAGACCCTTCCTCAAAAAAAAAAAAAAGAAGGAGGACTTGGGGATAGGCATCTGCCTCCCATGGTGTCTCATACTCTCATCTATATGCAGATGTCAATGCATGTGCCATTGTGCATGCCTAGTCTGGGCACATGCATCTGCTAAAAGCTCTTCAGCTTAATAGCTAGCCTTGCTCTGCTACAGCATGGAGCACTGACCTTATATATGCTGCTCAGGCTAGCAATAATAAGGACAAATTAAGGAAATTAGTAAATAATTATGCATGGCATGTGCATGATCGATTGCCTTTGAAACGATTGTTGCAAGCATCACCATCACTTGCACGTCATGAGGGGCACATCACGGAAGCCGTAGGCATATAGTTTTGGTATTCTTCCTACACACACGATCGATCGATCGATCAGTTGTGTCTAGCTGCTTTCTCCATAACGCAAAGAGGTCCCATGCAAAATTCAGAGGCCCATACCCCTACCTCCCTATACCCTACTGCACGCCCTACGTATTATGTGCACCCCCCTCTACTTCTTATCGATGCACAACTTTGAAGAAGAAGCTGAGGTAGATGATCGTGCATGCAAGCATCATCTATCCAGAGATCGATCGGCATGGCATCTAATACCCTCAAGTACTAGAGCAGGGGGTAGCTAGACGGAGCCAGCACATTTCTCTCTTTAGTCTTTACATATGTATAGGAGTGCACGTCTATCAATCTATCTATGCATGATACCTCGCCATCAACCGATCCTTCTCCTGATCTCACCTCCCCTGAGGCGCCGTCGGGTCCCTGTGACGCGTGCCGTCGTCGCGATACCATACCTCACCGTCGTTGGGCCGTGGTGGTGGGGGTGGGGGGAGGGGGGGGGGGGGGGGGGGGAGAGAGAGAGCTATGACTGTGCGGTAATGGAGGTGGGAGGGGGACCGGCCCCCTTTGAGATGGAATGCGACCGGTGAAGGGCCGGCCGGGCCGGAGCGAGTGAAGAAGGGTGGATAGTGTGGTATGGTACAGTGCACATGCGTTATGGCACCACGCATGGACATGATATTGATTAGAATTGCCCCTGCCATGCTTAAAGCCTCTCTCACACACTCTATTGCATACATATATATTTCTGTTGTTTTCTAGGGCATGAAAATACATATGCCATGCCATGCCATGCATGGACCACCAATTATATGTGCCCTGAGGGCGTGGCCCTTTCAACATCACCAAGGCTCTTTCGGATCGACTGGGTCCTATTGCTAGCTAGAGTGTACGTACACTGGTTACTAAGTAGTACTCTGTAGCTAATATATCATCATGCAAGTGATTCAGCATTTCCCAAATGAAATAATCTTGGGTAAAAATTATGACTGGTTTGATTACATATATCAGGAATCTGGCTAGCTGTGTAAATCTGCCCTAAAATGGCAATAAATATACATGTTGCTTGGATTTTGCGAGAAATAATGATGATTTCTCAATTAAGAAAGAATATACTTCGATGGTCCTAGCCAAAGGTGACTTGAGTGTAATGGACCCTTGGAGAGTAAAAGGTAGCTAATACCTAGCTAGGGGACCTCTCCCCTGGATATTTGTTGAACAAACCATATTAATCTCTGCCAAATATCATTCAATTCAGATGAGATGGCACTTTCTTATGCATTAATGTTTTAAGCACTATTATGTATGTGAGTCTAACTTAATTGGCTCATTTTTATATGTTTGTCTAATTGGGTCCATTTGAATGAAATGCCATCACGACCCGCGTGAGCGGTTCACCTGCCACAATTATTATTTGGGTCATATTAATTGATGCAATATGCAAATGATATAATAATTGCAAAATACGTGCACTTTGCTACGGATGAAGACTATAGAACCGATCGTATCATGTCGTCATAGCACTTTTAAAAATATAACCATATATACTTTTATTTATTGGAGCTTTTTAAGGAAGCAGTGCTGTGTATGAGCTATTTCCTTTTTGAATTAGTTAATCTGTTTTTTGGTAAGATTGCTTAAGGTCTGGAGATGTTGATGAATCAACACGACTACCATTTTCCATTATAAATAACTTGAAAAAAATGGTATTGCTAACAAAATATATGTGTTATATATACATGTATATATATTTTATCACCTGCAGCTAAATGAAGAAAAGTCAGTCTCCCTCTCCATAAGTGAAAATTATTGGGGGTAATTATGAAATCATAATCTCATTATATTACCCTTTTTACACCCGCGCATGCGTGCGTGTGCACACGCTCACAAAACGTCTAGTACTACCTTTTTTCAATCAAAGTAATACACTAATATGAAGTAGATATCATGTACACCTGGCCTCTCGAACAACTCAATATTAAGAGCAGTTTGAAACACCAAGGATATACAAAACCATATTATTAGTAAAAACATCCTAGACACAAAACAACCAACAACGGCATCAACCACTTTCCCGACGACACAGGGTCGCAAGGTACTCAAGGAGCACCCCTAAATATCAAGCATAATGTGTTGTCGCCCCCGCTTGACCAGAACCTCCGTTCCTTCTAACCTTGAGACTGCACACCGATACACTCATACAACTGCAGATATGCGCCACGGCTAAGATCACTCGACACCGAATATGCATGTCTCTCCACGAGATTTGTGCACAAGACATATTAGAGCGTCTGCATGGATCGTCGTCACGGCCTGAGGCGGAGCTTCACTATAAGGAAGACAGGGCTTCTTCAAACCTGGCGTTTGTACAACCGTCCTCCTAACCACCTAACCATAGATTAAATTGAAAACTTTAAATATGAATGTAATGATATTATTTGTTTCATGAGAAACCAACACATTTATAGTAAGCAAGGAAATCAATGACGTGTACTAATAATTGGAGGAGAAACTGACAAATCCGTAGATCTGCGCCCAGCGGGCCTGCCAAAACCGTTGGTTCGCTTTCTGCACACCCTGCCTGCCTCCTCCTCTCCCTTCCCACCTGTAGTGTAGTGGACGGCGTACCTTGTACACACAAGGATCAAGGCTGCAAATCCCGGGTTCGCAGCTGCCATGTGGGACCAGACACCACACTCAAATGCTTCAGAGCGCCACGTGGCCTATGATCGGTCGCATCGCAGGAGAGAAATAACACCCAACCCTGGAACAAGATTTCGCGATTAATAATAATATAAACGCAGGTGACATGAGCTGAGACTGACTGGTGATCCGATTCGCAGATTCACGAGCATGGAGATCAAATCTGAATAACTAATTAGCCTGCACCCTGCGTCGATCTTCCCGTGATTTGATTCAACGAAATACAGTACTAATTAGTTGCGATGGGGTTAACACACCGTGCCGGAACAGTGGTCCACAACACTACTGTACTGCTTAGCAGTAACTCCATGCCACAAGCTCCACAATCCTCGTCGACCGGCCGGGTTCGTGTAGCACGCTCGCCTTCTATAGCGTTGCTCGTCCAGTTGTGTGCCACGCCAAGGGAGCCAAAAATGAAAAAGGCAATGGGCAGTACACAGTACAGAGCAGTGTGAAGCTACGGTGGCCTGGAGCTAGGAGGCCGCGCATGCAGCTTTAGCCCGATCGATGAACTCATTCTGGCATCTGCAGCTTCTGCTTCCATGAGATCTCAGATTAACCGTGCATCAGTGCATGCAAGCCCACTACGTCCTACTCCCCTTGCTCCTGCGCACATAACTCCGAATCCATCTGTTGCGCTGCATGCCACACTGCCTGCCAGCCTCGCCTCTCGCCTCTCTCTCTCTCTCTCTCTCTCTCTCTCTCTCTCTCTCTCTCTCTCACAAGGCAGTAGTTTTTGCCAGATAGAAAAAAGAAGAACTTTGGATGTAGTAGCTAGCAGTAGCAGCGAAAAGGTTTTACTGGCTGCATTAGTGAAAACAAACCATGGCTAAACGCCAGGTTTGCAGCCTGGAGCCTTTAATTCTGGTCCTGAATCTTGATGCACACTTTGGAGGCCATTTGTCATGTTTCACCATCAATACCTACCGGCACATGCATGCTCTGGATCTGAGGCTTGTAGTTGTAGGTAAACGAAGTCAGCTAGCGCTGCAACCGGCACAGGTGACGGCTGGCCGCCCAAGTTGCAGGTTTTTTCTGAACATCACGGAGTGCAGCATGCATGCTGTACGGGCTAGGTAGGTGCAGAACGAGAAATAGGGATCGGTACCTCTAAACAGTATAGAAGATAGTATATGCATATGTATCTGCTGATTGCATTGTTATTCATCATGCCACTGAAAGACAAGGCAGCATAAAAGCAGCTTCAAACTAATTGGTTAACTTCATAGGGTCTTGAAAAAAAATCTACAGGAACATGGCATATCCATCGTTATAAACTGTAATAACAGCAAACTGCATGATATAACAGCTTGAAAAGGGACATATGGAGAATCCACAAGATAATCAAAAGTAATAGATACACTCATAGTACACACAAGCTTCAAGGATCGCGTATTACGGTAATATACAAGTGTCAAGTATTGTGCATGATCCTTTCAAGCATACAACCAGATATAGATAGAGCAGTCAACATATATTTACATAAAGCTCGTTGTGAGCCATCAGTAAAGATTATTTTCTCTTACATAAAGTTTCAGCTTTAGGCACCATCTATGATGGTTGATCGTGGACCTTTATGTCACAATCTATTGTTTGCATACTACTGAAGTTAAGAACATATATACAGCACATAAAAGATTTTCGAATTAAAGCAAGTCGCGGGCAGATGCGCCTCACTTCAAAGGCTTGCCTGGGAGAAAAAAGTCCTCCTTCAGCACATGCTCCCATTCTGATGGCGAGTGGCTTAGCCGCTCGTCGTGCAAACGCACACTCGCAGGTTCCGCTGGAGCTGAGGGAACATGGCACTCTTCAAGCAACGAACCGACGTATTGGCTGCAGTTTCGCTGTCTGCTTCATCAGATAGAGTTCTGAAGCCAGCATCGTCAGACAAACCAGTCTTCTCGATTAGCTCATCATGTGAGCCGCGACCAGATTGTGCTCTTTCAAAGTGACCCACCCAATCATCGGAAAACACCTCTTGTGCATCCACGCTGCTATTGTTATCTGCCCGTCTTCTCAGTACTTGCAATCTGGCCATAACACCATCTTCAAGCTGATCAAATTGGTTAAATTCATTTCCACTTGCTGTTTGGAGCTGACAAGCATTAAGCTCCTCGCTGCTAGTGTTATCAACATGCCTTTTCAGTACTTGCAATCTGGCCATAACACCATCTTCAATCTGACCAAATTGGCCAAATCCATTTCCACTTGCTGTTTGGAGCTGACAAGCATTAACCTCGCCTGATGAGCTTGTATCATCACTACAGCACATCAGATCTTTAAGCTTAGCCATGAAAGCACCATGGGTATTGCTTCCACTAGATTCTAGCTGCTCTATGTTGGTGTCCTCATCCAATGAGCTTGCATTGTTATTACAGCTTGGCAAATAGTTAAGTCTGGCAGCGGTAGCACCATCAGCCTCGTCACCTTCACTGCTACTTGCTTCCGTACGCTCTTTGATGATGTCCTCCACTAAAGAGTTTATCCTAGCGTCAACAGCATTGTCAAAAACAGTGTCATCAACATCTGCCATGTTATACTTGCTTGTTTCGTTCTGCAGCTCACTATTGGGGTCATGAACGCAATTTATACTCTCATCACGGAGCTTCAGAACTTTCAGTCGAGCAAAGACATCAGCATCACTTCCCTGAGGTGGTAACGTTTTATAGATATGGCTTTCTTTCACAAGGTTTTGTTGTTTGCTAGAATCATCACTTTCTCCAGTGCATAATGAGTTCTCAGGTTTGGGCAAGTTAGAGGCTTTGGCTTCTCCTGATGAATCAGCAGGTACTGTACCAGTAGCTATAAGATTATTAAACACAGGAGTAAGAGAATGTTCAGAACTATCCAGATAAATTAAGGCAGCCTCTTGCCACACACACAGAAACACAAGTACTGACCTGTTTGCTGATTGTTGTATTTAGTTGCAAGTTTCATGCGGGCAAGTTGCAGTTCATATTTGAGTTTACACATGGAAGCTTCAGCTTCGATCCATAGATTCTTGTATATCATCATTTGCGCATCGTTATCACTGACTACATTCTCCTGGGACGCTTAGCAAGATCCTGTCCGCAAGAAGATAGCGATAGCATAAGTTAGAAGCTCAAGGAGATAGGTAGGACATACCAACATAATCTTAAGTCGTAAACCACTACCTGCAAAATAACTGTTTTGAAATCTGCGCCAATGTTCTCCAAATCAAGTCCAGCAAGCTTCTCAGGCTGGTGACTCTTTCCATTGCACTTCGTTTTTTCTGACTTCATTTGGTACCAGTTTCTATTAACATGATCAGCTTTCGATGAAGCCTTGCACGAGAAAGTAGAAGCCAAAATAAGAAAACCGAGGATTTGACGGCCATTTTCATAGAAACACAACTAGATTTACTATTTCGTTTACTGAATAAGAAATTTCGAGTATATCCAAGGTACACTTGCCAACTTATTAGAAAAGTAGGCATTAGGTTTATACAGCTGGCATAAGGATGACAATGTTAACTACCAGGTCCAAAGCATCTTCAGCTGGACGTGGGATGTTGTATTAGTGGCTAGAAGGAAAAATGTGATGAATGTAATGTTTCAGCCAATGGTGGATAAGATCTCAGTTAAGGAAAATTAGAGTATGGAACTATTTCAGGTAGCAAAAACATACAAGTGGTCAAAGTAAACAGTAAGCATTCATATCACGCATAGCACTCAAGAGTGACAAAACTTGAACCCTTTTCAAGTTTTAATGTATTTCGCCACAAGATCAATGAATGTAGTACAAGTCATCCAAAGTGACTTTATAGTAGATAAATGAAAACATAATTTAATCAAGTTGTGGAAACTGAAAATAGTGGTTTTGTAGCATACAACCATACCTTGCTTATCGTGGAACTCAAAGAACTGAGATTTTGAATCACAGATTGAACAAGTGCATGTTCAGATTCCTCCAACTGATAACCACCATTGCACGTAGATAGAAGCATTATTGAGAAATTATAAATTGACTTGATTAATTCTTCTTGACTCTTCGATCTGCAGCTGACTTTGTCTGAAGATATCTTCACCGACTCCTCAAAACCTGTGTTGCAATGGGTGAATTGCTCCAACCCTTTGTTCATAGGCATTTTCGAGTACAGATTTTCCCATGCTGACACAACTTCATGGACACCAGTATTTCCTTGTAGACTTTCTTTTGTCAAACTGCCAACCTGTGCAATTGGAGCTGCCCCAACATTGCTTGAAATTTTATTATTAGATTCCTCACTCCTACCCACAGCATGACTGCCAACATTTCGGCCTAACAATATGGGTCCATTTGTGTTTTTGACAAGAAAAACACTTCCCTGTTGACCTGGTGTTACGACATTTTCAGAATCGTCTCCTGTCTTACAGAACATGTGTTTATCTCTTCTAGTGCCTTGGTCTATAGATACATAACCAGGGTGGTTAGACTTTTCCACACCACCAAGATCCCCAGCATTGGATGGTTGTTTATCATTATGATGTTCCAATTTGTTACACCCTGAAGGCAGGCTGTATGCAGACAGATAATTTAAGTAATCAGGTACACAAGGATCATTCTCGGGATTTGATGTACCATGATGCTTGGGAAGTAACAAAGAGTTATTAGCACTAAACTCAGAAAGTTTCTTGTTTTGGTGCAAATCATGCAGGTCACCTGAGCCATTAGCAGAATAGGGAGCTTCGTCATTTTTCACAACACCAAATGATGGCTGATGTGCAGTAGGTGTCCCTTTCCAGCAAGGAGAATCAACAACTGGGTTATTTACCTCAAGTGACTCAATGAAAAGTTCACGTGGTTGAGGAAATGAGTGTTCGGGTGGAGAAACTTTGAACATGATGCTTTCAAGTTCTTCAAACCAGATTTCGCTTCTGATAAAGGCTGCACAGGCCTCCCAGTTTCGGAACTCTCATCCAGAAGATAGTTCTCTCCAACTCCATGTTGACTAAGTGGATAGGTTCCTGGCTGCACAGGTCTCCCAGTTTCTGAACTTTCACCCAAAAGATAGTTCTCACCAGCTCCACGCCTACTAAGCGGATAGCTTCCCATTATTCTCGTACCATTATCGGAGCTACTCCTGTCACCATAATGTTTATAAGCAGTCTGAGATCCAAAGAGATCTTTCTGTTCATTCTGCATGGTATCGAAATAATCAAGATTTAATCTGCAAGGGTTCATATATGGTGTGGAAAATGCATTTTCCGATATATGGCCATCTGTTGTGGGTGACCGTGATTTTGCTGCAGCACATACTTCAGGTGAGGCAGCAACAGATGGCATGGAAAGCTCGTAATTCAATGGATATGTTGAGTATGATGGCAGATGTGACGTGTAGTTATCATAAGGAGAATAAGGGGAATACTGATTCACAGGCTGAGGTGTAGAACAAGGCTTTTTATCTAAGCAAGCAAACATATTAGGAGACAGAGAAGGCTGATGGACAGCTGATGATCCAAAATCACTCGAGAGGGCCTTTGACGTTCTTTGGTAAATTCCAGGATACTTCTCTTCCATCCACTCTGAGCTGCCTGTTGTGAAGGGAAGTGGCTGCATGGAGGTACCAAAATGATTCCCAGTACGATTCGTTTTGTGCATTCTCAGAAACCAGAAACCCATCAGAATTGGAAAAACCTGCATAATTTGGTTGATGTTGTCAGGTAACAATGCAAGTTCAACGATCGACAACAGTACACAACCAAAATACTGCAACATTTTGTCCTACAAGATATCACCCATGACCCATGGCACTAGAATTATCAGACAACACTCATAGCATGAACAATGAGATGCATTATTAGACAATATTATGGCTCATGGCTAGCTTAATTTACATGCAGCTGCGCAACTAATTGTTCTCTGTCTACAAGTTCAGATGCTACCTCAATCTGCTCATATATTTTCCCATCTATGACCGCATAATTACTCCTTCAATACTAATAATCGAATCAGATAATCCCAGATACTATGCCCACACACACCTCAACCCCTGAACATATCTCAGATCAATCGAGAACCAGGTACAATCCAAAATGCGTCCTAGCCAACTATCGCCACATCATGAAAACTAACAAATTAATCAGCATAATTCGACGACCCTGGTCACGGGAGAAGGCGTCAGCTCACCTCGGAACCCCGGAGCGGCGCCGGCCTCCAGATCCATGTAGCTCGCCGGGGGCTCGACCCAGGAGTCGTACAGCGACGGCGCAGTGGGGAGCTCGGGGTAAGGGCTAGGGTTGGGGATCGGATCGGGGGTGGCATCGCGGGGACGGCTGACGTTGAAGGGGGCTGCGGCGGGGGAGAGGTAGGAGAGGGTCGCGTGCGGCTGCGGGGGTGGTGGGGAGGGCCGGCGATCGCCGGAGTACGGCATCATCTCGTCGCCGGAGCTGTGGCGTGCGGAAGTGGAGTGCGTGTCGCGTCGGGCAAAGTGAGTGTGGTGGGTTTTGGGTCGGGTCGGACGGCAGACTATGCTCGGTTAACTGAGAGAAGTTGGGCCTGTGAAGTTAGGTGGCCCAGGAACGTATCCTATCCTGAGTGCATGTTATGTCATGAATTATGCATTCGGATGTGATGCCTTCAGTTTGAATAACCTTGCCTTTTGGTTGCTATGCGTTTTGAATTTGTTTCTCTTTTTATTGTGTGGATATCAATTTTTTTGCATTGCCTTCAACCGAAATAGGCACCTTTGTACCAAAATTGGGCATATATTTTTTGAAATATGGTCTGAAAATGGCTACGACTTGATAATTTGGGTTGAAAGCCAAGGTAGTTCATATATGGAAGGATATTTTATGAACCATGTTTTTTGAAAATTTGTGAAAAAAACAAGTTTGTCATTTTACTGAAAAATGGTACACATAAAAAGACTCTATTCCAAGGAATGTAATTTTTTACCTTTTCCGAATTAAAGGGCTCCCACCCTCTATATCATTGCATTAAGAAACCAGATATTCTTGAACCACCATGAATTCCCTCTCCAGATGGTGTTCTAGCTCCGCCATTCAGACACAAGAATGCCTCGGATCTATGGGTTTACCTTCACGCGCGGCGTCAACCAAACTGGAAGTTGGAGAACATCCGAACAAGCCCGAATCATGGAGGAACAATTTAACTTCCGGTCGGCATTGATGTATTAATCAGCTTGTGCTAGTGAACTATATTAATTACTAATCGTGCATTAAGCCTATACATCTATGCACAGGCACACATAAGGAGTATAAAATACTTCCTTTTGGTGAACACATTAATGGTGACAACCTTTTGGTCATAGTCTTTCATGGCCAATCATTAAGTTGACTGCACAATTACATGAACCTAAACTCACTCAAGCAATCTTATCCAGTCTAATGCTTCTGCACTACTTTGTACATTGTACTTTATAGATATTTACTTAGAGTTATAGAGAAAATCTCCTGAGATATTTTTTTAAGGATACAATGCTACGGACATAGATAGAAACACTAGCTATAAATACATTAAGTAGCACAAATTATTGTGTTTATAAATGCCTTTTCTTCTTTTTCTTGGATTAAGGTGAAGTCATCGTACAAGAGTACAAAATTAGAACAATGTTAGTGAAGAAACAATGTGAGCTTATTAATGAATTGAACTATACTCCCTATGTTACAAAATATAAGGCGCTCTTGATTTTCGATGATCGATGACTTACAACTTATATCATGATTTGTACATACAATATGTCAATCAAATTAGTATATACAAAATGAATTTGTTTGCAAAACGAGTCTAGTGATACCATTTATACATTCTCAATAAGTATAATTTAGTATATATTAGTTGTTAGAATTGTGCATAAAGCAGCATAAAAATAGCACGTCGTATAATTTGGGACGGAGGGAATATATCTCAACATTTAGAATGATGTTGTTAAAACATTATGGTGCATTAATACAAAACCGATGACGTATTAAAAATGTAAAAAGTCCAATATAAAAATGCTAGCACATTATATTTTTTGATCTGGTCCACAAAGTTAGACAAAAAAGTCATTATATAGGTTATGCTGCGAAGCTTTGCCACGGTGGAGAAGAAGCTGGACTCGATTGCTTTTCCTTGCATATATCTGGGTCCTTTGTGCAAAAAGTGTGGACATGTTTGTAATTTCTTACTTTCCTATGGTCCTTATTGTAATTTGTGTCTCCACCAAAGTTGATGAATGATGATCGTTGTACCTTCGGGACTAAACACTGTCCAAAAAAATGCAACTGGGTCATTTGTGTCAGTTGTTGAAAAGAAAAACTCTGCAACATGCACCCGCCTACACTACCTACCTCTCTCTGTAGGGTTCATGTGTTCCTCTTTGGTCCCACTCCCTCTTTGGCCCGACACAAAATATTTTCTCATCTTCGTACCAAAGTTCCTCGCATTATAGCAGTGGTATATTTTCTCATCTTCGTACCAAAAACATGATCGAAACCGCTGTATTCCGAGCTTTTAAAATAGCCCGGTATACCGCAGCAACACCCTATATATTTTTACCTATCTCATATTTTCATTCTTTTGGTCAATATGGGGAGCAAATTGATTCTACAACTTTCCATAACAAAACTTTACATTTTCAAAACCCTTGGCGATCTTACATATATAGAATCCTACATGGTTACGTGAATTTGTTTTTGGTAATTTATATCAATACTATGACACACTTGTAGCAAAAAATTGAATTGCCTTTGGAAAATTGGCCAAAATTTATTTAAATTATCAAAAGTATACAAAAAAAACTTTGAAAAATCATTATCTTTAGATAATGGACGTCCAATATGGTCTACATGGTGTTAAAATTAAGAAACACCATTTTACACCATATTTATTGTACTTGCTACACAAAGTACCCCTAGGCATTTAGAGACGGCGGGAAAACATTTTTAAACAAAAAGTTGCAACCTTCTTCCACACTCTTGTTTTGTCAAGATAACTAGCATGGTGGCCCTCCCAAATGCGAGGGCATAAACTTTATTATGCTGAAATTGTTTATATTTGTGATGGTGTAACTATCACCTTTATTTCTATATATGACTATGTGTGAAGAACTATTTGTCAGTTTGTTTCTCTAGCTATAGTTTGAAGATGTACCTGTTATGATCTGTTTCAGGGGCACTATCCTGATATTTAAAAACATTAGGCAAAACCTAATTGAGATATCACACACATATTGAATATATTTAAATTAATTAATTTTTGAACCAAAATTATGAAGAGCCTAAATATAAATTTCTTCTATACTATTTGTTCCTTCACGTCAAAATGGTGATTTAAAATAGATTTAATGCATTATATCTTCAACTCAAGAAGTATCGATGAAATAGCCTAACCGTATTTTCACCCATAATATAGCATGTCAGGATCATAAACAAAACAATGTTAGAAAGACAAACATGAACTACTTCTTCACACATTCACACACTGTTTTGCTACAACGATGTGCGATTTTTTCATCAGTGAGATATTTTGTCCATCCAAGATCGTCAAGCCAACAAAGATACCCGGGCGGGCGCGACGTGACGGTATCGATCGATCATATCAGTGTCACCAAACTCTCAACCTCGTGGCCTCCCCTGAACAAATTCGTCGACGAGCCAGCAGTCCATGGCATCGAACCCGGATATATAATCGTGATGCCGGCAGTCGGCAGACACTTCCACGTCCATGTCAGCTTATATTCCCGCCCCGTGGTAGCCATAGTGCGCCCGGAATCCGGCCCATGGCTGGCCGGCGTACGTGTAATCAAATTCGTTGCTATCCGAATCGCTCGCTCTTGCCGGCGTCGCAACTCCGGTGAAGCATCGGCCGGTGGCAGCTGGGATCGAGGCGCACTACGATGGTGGTGGATCGGAGGTGGGCAGTTGGCTAGCGAGCAGCTAGCTTCTAGTGCTGTGTGGAGGATGAAGGAATGGATTCCATTATCCTAAACTATAGCCAGGTAGCTAGCTAAAATGTGCTCATCTATAGTGTCATTTACCTTGCTTTTTGTCACATCCTGATCTGCTGCTACATTACATCTTTTTATCTATGTGCCATGGACTCGCGCAACTTGAATCCTGCGAAAATCGTTTGGATAAGGGTTTTAGCCAGGGTTTTTCAGATTACCAGAAGGAAAACTTGCATGCATCGGAAGAACAGTGCAGTGTTCGTACCATGGCCTTCTAAATCAGACCACATATGCACGTACGTCGACAGCTAAAGAAACAAAATCTACAAGTTGATATTTTCACCTACTTTTCTCGGACTGCTTCGCTCAACTTGAGGAGAGCATTTCTTGCCTTTTAGTTATGCGTAGTCATTCTCAGCTTTCTTTCTGTCGCGATACATTGTAACTTTGCATGCAGTGTTCTGTCCTGACACACAAATGTACTTGTGTTTCTCCAAAAGGGCAGTGCTTTTTGCCTCCAATCTAACTATATGTCTTCCGATCAGATTCCAGAACGGCACTGCATTCAATCTAAGCCAGTGCTTTCTTTGCTCACCTTCAGGTACCTTAGTAGTTAGTACACAGGTACATGTTGCTTACTGGAAAAGAAAACTATAGTCATGCGAATAGTAGTAACGTGGAGCTGATATTTCCTGCAGGTTTGTTCACTCTTTCCAGAGGAACACACCTCGCATGCATGGAGAGGATAGAAGGGAATATTAGGAAAATGAAAGGAAATTTTTTTAGCAAGAAAGTATTTTCTTTGTCACTATCCTTGGTGCCGAAAAATAGCAAAACAGTTTCAACGGCCTGGGGAGCACCGACTTCGAATAAAAAAAACATGCGAGATCGTTTGGGATTCTACGACAAGTTTTTCAGAATCTGTATCTTTTTCTATGCATATAATATCCTCCAAGGCAATGTCTCCAGACGTCTGCGTCGATTGATGCAAACAATTTTTTATGAAGTTTTTAATTGGTTACACAAAAAAAGATAAAAGAAATTATCCACATGCTCCATTTCACGCAAACAAGATCACATGTAGCACTTATTAATCATAAATTCTTTTGCTAAATCGCTATCCCAACCGGTTGAACAAAGCCCATGCTACTGTTTGGAATGTTGTACCAATAATCTAGTAGCTCTTATGACCATGTAAGTTGAAGAGAGGGCAACAGAATAATCCAACATGCAACTTTGTAGATTACCTAAAAAATGGAAGTTGTAACATTGTTAAACATATTGGCGTTGCCATAGTCCCAAATATACCAACATGAGACGCTCAATCCCACTCGGCTATTATCCTTTAGTTCTTTGATAACCCTCGTCAGCCAGTTTCCAAACATGTTTCAAATATTGGTTGGTGAGGTGGATTAAAGATACATGCACAATTTCCACAGTTAAAACCCCAAAAAACATGACCATGATGGACCGATTAGCAGCTACTCCCTCCGTTTCACAATGTAAGATGTTCTAACTACCTCACATGTTGGATAGGTGCAAACCCAAATGAGTGTACATGCACATTAAAATATGTCCACATACATCTAGATACATGTGAATGTGGACATAAGCTAAAACATCTTATATTTAGGAACAGAGGAATTAGTTTCTTCTAGTGCTTCGTGGATAAGAGTGTGGATTCCATTCTCCTAGCCAGGTAGCTAGCTTAGGTAGCTAAAATGTGCTCAACTATAGTGGTGTTTACCTGCCTTTTTGTCACATCGTGATCTGCTGCTACATTTTGTTCGAGCACACTGAAATAAATGCATCTTGTTATCTACTGGCCTCGTCGATTTCACGCATCTGGAAGCATTGGTAGAACAGCGCAATGTTCGTACTCAGTGGCGGAGCTTGCCAGAACCTCCTGGGGGCAAAATAGCATATATAAATTTCTGGGGGGGGGGCAAATCACACAAAACAACACAATTATAAGCTCTATCAAAAAAAATCCTTCCTGCATGTGCAAATCATGGGGGGCCGGTGGCCCCCTGACATACACTAAGATCCGCCCCTGTTCGTACTGCAACATACCATGGTTCTCGAAATAGTAGTATGTCGACAGCTAACTTACCATGTTGATCTTTTTAGAGACTGAACTCGGGACTGCCTCGCTCAACTTGACTACTTGAGCAGAGCATTTCTTGCCTTTTGTTATTCGGAGTCATTCTCAGCTCTCTCTCAAGATACATTTTTTACTTTGCAGTTCTTGAAGTATTCTGTCCTGACACACAAAATGTACTTGTGTTTCTCCAAAAGGTACTCCTGCTTTTGCCTCCAAATCTGACTATGTCTTGAGATCAGATTTCGGCACGGCACTGCATTCGATTTAAGCCAGTGGTTTGCCCTTTGGTTGCTTGCCTTCGGATCTCTTGGTACACAGGTACGTATTACTTACTAGAAAAGAAAAGTAGTCATGAGGAATATCAGTAACGTGGAGATGATATTTTCTGCAGGTATTTTACAATCTTCTCAGAGAAACACATCTCTCGTGTATGGAGAGGAATATTATGAGAACGATAGGAAAAAACTTTATCAAGAAAGTAACTTTGTTTGTCTCCATCCTCATCAGTGCTGAAACATAGCATAATTTTTTTTAACACACCTAGGGAGTACTGACATCCAATAAAAAACAATCAAGATCATTTTGGATTCTACCACAAGGTTTACAGAATCTGTCCTCTTTTTCCAGAACATCCTTAGTAACATATAATCTTTTCCATTACGTCTCACAAGTGCATATGGTCTAGTAACTCCAGTTCCATCATTGCAGTAGTAGTATTCTTTAGCTTTTCATATGACTAACACCAAACTAAAATTTGTTCTCCAACTTCCCTTTACATAAAGCTGAAGCTTAAACTATGTGCCTGAAAGCATAAGATTACCAGACCAGCTGCAATGGCAGTTTGTTAACAGGACCTTTCATCAACTTTTTTTTCATGGGAGGACAATTCGTACATAAAAATATAATCCAAATCTCATCATTTCAAGTTCATCTCTCCGGACCATCCGTCACAACCGATACCGCATTACCGACTCAGCTGAATACACTACCTCAAGGGGAAATTTTCAGTGAGTGAGGGCAATGATTACAGTGAGCTGCAAGGGATTAGGAATTGATGGCTGGTGCTTAAAGATGACAAGAAATAGATCTTTCACCAGAATTAAATTTTCATAAAGGGAGGTTCTCTGCAACCTGTCCAATAAACATCTTTCTGAACAAACATGAAATGGAGCCATGGGACAGGGTCCCTGATTAAATCAAAACCAAGACATCAAAAGAACAGCTTTAGTCTTAAGTTGCTTAATTAGTGGGCACAATGGGGACAAGGCCCTCGCCGAAAGAGTTAGCAGCTGGCCCCTATTTTAATCACACAATTTAGTGCTAGGACATGTACTGTCCTATACTGTTTTGACCACGGATCGATTCAAATATATCCATCCATGTAGAGGGCAAAAGGTGATGGACTGTAGCTTGACCACATAGCACGTTTCCGCCGCATCAATTCTCGGCGCCGCATGTCAACTTGCCACATTAAGCTTACGTGCAGCGCATTTCCTGATAATCAGCACACATAGCTAGCCAACTCTAAATACTAGGCAAGTGATTCAGATTTCAGAGTTAGTCTATGCCTCTATGGTATATATGAAATGTGATCCATCGATCCTATGCTAATCTGTCCAGCAAGGACTAATCTAGCTAGCAGCGTCTTGTCAAATCGATCGACTAAAGAAGAGGATTAAAGAATAGAACAGATAGCTAGATACCATCACAAAGAGCATTATTGTAGGATCAGCACTGTTTCAGGTTCCAAACTACACAAAGAATTAAAGCAAGGTTCCTCTGAAAGCCACAAGACTAGGTTCATGCACAACAGTGGCTCATGCTGTGTGCAGGAAAGCCTGGACAGAATAAGCACAAGGCATAATATCATGGAGGGAGGCATTAGCTTTGGAACTCGAGATGGCTAGCTTGTGTAGAGAAGGGGAGAAAGGACAAGAAGGTTTTTGGGGATATTTCAGGAACTTTTCCTCCCCCGGCCTGACATATATTCCTGCATCAAACACTTTTCCTTGCCTTATGCAGCACTATTCTTCAGAGGGTTAGTCGCTAAGCAAACACTTATTTGGGTGCACCTACATATTCTCTTAACCCCTTGTCGTATACGCTTTATGCAGACATTTTCATTTGAGTGTTTAAGAGCGTCTCCACTCGCACGCCCCAAACGGCCGCCCAAATGCCTTTGGGGCGTGCCGGACATTTTTTCCCTACCACTCGCGGCGTCCAAAGGCGAAATTGGTCCGGCGCGGCCCATTTTTGGTCCGGCACGCCCACCCGAAGCCCTTATCTTGGGGAGTCCTCGGGCGGCCCCAGACGGAACGAAATGTGACGCCACGTCTGTCTCCGACGCGCGGGCCACGCCTGGTAGCGAGAGAGGGCGACTTCAACCGACGGTGGTCAAAGCCGTCGTCAAAGGCGCATGCCACGTGGCCACGCCTCGTTATCACAGCCGGCGGCCGCCAGTGAGCCGTCGCGTCCCACTGCTCGGCGGCGTGAATGCGGCGCGCCTTTTGGAGGCAGCGGCGTTAATGTCACCGCTCTCCGGCGGCCATAAAAGGCCGTGTACGCCGGCCCCGTCTCTCACACCTCGCCTTCTCTGCCCGCACTCGCCACCGCCACCGCGAACCAACTCGGCCGCCACGGCGCACCACCTGGAGATGGCCGGAAACTTGAGGCGCACCGGAGGCGCGGCGGCGAACGGCTTCGCACCGCGCACCCTCCTCCGCGAGCAGTCGGAGGCGTTGCGGGAGAACGATTACCCCGTGCCGCCCGACATGCGCGTCGGAGGCCGCTAGGCAATCCGTCGGCGGGATCCCGGTGCCGTGCCCGCTCACGTGGGCGAACCGCGACTTCCGCGCCGTCATGATCACGCACTACTGGCAGGAGCTGACGCCGGAGATGCGTCAGGACCCGCGCTGGGACCCGGAGAACGCGGCCAACTTCGGCCGCTACGAGGCGGCGTTCCGGCGGCTCTTCGACGAGGAGATGAGCCGCTGGGACGGAAGAACGTCACCGGGCGCGAGGCTTCTGGGGTGTGCCCGGGCGCACCCTCGACGCCGTCTTGGAGCACATCCGCAACGGCGGATCGCTGCTCCAGACGCCAGCGCCTGCTGCGCCTCCTTCTCCTCCGGCGACGCCGCGTGCGACGTCTGCCTCGTCGCGCCCAGCTTCGTCCTCGTCGCGCTCGGCCGCCTCCTCCTCCCGCTCCCGCGCCTCGCCTCTGCTCACGCCGAAGCCGGAGTCGATGAAGGTCAAGGCGGAGCCGGAGTTGTCGCCGCTCATGGCGGAGCTCATGGCGGCGCAGGCGGGCGTGGACGACGACGCCATCGCCAAGGCCGTCAAGGCCGCGTCGTACGACGACGTGCCCACGCTCGACGGGCCGTCTGCCTGCGCGTGGTCGGCGTTCGAGCACGCCAAGTCCAAGGGTGTGCCCTTCTTCGACCTCACCGGCGACGGCGCAGGCCCTAGCCGCGTGAAGGAGGAGGACGGCGGCGCAGGGACCAGCAGCGGCGGCGCCAGCGTGAAAAAGGAGAAGGACGAGGAGGAGGAGGAGGAGGAGGAGGACCCCTACTTCGCCTTCAGGCGCCGCAACCGTCGCCAGTAGATTAGGTTTATTTACATTTCATTTAAATTTGTAAAATTTCCTAAAGTTTGAATGAAATTCGTCTAAGTTTTATTTTACAAAAAATGATTTGGGCGCCACGAGTGGGGAGCGACGGCGCCCAAAGGCAGCTGGCCGTCCGGACAGCGCCCAAATGACCCGTCCGGAAAGCCTTTGGGCGCCCCGACTGGAGATGCTCTAACAAGCAATTGGCCCGTCCGGAAGACCTTTCGCGGCCATTTCTCTAACAAGCAGCTCCGAACTGAGACAGAGCGTGTATGAGGGAGCCTGAACAATGCTCTCTGACGCTTGTACGATTAATTCTGACCAGTGTTTTGCTGTCGAACAATATACATTGCAAAACATGTCGCAGTTGGAGCACTGACCGACTCTGTCTTACTACAAATATAATCACTACTTCTATAGAACTCTTTCTGCCATTCTTGCATGTCAGCTCTGAGCCTCCGATGCAATGCAAAAGGCCAAAAGGGTCGACACAAGCATCATTCGCCAGCTCACCTTCCTCCTGTATCCTGATTCCTGAGATATTATTCATAAAAGCCATACATAATCCTATTCTTTTCTGATCAAGATTCCTCTTGGAGTAGTAGTAATCCACGGCTGAGGTGGCAGAACAGGAGCAGGGGTCCAGGGCCATCTTAATCCGCCCACATTTCAAGCAATAAAATGAGGAGGGAGGCGGATGTTACTGCAGTCCACCACCACCTCCTCCTCCTCCTCCACCCCAGGCCAGATACCATTCCCTCCTCCCCCGGGAGAAAAAGCCTATAAACCATCGCGCCGGGCAAGGTCAGTCACAGAGACAACAGCACCCAGCAAGAAACGCTCGAGCAGCGCCACGCAACGCAAAGCATTTTCCGGCGAGGTGCTCAAGCTTTGCCGTACGTGCACTCTTGCTGTGATATACTACAAGAGTTGTCGCCGGAGATAGACGACGGCCATGTCTGTCTCGTCTGCGCTGTCGTCGCTTCTGTACGGCTGCTTCTACCCCATCGGCGGCCGCCACAACCACCGCGCCGGCGCGTACTACCACAGCAGCCACCCGACGAGCGCCGACACCCTGTACTACAACAACCAGGGCGGGCTCGCCGGGCGCAGGATGGGCCGGAGCAGGCCGCTCTCCTTGCAGGTATACATAGCTCTGCTCTGTTCTTCTTCCTGCATGCTCTGTTTCTTGGTCTGTTATGTTTGCCCTGCGTGATGATCTTTCTATCTAGATAAAGATTTGCTTTAGCCACATGCATGGAAAGACAAAGATGTCTTGTGTTTGTTCAGATCAGATGGGTATATGCAAGTACAGGAACCATGTGATTACTTATGCGACTGCGACTAGACGTGCATGTTCAGATTATTCTCAGCCCACTAACACCACTATACTGTCCGCCACTATTATCTTGGCAGCTCTAGAGCGTTAATCGCGTTCGTTAGAGAACTCGATACTCCTGCTAGTCACAATCACACATATAATCATCAAGTTGCACTGCACGCCTAGCTCATGCGTCCTGAAAAGACAAAAAGAAAGAAACTTTTCACTGTCTTGCTGCTCCTGCCCGGCCTGCGTTCGAAACTTATCGGAACCAGTAAAATATTTAATCAACCAAGCGTGCTGTTAATCACTTGAGTAGATCGATGATGATGAGTTTGTTTTTGCAGACGGTGGAGCTGAAGGTGCGGATGTGCTGCTCGGGGTGCGCGCGGGTGGTGAAGCACGCGCTGACGAAGCTGCGGGGCGTGGACAGCGTGGAGGTGGAGGTGGAGATGGAGAAGGTGACGGTGACCGGGTACGTGGAGCGCCACCGGGTGCTCAAGGAGGTCCGCCGCGCCGGGAAGAAGGCCGAGTTCTGGCCCGACCAGCCGCTGCACTTCACCAACGCCAAGGAGTACTTCCGCGACGAGGAGTCCTTCCGCCCCAGCTACAACTACTACCGCCACGGCTACAACGGCGACAAGCACGGCCACCTCCCGGAGCCCCCGCGAGGGTCCGACCCCGTCAGCAACATGTTCAACGACGACGACGTCAACGCGTGCGCCGTCATGTAGTTGATCATTGTACGTGCTCGGCGCCGGCGTGCGCACGCCTGCCGGCTGCCGGGCCGGGGACGTAGTAGTAGCAGCAGCAAGATAGTAGGCCAATGGAGCATGCGCTCGTGTAACGATGCTTAAAGCGGCTGTGATATGGAATGATCGGTGGTGCCCTCTAGGGGCTACACGACGTACGTCTACTCTCGAATTCTCGATGCCCCAAGATTCCAAGCGTGCGTGCTTGGGAGCGTGCGAGCCGGTTCGAACTGACGGCGAATGGGGCGTTCGAGCTACAGGGGAAACAGTGCGTGCGTGCGTGCGACTGACTTTTTGTTGGTGTTTGGCGCCGCGAAGGGGGAGCTGTAGGTTTGGTCGTTGTTCATCGTGGACAGTTAAATACTGCTGTGCGCCGCAGGCCCGCAACCGTGATTGGTTGATGGGGCAACTGAAATAAAGCCTGAGGAAAGGGGAGCGTAGTGTTCTTGATGTCTGAAAATTTGCACCAGCTGACAAAGCGCAGCCGCCAGCGATAGTGCTACTAGGCCTGTGCCAATGCACCATCTCTTAGCATGAAATTCTAAGAGTAATAAATATTTAAAATAGAACTAGCCTAATCTATTGTCTCCTATGTGTTGTATCTACATTTAATTATTTTAGACTCATGCATACATATGATTGGGGTAGAACCATTTTTTGTCGATGGCCACGTGCAAAGGTTGTATCTTAGATAAAGATACAAGCTCATCCTCTCTCTTCATTAACTAGTATGGCACATAAGTAAAATGCCTATATAACCGTGCTAAGAAACTTGCATTGACATTGGCCTTAGCTCTGAAGGATATTTGCAGGTTCCCAAGGAGATTTTTTACGTTGCTATTACCTCTGGTTATTGCTGCCGTAAGTACAACATTGACCGCAGCAAGTAACAAGTGAACAATTGTACCAGTTGACAAAGTGCAGCGCCAGTAATAGTGCTCTAGCGAGTAGAGGTTGTCTCGTTTACAGATTCTGAAGGAGATTTCTATGTTGCTAGTTGTAATGGTTATAGTTGTCGTACAATACAACATTGTCCAAACCAAGTAACATATGAAAAAGGTAAGAAAGGAGACAAGTGCAATCATATTTTTTGCCGGTATTGTCATTCACTCTCAAGGAGTTTTGTTATGTGTACCGTTGCAAGAAAAAAATGTCAAACTTGAATTTTCACTTCTTTTTCAAATTATATGAAAAAGGGTAGAAAATATTATTTTCTTGACATGAAGTCACTTGATTTTTACAAAAAAAACAAGGTTTATGAAATGGGCTTTCGCAAAATATACTACTCGCTCTGAAAAGTGTCACAATATTGAATTGGGGATAGTTCAAAACCGTGATACTGCCACGTTTCAAAAAAAAAAACGTGACACTTCTTGTGGATCAAAGTAGTAGTTCATGACACGTTTCATTTTCAATTCAGATCCATGAAAAAAAAACACCAAACTCACCTGCCCTGACCCCTGAGTAATAGGGGCTCTCCTAGAAACACGACGGATGGTGCATGGGAGACACAAATAGGGGGAGGACTTGCCGCATCATGCTAGGGAGACACTCAAAAAGTAGAGGTGCCTTTTTTCTAGTTTTTGTTACAAGATGTAAGATGCAGATTAGACATGATTTTCTTTAGTATAATAAATATATGGTTTATTTATTACTTATTTTCAGTTTTAACTGTTTTTATTATTTTTTGAGGATACAGTTCCTTTAGGTAATTTTTTTAACTGTTCTTTGATGCTTCCTTTCGGCTTGGACCGGATATGTTCCCGGGGGCTGGCCGGCTGCGGCAAACAAATTTCATAGGCCCAACTCCTATCACTTAACAGAGCAGTTGCTGTGATTTTCTAAGGATTAAGTATAGTTTTCACCCACAAATGTCACCCTATGGACAATATTCACCCTAAATTTGAAAACCGGATGATTTCAACCCTCAAATTTACAAAACCGGATGAATAGCCCCTGGCACTGGTTTTGAGTGAATTTGAGCGGTTTTGTTGTCAATTTAGGCTGTTTTGTAGAATGACGTGGCGCTGACGTGGCATAAGTCCAGAAAAAAAATCCCCAAATTGAAACGTCTCTAGTTGCCATGGTCGTTGTCCCCGCCGCCATCGTCTTAATTGTAATCAGTCGGCGGCGACTGGCTCATGTCACACACGCAGAGGCGGCCGGTCTGAGGGCACAGCCCAGCAGCCGAGCTCCACGACCAAGAGTCCGCGGCCGTCGGCGTGCCCCTCGCTCCTCTGCTTCTGACCAGGACCGGATCTGGCCCTATGCGACCTTGTGAGCTCACAAGGGCTCATTTTTGAAGAGGCCATCTCTACATATGCCTATATAGATTGGTTGCTATTGGGCTAAAAAAACTATAAAATGGTAAAAGCCCAAACGTCCAGCAGCCCATCAGGGGAGAGGAATGGGCACGCTCGCTAGCTACGCCCAATCGATCGATCAGCTAGCCTCGCCTGTTCGTGCTCTCGCCTCCCGCTTCCGCCTGAGACTGGAGAGAAATTGGATCGGCCAGGCCACCAAGCGCGGAAGCGCGCCCTGCCCGGTTACATCAGCGATCGTCCTCCTCTGCTCTGGCTGCAGGTACGTCCGTAGATGCAATCATCCTCTTCTGCTCCCGGTGGTGTATATATATTGAATATTGCCCTAATATATTTGATCTGATATTAAATTGTAATTTAAGCGTTACAGTGCCGAAACAAAAATCCGACGTTGAGAAAAGAAAAACTACTGAAATTTAAGGAAGTAGTTTTTTTTTGTAAAGCACTGAAACATTAGTGGCAATGAACTCATTCGAATTTAGTTCTTATTCGAGGTAATCAAACTAGAAGGAAATATTATTTGTTATATTTTGCAACTATTTTACACTTGTTGTCGCAATATAACATTGCTTAATCTCTTATATCAATTATCAATTATTTATAAACGTCTCGAAATAAGAATGAGTGGTTGGATGTAATTTTTTTAAACTGTAGGAGCCAATTTTTCAACCTTGCACTACGGACCCGAAAAATACAGAGCCGGCCCTGCTTCTGACGCTCGAACCCTGCCGTCGTTCTGGGCGTGGATCCGACAGCGCAGCTCTTGCTCAATCTCTACATCTACCTACTCTACTCTCTACATGCTCTGCTTGCACTTGTTTTCCTTTTTCTGCTTGGGCCTCTGCATGCTAGGAAGATGAGCTCTTGGACCATTGAGATCTCGTGCCTTGCTAGAGGCGGGTCACGGCGTGCCTTGAGACCCAGCATCCACCCTCCCTTTTAATCCGACGGCAGCAAAACGATTCTAGTAGCAAAAGCATGTTCGTTCGCACCCAGCCAAAGCATCGAGACGGAGCTCTGCCGCCGGCGTCGCGGCGGGAAAGGGAGAGGAGCAAGCTGCAGCGCAGGCAAGCCCTCCGCACCCACTCTGACGGGCTCCTCCTCACGCCCCACTACGGCAGCAGCTCCTCCCAGCTCCGCTTTGACAAGCTCCTCCCCGAGCGTTCCTGGTCCCGTCGCCGCGCTGCTCGAAAGGCTACCTTCGCCCGTTCCGACGGTCCCTCCGACGACCTCCTATTGCCTCCCTCCGTCGTCCTCGTACGCTCCCTATGACGGCCAGCTCCGACGTCCACGGGCGTCATGGAGCTCGCAGTGGCCGGTGGCTGGCGCTGGAGCTTGCTCCCCCTCTCCTTCCCACGGCGGCGCCGACGGCCGAGCTCCGACCGAGAACGCGCGCGTAATTTTTCCCCTTCGCGCCTCGTTGCCTGGCTGGGTGCGAACTGGAAGAAAGAAAGGGACTAGTGCGAGCTGGACTTTTGGCATTGACTCGTTGCAGTCCGTTGGATGAAGGATGGACGGTGGATGGTGGATGCTGGGCCTCAAGTCACGCCGTGACCCGCCTCTGGCAAGGCACGGGGTCTCAGTCCCCATACACGACATCATCCTCATTCAGATTGACCTAAGCTACAAACCTAGGGCCAATCTTAGAGTGATACAAAGCTTAGTTATACAATAACCAACGAACTGACCAATCATGCGTTGATTAACTTGATCCCATCGCGGCAAGCCGCAGATCCACTCGCCGTGGCGTAGCAACATTCGCTCAATAATGCGGGCAGGACAGGATCGCCGCCGGCGAGAAAAGAGCAGAGCCCGGCAACAGCACGGCCGCACGGCTCACATGCTGATAAGTAGCAGCATATGCTGTGGATGCCTGATCCCTTCGCTGAATTGCTGAGACCGATTTGTTCTTTGTTTTTGGTACTGTAATTTGGCAACGCAGGTTATCCCTCCCCTGTCCGCCCTTCTCGGGTTTTTCGCTCCTCAGATCCTAGCGCGGGAGAAATTCTGAAATATATCTCCTCCGAGCTCGTGATTTCTTGTTGCTTTTCCTCCCCGATCCAGCTCTGTCGGCGCTTGCAAGCCACGGGAGAGCGAGAGAAATTCCTCTGCCTTCAAGTCTGTGCCCGTGCCGGAGATGGGGGTGAGGGACGAGGCACGGGGAGGGGAGGGCGAGTCCGTCTGGAGGCCACGGTTGCGGCGGAGCGCGACGAGTCGGGAGTGGAACTCGCGGCGGCGGGTGGCTCGCGCTGGAGGCTGGAGCTGGTCCTGGCGGGTGGCCTCGGCCTCGTCGACGCTGACCTTCTCCTGATTGTCGAACCTGTAGACGTTCCAGCGCTTCTGCGGCAGGATTTTCAGCCCACCGTGCCCGCCCATCGCCGCCTACCGGAGCAGGTTCCTCGCCGACGGCCGCGGAGCTTGCATGGGGTGTTTCGGCGATGGGGATTTCAGACTTTTTCCCCCACGCTGACGTGGAACTGCCGGCGATGGCGGCGGGACTGGAGGACTGGCCGGAGATGCAGGGGACGGAGCAGGGTGCGGCTGGCCGACCGGGATGCAGGGAGGGTTGCCTTCCGCGACCCCCCGTTGCAGCCGCAGTCCTCCCCTCCAAAGGCGGGCGCAACACCTCGCCGCCCCGCCCTTCTCCAAACTCCTCCTCCGCCGGTCAACCACCACCCCGGCATCCCTCTAAATCCCCCACCGCTGGACGCGTCTACTCCGGCGCCGGCAGCCCCTACCCTCCAAGTTAAGTTACTTGCTCGTCTTCGCCGCGGCAAAACGCGTCGTCGGCTCCAGCTCGCTCCAGTTCTCGTTGCCGCCGTCGCGGCCAGCCGCGTCGTCACCGACGAGGAGCTCCGCTTCTCTCTCTGCTCCTCTCGATTTGGTAACAGGCGAGATCGACCGAGCGTTAGCTTCAATCTCGGTTGCCCGAGCGTTAGCAAAAGCCTTGTAATTTAGCCCTGAGAGGTGGGCACGAAGCCTTGTCATCGCCACGTCATCGCGTAAAACCGCCCAAATTATTTAAAACCAGCTTAGGCCTTGTTTGGTACTAGAGTATTTTAGGGATTGGTGGGGATTATCCCGGTCAAACCCGTGAATCCCCACATATCCCCAAACATTGTTTGGTTCCAGTGTATTGGATAGGTATTATCCCCACATTTCCCCACGAATCCCCAAACTCTGGTTCATTTTTCTTAATACTCAATCCACGACCCCTGCCTAGGGGATTGGGTGAAGTTTGGGGTTTCACCCAATCCATTAGAGTATTATCCCCACCAATCCACTAAAATACCCTAGTACCAAACAAGGCCTTAATGGACGATTTAGACGGTTTTGTGGATTTGAAGGTTGGAAGTAGACCAATTTATTGTCGAGGGTGAATCTTGTCCAGTGTGTAACATTTGAGAGGATGAACGCTCGATTCGTCGTCCTTCCTGTGTTAACGGAACAGGCTGAACGTGCGACGATGCCCATCCACGCGAACAGGCCTCAAACCGGTAGCATTGGACTTTGGATTACCTGTGTGCATCTTTGCTCCCTGAAAAAAACTCTGTATATCGTTACGGAAGCCGCGTAGCAAAACCTGCGGATAGAAGATGAGCAGTCTACGTATCACGCAAAGTTACGTTTACAATATACTAACACTTGGTCGCGGTAGAAGTTGGAAGATCGGCATCAAGGTAATGCTTCGAGCTCCCAGCTTTGGACTTATGCGTTCGCAAGAATGGATTACAGCGGCAGTGGCCGGATTTGGTTTCAGCATGCAACGCCAATGACATATCCGAATTTGAATCTGGCCAGCATGGATGGAGATTGGGGATTAATCAGATTGCACAAATGAATTATACTCCCTATTAATTAGTTTGTAGTCGTGTATTAAGACTATGTTTTTTTTGAACAAGCTAGGCATATTAAGACTATCTAGCAACGCACATGCACAGAAAGTTGTTTTTGCACCCGAACTCCAGTGATCCTCTGTTTTAAATAATTCAAAATTTATATTTAAAAGTTTTAAAATAATCTGAAAAAATCATGCATATTCTTAATGATGCATACTACAGACCTGCAATATCTCAGAGCAAAAATCTTTATATTACAGTCTACACAAAAATGATAAAAGTTGGAGATTTGAACCTATGCATTGTTAACTATAATCAATTCTGTAAATTTGTCATTTTTTGTAGGTCGTAATACAATATATTTCACATTGTGATATTCACGTCTATAGTATACATTATCAAGAACATACAGGATTTTTCAGACTTTTTTGAAACTTTTGAATTTTTTAAAGTAGCGGTAGCGCTGTAGCTCGAGTGTAGGAAATCTCTACTCCGCACATGCACCCATAGATCAACACCATGAACAGGTTAACCTGCCGCCCTTTTGGTCAAAGTTGAATATAAATCAATTTTTTACCCCTTGTAGATCGTTAAATCATCTACTCCCTCCGTTCTAAATTAAGTGTTACCATTATGATACAAATTTGTACTAAAACAGTGACACTTCATTTGGAAACGGAGTGAGTACTTCGTTACATATAAGGTTTACACTCTTATACTCTTGTTAGCTTTTGACACTATTGTACTATGTACTATATCATAATATTTCCGCACTTATCACTTTAGAACACTCCTCAGATATTCCCATATTTAGGAATGTTACTATGCATATATAAGACAAACACTGTAAATAAATTAAAAAGGTACAAATTTGTCGACATATATATATATATATATATATATATATATATATATATATATATATACGTATTCATTTTTTTGCATAGTGAAGGTGAAATCCATTATAACTGACTATTCCCCCAAAGTCCTAACCTAAATTTGTTTCTACAAAAAATACAATATCGGTCTCATTTACATGGAAACATATTTTATTGACATGGGTAATAATATTGTTGATAATACATTAATATACTACGAACATGCAACGACATTCGTTAAGGCATTAGGTTCTATGATGTATTTATGTATGACCATGTGCCTTATTAACAAATAAAAAAGTTCAATATAATTATCCTAGGTTTTAACCGTGATTTCAGTCTTGCAATATGTTTTCTACAGAGTTTGTATTAAACCATGTACATAGCAGCTGAGCTGAACAAAAAGACTACAACGTGGATTAAAAAAATCGTGTTGTCATCATTTGAGGTAATTGATAAAGTTTACTGTCGCGCGTGTCCAAGAACAACATCAAAATCACTACTAACATCGTTTGTTTACCTTAGCACGATAATTCATAGAGAACATGTAAGAAACAACTTGGAGTCTTCTGTACTACTGTTCATAGAGAATGTTTGTTGGGGAAGGTAATTCGGAAAGAAATTAAGCTCCATATGTTTTTCTGTTTAATAACCGAGGGAAACAATTGTTCACAAGCAATTTAAGGATCATTGCTAACATATCTTCGGCATCCAATTGGTAAAGTTTATGTCCATATGTTGATATGATAGGAAAATATAAAGAAATATATTTTTTATTTAATTTGTGTTAATAATTATTTATTTACTCTTGGTCATAGATACTCTATACACATACATAACAAAATAAACCAAATTAGTTATAGTCGGATTTAGTCATTATATACGAAGACGACAATAAGAAAAATTCTGACAATCCACCAGTCCAAGAAATCAAAAACATAACAACAATATGCTCTGCGAGTCTTTTAGACGATCTTGATTGTCAACGGTGAAGATATCACCTAACCGGGGAGATCCACTTCATCTTTCCACACCCATCGATCAACTTGTACATGTTTACATGTCACCCTTTTGGTTAGAGTCAATTACAGATCACGTGATGACACCATATAGATTGTAGAAATCTATGTTGGTTACATGTAAGTTTGATACTCTTGTACTAATGTAAGGTGGGCACTCCTTCTCTCTATGTTTTACAAATAATTCTTGACTTACACATTTTAAAACATCCCAAATATTTATGTTTTCAAGGATTTTATCACACATACATAGATACAAACACTATAAACACATTTTACAAAGAATATGGGTAGTGAACAAAAAAAAATTGGTTGGATACCACTTACAGGTAAGCTCTTGAAGCTGGTTTTTGGATATTGGGAAGAACTATGGGTAAGCTCTTGGCCGAGTCCAGGCAAGCCGACCCGACTAGCCTCTCTACGAAGTAGAAAAATGAAATGAGAGGAACACCACGCTCATCTTTGTCCGACATAATAGAAAAATTCATGTGAATCTTGCACTAAAACATGTCTAGATACATATGTGTGGTAAGTAGGTAGAGTGATTTATATTTTGATACGGAGGGAGTAGTTGTTGTTAGCATACTCTGTTCCAAATTTAGGTAAAGAAAAATGCCGATAAGGAACTGTCCTGCACTTTACACCCAGAAATTAAGAACAGTGTTCCTGAAGTCATGGTTGTATAGAGAAAGTGAAGTAAAGCATACTGAATATGGAGGGACCTTTTGGAAGTTGGGATATTCTACAAGGTTTTCGACGTAGTTATTGTAAAAAATATCCAGAGCTTCCCATTAAAAAGAAACACTCAATACTCCTCATTACAAACTGGCAAGCTAGCTGGGACAGAAGCAACAGGAAAAAGAAAAGACAAGCCACAGTCAGAAGAAATCGAACTACAAGCGTTTCCGGTGTCCCTACCTCGGCCATGGTCTGGACCAAGAGCATCTGATCAAACTCTGTACATGATGGCTAGCTACCTCTGACGTTCATGTGTGCCTCTTTGGTCCTCCTCCGGTCACGTCCCACTCCCACCAGGTTCACCACTGGCCTGTCACAAATATTTTTTCCTCTTCGTACAAATATTTAAAATACTACTCCCTCCGTTTTAATTTAGATGACTTTCATTTATTCAAATGTGAATATATCTAGACATGTTACAAATATAGATACATCCATATTTGGATAAATAGAAGTCATCTAATTTAAAACGAAATGACTAGACTAATGGAGTAGGGCGAATAGCTCCTATGCGACATCTTTGATAGCAATTGGATGGCTGGCGACGTCGTTGGCTAAAATTGCTAGCGTGCGACGCTTCTGTGAGCTCAAATAGCCCTCGCCCGACATTGAACTTAAACGTAAACTGTTAGGATTATGGGAGCATAGTGGGACCCACAACATATCCATGTCAGCACGGGACCCACAACCTCGCCGCGTGGGACCCACTACTTTCTTCTTCGCGGCCGTTGCATCCGGCATCTTCGTCCCCTGCATCCTCTGCCCGTTTCCCTTTCTTCTTCTTCTTCTTCTCCGACGACGCAGCGCGGCCAACGCCGACGAGCTTTTCGGCAACGCCGACGAGCTTTTCTGAACGGCAATTGAACTGAACTGAAGCCACACGCATACACATCGCATACAATGAACTGAATTTTAACTAAAATTTAACTAAAACATCCATTGATTACAGAGCGCCCTTGATTACATAGCCAATTCCATGGCGGGCATACACATCGTGGCGATCATCGGATCAAAAGCCACACGCAGGCGGCCGCAGGCACAACAAACCTAATTACATAGCTAAAGGGGGGGCTTCCGTCGCCGCTCTAACCCTACCCTAGGACCCAAAATTGGGCTCACACCGGAGCCCCAAGGGTGCGGCGGCGGCGCCGCTCAGTCGGAGTCGGAGAAGCCGAAGTCGAAGTCGAAGTCAGAGGAGTCGGAGGCGGCGACGTCGTTGCGGGACGCTGCGAGAGCGTACTGGAGGCGGAGTTCATTGAGCTCCTCTTCCATGACACGGCGCGCGGCGAGCTGCCGCTCCTCCTCCACGCTGCGCTGGATCACCTCCTCCATGATCCAGGGCAGATCTTGCTCGGCGGCGAAGTCCCCGAGGAGTAGGTCGCGGCACGGTGCGCGGTCCTGCTGCTCCTCCTCCTCCCTCTTCGGCGGCGGCAGCTGTGCCGCCATGGAGGAGCTCCCCGCGCCGGAGGAGCTTCCGTGCTCGTAGCGGCTGCGGCCGGTGGCGGCCGCAAACTCCATGCGGCGGTCGTACTCGATCACCTCGCGGCGGGCGAACGCAGGCGGCACCGAGACGCCATAGTTGGTGTACCTGCGCGCGCCGCGTTTTCGACCGCAGTCGGAAGCTGAGCAGCGCGCCCGAGCGGGGTCAACGGGCCGCTTCCGGCCGTTCCGCTCCTCGTCGGAGCGGTTTCCACCGCCGGAATGGCCACCGCGATTGCTTGAACCCCCACGCTTCATCATCGTCGGCCGGCGGTGCTGGATTTGTACGCGGCGGGGCTGGTTTCCGTCGCCGGCGGCGAGAGGGGTGAGATCTAAAATGGTGGGGAATAGCTAGGGTGCGACGCCTTTGCGTGGATAAGAAGGGGAACAGAGGGGAACGGGGCAACGTGTCCGGTGTGCGGTAGGCCGTGGGCCGTGGCGAAATGGAGAGCGAGTTGGGCCATGGCATGAGATAAGGCCCACCGGAAAATAACTAAATACTGCAGCCAAAAAAACACGCCAGCATGAGTTGGGCCGTGTAATGAGATACGGCCCATCGGAAATAACTAAAACTCTGCAGCAAAAAAACATGCCAGCCAATCACTTTTTCTTTTCATTTTTTGAATTCAACTTTGAACCAAAATTCAAATTTACATGTTATTTGTGCTAGGCTTGGATGTTGCAATGATTTCAAACTATTATGTAGTTGTTTGATCTAACTTGATCATCAAACCGAGCCTTTTCCTAAGTCTTGAACAAAAAAGTGTTTCAAATGAGCTCTAAAGGTAGGGTAAACGACTCCATTCCTAAGCAAGATTTTTTTCGACCTTGTCTAAATCAGCCAAATAACTTTCCTACACATCTATTCTATAGATATATACTATGTGCGCACATTTTTTTAAATAATATGAAAATTATTTATTTTCTTTTATTTTTTGAATTCAACTTTGAACCACAATTCAAATTTACATGTTATTTATGCTAGGCTTGGATGTTGCAATAATTTCATACTATTATGTAGTTGTTTGATCTAACTTGGTCATCAAACCGAGCCTTTTCCTAAGTCTTGAACAAAAAAATGTTTCAAATGAGCTCTAAAGGTAGGGTAAACGGCTCCATTACTAAGCAAGATTTTTTTTGACCTTGTCTAAATCAGCCAAATAACTTTCCTACACATCTATTCTATATATATATATACTATGTGCGCACAGTTTTTTCATTTTTTGATATTTTTTGAAATTTTTATGCTTATTTCGAAATCGGTCATAGTTTGAGATTTAAGATTTCACACCACATTCAAGCATTTTATGTTTGAATATATCTAGACCTTGTTTATCAAGTCACTAGTACAGAACGACACATCGGAAACGGGCCAAAAACCCCTTCGGCAACGGAGAAAGGGTCCGTGTCCCCGCCTCTGTCACTGATGTGAAGCCTCACAATGGCAACGGAGATTTTTATCGTTTGCAATAAGTTTAGCAACGGGCATAATATATAACCGTTGCCTTTAGTCTTTACATCAGATACGGAGATTAGTTTTTGATCGTTTGTAATGAGGGCTAAAGGAAACAAAAAAAAGCCGGTGACGCCTGCTGCACCGTCGACGGAGCCCTGTGGTTCCTGCTTGACGGCCGCCGGTTCTTCACCTTCCTCTTCGCCCAGCTTCATTGCGTGGTCTTCTTCTACCTATTTAGTATTGCACAAAAGTCTTGCTCCTGGAGGCGCCGGCTTCAGTGGACCGTGTGGACGGAGCCCCGCTCCTACGTCTTCACGGCCGCCGCATAGTCTCCAGGTTTCCTCCTCGCCCTAAAGGAGATGAAAAAAATCAAAATGTAAGCTCCTTCATCTCTATACACAAGACATATGCTTCTTCATCGGCATTACAGAAAATATAGAACTAATTACAACTAGAACATAGCCTAAACAATGCCTCATATATAGGTAGATTGGACACACAAATTCCAGGGATGGAGCAAGCGAGCCAAGTAGGATGCACAAGATCGATGTGTATTTGTGCATATCACAAGGATCACTAGCGCCACCCCTGGATCACACGGTGTCACCTAATTTTAATCATCGGCATAACAGAAACAAAGCTAAAATCAGAGCAAATGCCTACTAAAAACAGAGCATATCCATGGATAAACAATTAGCTACTTACAACTAGAAAACAGCTAAAATCTATGTGTAAACAATGCCTACTAAAAACAGATCAAATCTATGGATAAACAATCACCTACTTACAACTAGAAAACAGCTAAAATCTATGTGTAAACAATGCCTACTAAAAACAGAGCAAATCTATGGATAAACAATTAGCTACTTACAACTAGAAAACAGCTAAAATCTATGTGTAAACAATGGCTACTAAAAACAGAGCAAATCTATGGATAAACAATTAGCTACTTACAACAAGAAAACAGCTAAAATCTATGTGTAAACAATGCCTACTAAAAACAGAGCAAATCTATGGATAAACAATTAGCTACTTACAACTAGAAAATAGCTATCCTACTGAACTGTGGTCTTACATTAGGCGAGGCGGGCTCGCTTAGCGTCGCCGCCGGCGACGGAGCTAGCGCCGGCCTCCCCTGGCGGCGCCTTGCCCTCGCCGTGGACCAAAGAGAGGTCACACTGGTAGACCGCCTCCTCGGCGCGTTCGACCTGGGTCGACGCCTCGGAGAGGAGGACCGCCGCCTCCAGATCGGCCTCGCCCTGACGACGCTTGGCGTCCTCGCGCTCGAAATCGGCGCGGGAGAGTTGACAAGCGATCTCCAGATCACGATCCTCCTCCTCTTCCTCTTCCTCTTCCTCCTCGTCGGAGGACGAGGACGAGGAGGAGGAGGAAGACGGATGGCGGCCGGGGTACATCGCCTGGCGAATCTCGCGGTAGCTGCAATGGTGGCCAAATGAGCGGGTGCGGCCGGAGCCTTCGCCGTGCGGACGAGCGCCAAGGCTGCGGGACCGGCCCGCGGGGGACGGATCGGCGACGGCCTGTTCCGCAAGCTCGTCCCGCAACACCAGCTGACGCTGCTGCTGCCTGAAGGCCCGGAGGGTGGGGCGGCCACGACCGCGATGGCCGGATCTACCAGCGCCGACGGTGGAAGCCATGCGAGAGAGTGGAGAGAGAGGAGACTGTGCGGCGGCTAGGGTTGGAAGTGAGTGAGAGTGAGAGTGAAGGGCATAGTAGGTTCTTATAGGCCGGCTGTCGGGCTGCTTCTAATGGCAACGGAGATTACGAAACTGTCCGTGTGCGAGGAGCACACATCGGTAACGGAGGTAAACTAACATCCGTTGCCAACATATATTCCACTATTCACCCGTTGCCGATGTTGTGGGCCTGCTTTACGGCCCAGTGCGGGCACGCGGGGGATGTCGCGATTTATCGTCGCCTAACTCCTGTCGTTGCCATAGAGGGGTATCCGATGTGTCGTTCTGTACTAGTGATTGGAGTTGTTAGTATATAACAAACTAAGAACATGTGCACTGGTTTTCCATTATTTTGATGTTTTTTGAATATTTTATGATTATTTTGAATTCGGTCAAACCTAAGGGTTTGACCAATATTTAAACAAGTTTGAAACATGAAAATGAAAAGGTAAGCCTGGATCCTTCTTAGTCACTCCAAAATGAAGCTAGGGTGAGGTTTCCCATATTTTGCATTTTGAAAACCCCAAACACTCTACTCTTTCCTTCGAACTCTATGCAACCTCAGTTGAGGTTGTTCAATTTGTGAAGGTTTTTTCTTGCAAATTCTTGTGCATCATCTTTATATTTTTTTACCGTAACTAGGTCACATAACATGACTATGTGCGAAGGTTTTGTATTATTTCGATTTTTTGGAAATATCTATGCACGGTCAAACTTTTCAAAAACCGGGTTGACCGAGCCCGAAACCCTCATTACAAACAACTTCAAAACATGATATTGCAAAACTAACTTGAGATCCTGCTTAGTCACTCCAAAATGAAGCTAGGGTGAGGTTTCCCATATTTTGCATTTTGAAAACCCCAAACACTCTACTCTCTCCTTCGAACTCTATGCAACCTTTGTGAAGAATTTTTCGTGCAAATTCTTGTGCATCATCTTTATATTTTTTTTACCGTAACTAGGTCACATAACATGACTATGTGCGAAGGTTTTGTATTTCGATTTTTTGGAAATATCTATGCACGGTCAAACTTTTCAAAAACCGGGTGATTGACCAGGCTAACCCTTACGACCAACCTGGACCGTTCATCTAACTCTACATCGCTTAACTGCCGCCGTGCGGTCTGGTCTTCTAGAAGGAATCACGAGCGATCCGCGGGAGCACCCGTTCTTCGACGTGATTGGTCGCCGTTTTTTTTCTCAGCGCCTCGCGAATGGTTGGGCGCTAGACTGTTGGGCCGTCTCGTGCGTCCACGCCTCGTCCAACGACTCGTCGACGCCACCTTTTCCATGCATGCCTCATGCAGCGTCGTAGCTTAGCTATTTATGATGATTCGCATCGTCTCAACGTCGCAGTCGTGTCAATGCACCGATGCACGTGCAACTTCGAACAAAATATGGCGGTTTTGGCAGCCATACCGTCACGCGCCGATGCAAGTCAAATGGCGCTCGCCGTGTGCCTCTTTGGATACTATCCCAATTAGTGCAATATCTGCCACGTCGACGGAGAGAAGTTGCCACCGCTCCATCCTCTTCTCTCACACCACGGCATTATAAGGGCCCCCTCTTCTTCCTCTTCTCTCATACTCTTCTCTCAAGCCGCATCCTCCTCTTCTCTCCAACAACCCTAGCCACCATGCAGTTCAACGGCCTGACCTTCCAACGCCCTGCTGCCGTGCCGGAGTGGCGGTATCCGCCCGGTGTCCTCGTTGAGAACAAGCTGCGTGTGTGGGCCTTCTCGAGGTGGAGGGGCTCAAAGGATTGGGCGCAGTACTTCCTCTCATGCGGCTACCGCCACCTTCCTCCGGGCTCGCCGCGCATGTTCCGGCTCGAGGAGTTCCATGACGGCGGTCTCGTCGTCGGCTACTACGTCACCTTCACCAACAGCTTCGACGCTTACCACCTCCTCGGGCAGGTGTTTTGGTATGGGTGCGAGTTCATCGCATTCACTAACTTCAACATCTACACGAACTGCAGCGCAATCTACCGCTACGAACACACCATTCACGCCCTCCCCTACAACATGGATGACGACGAGTGAGCCACCCCCAAGGAGGAGCCAAGGATGCCTCTTTTATATTGTTTCGGTTTATCTCTTGCTTGGGCATATATGCCCCTCTATCTATTTAGGGTACCCATCTATGTAAGGGGATGTCTCTTTTATATCTATGTTTCTAGTTTATTTTCATGTAAGGGGATGCCCCTATATATCTATGTTGTGAGGGGATGCTATATCTATGTACCGATGTTTGTTCGTGCTTATATAAAATATTAGTAGTGTTTTTCTCGTTTATTTGAATTAACTACAAATTTTTTGAACAAAAGTTAACCACTCTTACCTCGTACCAAAGAGAGACAGAGGTGAATTTCTTGTCCATTGGGCCTGGCTTGGTTTATTGGGCCTAGAGTGTGCGCGTATGTTTTTTTCCGGCAGAAACATTCTTCATTGGGCCTGGCTAGGTTTTACTTGGGCCTGGCCTTTCTGGCTAGGTTTTACTTGGGCCTGGCCTTTTCTCCTACTTGTTTTTTCTTCTTCTTCTACTGATCTGAAAAATGATACGAAAATAGGAAAAAATGATGAAAACTCAAAATTGAGGAAAATCAAACGAAATTGGGAGAGGGGAAACCCAGGGAAACTCAGATCTAGCGGCACCGGACCGTAACGTGGGAAATCAGGGCACCTACCTAGCGGCACTGGACCGTAACGCGGCCATTGACACTGGGAGGTGGAAGCGGAGCTCGAGGACATGCCGCCGCTGTTGCTGCGCGCGTCGTCAGAGAAGAAGGGGGAGGAGAGGAAGCAATGGTCAGAAATCTCGCGGGATGGCTCTGTTTTTGTACCAGCTGATGAGGTGGACAAGAGGTGGGTCCCACGGTCGGAGATGCTCCGGTGGGTCCTTTGCTGATGTGGATAAGTGAGGGTCCCACCAAGCTCTAATTCCAGCCACTAACCAGTCCCTTGCGCTTAAGCCCCACTGTCGCACGAGAGCTATTTCAGCATCGATACGGTGTCGCACGAGAGCTATTTCAACCAACGACGTCGCTGTCCATAGATTAGCATGGAAAAACGTCGCATAGGAGCTATTCGCCCAATGGAGTACGTACAATTGAGGATTTGATCAACACATCACCCAAATTCAGAGTTTCAGACTGATTCAACACGTGCATTCCCGGTCGATGTGCCCAGAGCCTGTTCCCAGTAGTTTGTACCAGTAAATCATCGCGAAAGATGAAACCTGTAGCGAAAGATGTACAGTAACCAGTAGGCTTAGACTTGGAGCAACGCCAGTGGTTGCCCTATCTGAATTTGTTAAATGCACAGAATGGAGGTTTCACCAAACAGACGGAGGAAAAAAAAGGTACATGCCCCCCAACAGTTGCTCCATCTGTTTATTACCTATATGTTTTACTACCTCTATCTTTTTGTACAATAACATGTGCTTGGGGCATGACTATAATTCAAATACGAATATTCTACGCATACAATTGAACAACTACTCACATACAAATTTTCAAATGTCATTAGTCTTACATGGCCAATCATTTTGGTCAAAGTCTTACTTGGCCAATCATTAATTGCACAAGTACATGAACCTAAACCCACTCAGCATTTATCCTGTCCAATGCTTCTGCACCAACGAAAGATTAGGCATCTTTGCCGGGGCAACTTACGCCGTGTTGAGGTGTCCTCGTTGTCTACTACTCCGGCCGTTCCAAAATATAAAATATAAGGCGTGTTATTTTTGTGCTGGTTTTTGGTGTTCAACTTTGACCACTAATATATACTAAATTATATGAATTGAGAATGTATAAATGGTACTGTTGGATTCGCTTGCAAAATTCTTTCATTTCATATATTATAATACTAATTTGTCGATATATTATAAGTACAAATTATGATCAAAGTAATACGTCATTGACCAGCGAAATTTAAGTGCGACTTATATTTCGAGACGGAGGGAGTACTAGCATATAACATGTTTTGTTCCTAAAAGGATAAATTAGTATAAAATTATGGGATACTAGTGGTATTTGGCGCGGCGCACGCCGCGCCCTTGATGTGAAATTTTGATGATGTTTTGGATTTTTTTTAAAGAGAAATGTTCAGATTTAAATTGTTTGAAATGAAGACAAAATGTGTGAGTCTTTTGCAAGGCATTTTTCTTGGAATCTTCGAATTTGATTTTCGGCAATGTGGCACGTAATGTTAGCATTTTTTGTGTGTTGTTATGTTGGTATGTCTTCATTTTTTTTTTTGATGAGTTCGTTTGAATAGAAAATTCTTGATGAATTAATATATTTACATTTTTGATATATGTAGATAACGGTTTTTCTATAGCATTTTTTTTATACTTTATGGAATGTCGGAATATTCGCGTAAATTTTGGCCAAATTAGAATATTCAAACATGTTTTTACTTTTGTGTGAGTATGTAGCAATTTTGACGATCATTTTTTTATATGTTTTGTACAATATTCAAATGTTTAGTAGTTTGAAAAGTCCAAACATGTTTGTATTTTGACGTGAACATTTAATCGAGATTAGGAGAAGTGAACATGTTTGAATTTGATTCCATATTTGGGAAAGTTTGCTCGTGTCGATTTGAATAAGTAGACCCCATCCGCGCTTGTGTGATTTTTTTTTAAATTTTGAAATGTGTAAATAAGTTCGTATTTTGGCATTAATAAGTATTATTTATTTTGGTGAGCATGCAGATATATTCTGTAGTACCTTTAATACTGTAGGAAGTTGTAATATGCAAATATACTTCTATCTTCTAAATAATATTTAATGTAAGTACATTGTTAGTAGTAATGTATTTTTTTTTTTGAATTTGAGTCCACAATTCGGGAAAGTTCATTTATATTGCATCTAAATATTGACTATTTTGAATTCTGTAAATATGTTTTGTGTTTTGCCATAGATGGTTAGTGTTGGTTTTTATGAGCATTTGTTATATAGTTTAGAAAATATTCAAATATATAGCAAATGGAAGTATTTAAATACGTTTCTTTGTTGGCATGAATATTTAAATGTAATTAAAAAAATGTATCTGAGTTAGAAATGTTCGAACTTGTTTGTATGTTGGTGTTAATATTTAATTGAAATTAGGAGAAGAATGAATATGTATTATTTCTATATGGTGACAAAATTTGAATATTTTGGGGAGAAAAATCAGCGCAAGCATTTTTCGTCATATTTTTTTCTAATTGTTTTGATATGTACTTGTATTTTTCAGTGGATATATTTAGAGATGGTCATTTAGATTTTGTTTGAATTGTAAAGTTGATGAAAGTGGGAAGATATGTGTATGTTTTTTTTTTTTTTTTGCAAATTATCAGGTTTAGAAGATATTGGGAATTTTGAAGTTTTCAGTTTCAAAATTTCGGACATATGGCATAAATAGTAAATGTATATATTTTATGTGGTCATGTTGATATTTTTTTTCCCCAACAGTTAGGTTTAAAGATATTGGTCTAGTTCATATTTTACATTTTTGTTATCCCATTTCTTTTTCTGAAATAACACTTCAAATATTTGGGGGTTTTATTTTTTGGAGCGATGATTTTGTTGTTGTTAATTACTGTCGTGTCTTTGTGAGAAATAGTTGTTCTGATTAAGTTTTAATTCGAAATTTAAAACTTGCTTAAATATCACTATTTGGAATTTGTAAGTTTTTTTTTTTTGGGAATACCTGATTTGAATTTGGTGTGAGGTGATTTTAATTTGTGTCTTTCGTCGTGAACATTTAACTGAAATTAGGAAAAATGCATCTGTGTTCCCTCAAAATTATGGCAAAATTTGGATAGTCAGGAAAAAATGTTAGCATAAGTATTTTGTATATTTTTTCTGATTGTTTTGATATATCATTCATATTTTCCAACAGATATATGCAGGGATATTGTTTTTTATTTTGTTTGAAATTCAAAAATTGGTGAAAGTGGGAACATATTTGCATTTTTTTCCCGTTTTGTAAATGCTCAAATTTGGAAGCCATTGGAAAATTTGGAGTTTTCAAACATGGAATTTAGTCGTACGGCATAAGTAGTAAGTGTCTATTTTTGTGTGCTAATGTCGACATATTTGTCATATCTGTGAATACGTCGGCGGGTGAAATTCAAATTTGAAGATGTGCACATAGAAAAGTCGTTTCTATTTGAATGTGTTGGAATAAAAAAGAAGAAGTTTGCATTTACAAATTTTTAAAATTCGGAAATTGGTAAAAGCTTTTCTCATGTGAATTATTTTCTTGTGGTTTTTGAATGCTTAGATTTAAAGGGCATTTGGAATTTTGAAGTTTTCAAACTTGAAATTTAATCAAGTGCTGTAAATAGTAGGTGTCTTTGTTTTTTTTTTTTGGTGAATGTTGACATATTTGTCATATTGATGAATGCTTGGTAGGGAAATTTTAAATTTGTGAAGGTGCATATGCAAAAGTTTTTTATGTTTAAATATTTTGAAATTTGGTAGGTGAAGGTTACATTTACAAAAAAAAAATTCTGTTTTAGTTAAATAGGGCACACCAACACGTAAGAAATTTAACGGTTTTTGAAATTATTTCTGTGAAGGAAAAAATATGATACATTTTACAGTATGTCCAATTTTTAAGAAAATTGGAATGTTTCAAAATGTGTCTATTTGTTTTTCTATTTCTAATTTATAAGTCCATAATGAGTGCGAAAGCACATTTATTCAACTGAAATGCCATAATTAGGAAGTTCGTTTTATGAAATTCAACTCTGTATAATTGATCACATAATTGGAGCAGATATATTGTTGTTGTTTTTTTGAAGTTTTGGTTAAATTGAAATGTTTTGTTCATATAGTGTAGAACACTTTCAATTTTTAAGCAAGTTGGAACGTTTTAAGATGTCTCCTTTTTCTAAGTCTATATGAATGGATATGCACATATATTTAGGTGAATTCCATACTTGGTTTTTTTTTTAAATCCAAATCTATACAATTGTCCAAATAGTTGGAGTGAATGTTTTTTAATTCATTTTTGCTGAATTAGAATATTTAAAGATATGATGAATTTCAATTTTTGGAAATGTCCACATTTTGAAGTTGTAGTGGTTGCGGAATCAGGAGACTTGGAAGTCATATGATACTATGAAAACATTGATATTTGTAATTTGAGTTGGAATGGTGAAATATGATTGCTTTTCTCATAAAATTGTGCACATGTAGGGCAATTTGAATTGTTCGAATTTGTTTGTCTTTTGTGGGAAATAGGTGATCCTTTTTTTTTCATCTAATATTTTCATATATTTTTTTATGTTTTGGCGATGGGTATTTATAGTATTTTTTTGTTGTTGATTCTACTCTTTTATTACACTAGTACAATTGCACGTGCAACGCACGCCTATATAATATTGGTTTTGTGAGGTAGTAATTTATATAATAGTGGAGATGTATATAATAGTGGAGATGTATATAATAGTGGAGATGTGCACATGCAACGCATGTTTTCTAATAACTGATGTTGTGTCAAGCGTCCGTCAGATAAAGGATCAATCTATCTAAGAACAAAATACTGGTTTATTAAGATCAGGTGCCACAAGCACAAATCATACATTGATCCAAAACCTTGTAGAAGAGAGTCATACATTATTCCAAATCATTGCTAAGAGCATAAATGAGTTTGCATAAATCTTCAGTTGATCTCTTGATTTTGGCATTTTTAAAATATATAATTAAGACGCTCAACATTCCGAATTAGATTTTACAAAACAAGGTACTCCGTAGCTGGTTCACAAAAGGCGGTTCAATAGATAACACCTGTAATATCCTGAATGATCTGAATTATGTGTATTTCATCTCTTCACAATGTACAAGACAATATAGCATAGTAGTCAGTTTCTAATTTGTACAAGACAACTATCATATACAACTTTACTTTTGTTATATGATCACATACAAGTATCTTCTGACTTTGAACCATATGCCTATGTGCCAGGAAAGTGACATTCAGCTAACGACATATACTTCTTAGTGAGCAAGCTTTAGATGCAGCCTAATTGGTTATTCTGCAGTAAAAAATAAAACAGAGGACACAGCCATTCTCAGTGACATTGAGTTCGATACTCCTAATGATGAAGGAGTCCTATGGCATGGAGTCCGAGATTTCCGTGGCGGAGGCGGTCATGGTAGTCATTTTGGGCACGACGGTGTTGTATGTCCATTTTTCATCGTTGATGACCAGGTCATCAGAGTTGGTTGTGTACTCCTCGTTTGTAAAGAATCCTATCCCTTACACAAATGCACCTTCGACCTGAGAAAAATCAAGAGAAGAGCTCAGAGCAGCCATACTTCATCCAGACATTGTTGTTTATCGAACAAGCAGTTGTCTCGGAGCTAATCTGGCCCAAGTCATAAATCAGATCGCTCCTAAGGATCGTGGTTGCTCCGTCAGGACATCAAAACTTCCACCTGGAATGTTCATATGCAGCTTGCAGATGAGACATGCATCAGCATGAAACACAAGAGAAGCTGCAATCTCCAGTAGCATGGTAGGTAAAACACGTTGTATTTACAGTACAACTGTTGCGGGGTGGATCATGGTACCTCACTGACAGCTGCTCCATAGTTCAATTAGCTTGTGGAAGTTGGGTTAAGGGTCCAGTAGGCTTGCGCCGACAAGTTCACACTCGCCATTGTTACTTGCAAATAAGTAGTGCCATTGATGACCAAGTAATCTGAGAAATTAACACAAATGAAATTCTTGGCACGTTACTAAAAGAAACGGATTTCAAAAGATTTGTCCTTACCTGAGCAATCAAGGAGCTCCATGCCACCATGCCAGAATTAGCCTCCAGGTCGTCTTTGTTAGGCTTAAGCCTCTTAACAAGTGCAGCACACGCCTGCCGAACCGCCTCACAGTACGATTGAAAATTCAGATGGATTAAATGAGGCGGCACAAGATGAGACTGCCCCTCTGCTACTGAAGTTTGACCAGGGAAAGTCAATCTATGTCAATGAGGCCTTGCCTAATGACAGATGTATGAGAGGGCTACACAGGACAGAATAACTGCTCGTAGTTAAGTCTTAAAATATATGTGATGAATATAGAGCATTGCATATACGTCTACTCTCGCCTTTAAGACCAAGAATGAAAGCCTCGTAGTCTGCCTATATGTGATGAATAATGTATACTAAAAGAACCAAAGAGGAAAGGTAATACATACAAGTTCTTGTGATATCGAGGCACCAGACTAAAAAATACTTGAGAGGAACAAGAAGCATACATTGTCTCAATAAGCTCTCCATCAGTAGGTGCCTAAAGATCTTCCATGAGAGTATACACACAATATTCAATTTATCGACCTAGCTATCTGCATTCGTTGACAGAGCATGATCATAATCCATAGCAGTACATGTGAATTACTATACAACTACCCTTTTGGGGATATATGTATGCCTACATCGGACATCCTCATATTTTCTAGATTGGCGAAACATCACAGTTTATTGAGCTACAAAAACACAACCCCTCATACTCGATTAGACCTGCTATATCATAAAACATTTTTGGAGGATGGCACACTCTTTATTTGCTACTGGTAAATTAACCTATCCATGGACCTATGTGCGACTGGTTTGAGAATTACCATGCATAGCAGAAAAAACGGCAGCTCAAACATCTTTACAAATCTGAAATGCCTCTGAAAATATCACCGTGATCTGAATTGAGCCTGCTCAGAACAGAAACATGATTCAAATTTACAAGTAGATAGAGAACTGCAGCGAGCTATGCACGTGTGAGGACTATCACGGGAGCGAGCGATTAGGAGAATTTTTATTCTGGCTTATACCTTGATGGCGAGCGGATGGACGGCGAGGAGGCGACAGGCAGAGGGATCTTCATGTCCCGGACAAAAGCTCCCGCCCCAGTCGTTGTGCAGGCACCCGTCGGCCATCCTCGGGTGGAGCGAGACAGTGAGCACATGCGGGAGGATGGCTTCCGTTTCAACAGGTGGTTTAGATTTGAACAGGAGGCCTTGGAAAATGCTTGCTGTAAAAAGGTGGTTTAGATTTGAACGTATTTTTTTTAAAAAAAAATTAACATTTGTAAGTATATGAAATTTTTACATTGTTAATAGTGAGGAAACATTCGTACGTGATTTCTTCTTTACGGTTTTTAAATGCTAAGGTTTGGAAGGCAGGTTTTCTCCGTATACTTGTGAATATCGTGGTGTAAATAATTGAAATTTGGAGGTGTGAACATTCCGAAGGTTTTCATACTTTAATATGTCCAAATATGGTTTATTTTTGCCATATTTTTTTATCTACCACCATATGCAGAAGAAGCCATATTTGTGAGTATCGTAGTGTAAATAATTGAAACTTGAAGGTGTGAACATTCAGAAGGTTTTTCGGATTCTATATGTTCAAATATGGTTTAATTTTGCTGTAATTTTCTTATTTAGCACCATATTGAGCGGAAGTATATTATGGTTATGTAGAAATGTTAACCAATGTGATCATTAATTTAAATTTGGAAATGGGCGTATCCAAGAATATTTTTTAGCGTTGGAAATTGATGCAATATTTAAAAAAACGCACGCTTGAAAATGGTTCAGATTTCGAAGCTTGTTAAAACTGTAAAATTTTGAAGGTAAGGTTTTTTTACGCAATAAAATGATTAGATTCGGAAGGCATCTAAAAATTTAAAGTATCCAAATTTGAAATTTCGGCGTATGCCGTAAGTAATTACCATTTAAATTTATGATCACCCTGATACATCAGTAGATATATTTAAAGTCACTGATTTTGCAGCATTTAATACAGTTTGAAAAAATTGTGAAACACCATAGAACAACACATATGAAGCGTTTTAAATTATCTAAAGCATGTTCTATTATGTTTTTATGCTTTTTTTCCAAAAGGAAAATACATTGTCAGATTCAAAAAAATGTTCACGGTTTAAAGAAGTCTTCACCGGGACTTCGAAAAAAAGTTCACCAGTACTAAAAAATCACCTAAGTTCAAAAAAAATAGCACGTTCACGGTTTGAAAAAAAGTTTTCAAGTGGGTTTGGAGAAATATTAATAGTCCAAATTAATGTCCAAGGGTTAAAAATGGCACGCACGGGGGTTAACGAAAAACTCATAGCTCGAAAAGATTTCTAGAACCGAATACCCTTTTAAAGTAGAGTTCCAAATTCCGATGATTTTTTTTGTAATTTCGGTTGCCACGGAAATATATATATCCCACATATTTTTTCGATTTTTACAACATTAATATTTAACCAAACAACCGTGCATAAAGATTTGAAATAGTTTTGGAAAGGGCATAAAGTATCTGAAATGAGTAGTTTGATTTTTTACAATTTGTTAGAAATTAGTTTGAATTTATTTGGAGTTGTGTTTGGAAAGGTTTAAAAGATAAAAAAAAAAGAACAGAAAGTAAGGAAAAAAAAAAAGAGGACGCGCGGGCTGCACAGCAGGCCGAACAGCCCAGCAGCCGGCCCGTGCCCGCAGCCTAGCCCACTGTGACCCACCGTGACGTCACGGAGGACGTCACGCGGCGGCGGCCATGGCCGGCTCTGCCGAGGTCGCCGGCGAGCGGGGAGCGCGCGCACGGGAGCGTCGCCGCGCGATTCCGCGCGAGGACGGCGCGGGGAGGCCAGGGAGCGGCGCCCCGGACCATATGGTCGCCGGAGGCGCCGCCGGCGAGCACGTATACGGCGGCGGCAACCGCGGCAAGGCGGAGGCAAATCCGGCGTCTCGCCGGTGTCCCAGGAGGCGGCGCGCGGCGAGGAGGTGGAGGGCGCGCCGGCGAAGCTCCTCGTTGCCTCCGATGCGTCCGGGGAGGGCCGGAGGGGCGGCAGAGACGCCGGCGGCGGCGGCGGCAACGGCGCCGTGCGGGGAGAGGGAGAGAGAGATGGGGTGTGTGTGGCAGTTGTGCAAAAAAGAACCCCAACTTTGGACTAATTACGAAGAGGTCCCTGGAGCGGAATTTTCTGAGAAGAACATCTAATTTCCGCCCCCCCGTGTGCTTCTTCGCAAATATCGACGGCCCGCTGTGAGGCTGACGGGCGGGACCCACCGCTACTGTAGCGTACTGTAGAAATATACAGTAACACTGTAGCTATCTACAGTAACCTGGGCGTCTCTCAGGCCGAGAATTTGTCCTCCCATTATAGTGGTGAGCAGTAACAACTGTAGCTATCTACAGTAACCTGGGCGTCTCTCAGGCCGAGAATTTGTCCTCCCATTATAGTGGTGAGATGGAACTAGCATGCCTTTTACACCCAGACATCGTGTTTTTGAGCGTCATGTTTCCTTATTGCAAATAGATATCCACTACACTTTCGTCTTTTGTCGGAAATTGGGCTTGTTTGCAACAATTTTGAGCGCGCAAAATTCCATGTCGATACACCATACAATTCCACTGAATAGTTCCGAGGCAAACTAGAAAATACTGTACAAAATACTCTGATTTCTGCAATGTCAAGTTAGGAGTGACACCAGCTGGAAGAATACAAGTCATGGTCACAACGTGCGCATGTTGCTTATGTTTTCATCTCGAGTGAGCACAAATCACGCATTGTTTTCTTAGCCTTATACTTTATAGAAAAATCTCCCAAGATTTTATTTATATTTAAGGATACTATGCTACATACATAGATAAAGATAATATAACTGTATCATTTAGTACAAATTATTTTGTTGATAAATAGATGTTCCGCCTTTTCTTAGATTAAGGTGAAGTTCATAATAGACTATTTTTCTTAAAAGTACTAAATTAGAACAATGTGAGTGAGAAGGTATCGAAAATCCATATCGGCTCATAGGTCTAGATGCACCCACTGCTAAAAAAACATTTTTCAAAATATTAAAATTCCAAAAAAAATTGGATATACTAGATGACATTTTTATTAGCATAAAAAGTTTCGTGAAGAAAAGACATTTTTTGTGGGTTGTGCAAGAAAAATCCAGGTTTTTTCAAAATGACTTTGTACGTGATTTTTTTTTGCCTTTTAACATCTGAAACGTTTTTAAAATGTTTTGCATAACGGGTGCACCCGCACCTGTGACCTGAAACGCAGTGTCCAAAAAGTATCAACTTAGTAAATAAATTTATTATGATAAATTAAACTATAAATCTCAACATTACAATGGCATTGTCTAAAATATTATCATGAATTAATGCAAAACTAATGAGTTACTAAAAGATAAAAAAGTTCAATATAAAATTTTGAGAACATGATATTGTATTCTTAGGTCCACAAAGTTGGACATAAACCAAGTTTTTAATATATATAAATAAACTCACGGGTTCTCTATCAAGACGAAGGGCCCAACAAGGTAGATTTTTATAACTCAATTAGATTGAACAGTTTAGAGCAGTGCGAAACCGATAGAATTTATCAAACAAACAACGAAAAACAACCCTCTCTTGTCTACATTGTCACCAACAGAAAAAAATGGCACGCACCAATAATTCCCCAACTGGACCCAACGGAAATCGCGACATCTACGGTATCGCGATTTGTTAGGATCAGGAATCATTACAACTTAAATATAGGTATTATTATTGCTTAGTTCTTCTTTGCCTTAATATGAGTCTTTCATTTTTTTTTCTATTTCCATTCATGTAAACCTTGCATGTTAGTGTTGATTTATGTCGCACCTAGATACATGTTCATCCATCATTTACAAAGGTTTAAACCGTGACTGAGATTTGTATATGTGAGTGCATACAAAATAATTAGGCTGATCTAAGATGATCGTTTTCCATCTAAACAATGTTAGCTAGCGATAATCAACTGCATTTGAATTCATAAGCAATATTTTTCATTTTGTGTGATTGCTTAGTTGCATGCTCAGCTAAATTACACTCTGTGTTTTCCATGTATAATAACACTCAAAATAATTGTGAGGTTAGTCGTCTGGTTAGTTTTTGAATATGCACCTATGGATGCAGTAAATGCTATCCATTCCTGGAGTTGACCCTGTTGGCGTAGCGGGGACATTATCTGTGCGTGTCCTGGCCGGTGCCTGAGGGGCACCGTTTTCACTTGCAACAGCAGATGTAGCACATCTTCTTGTTCCAATTTTGGCCACGCCGACGTGCAGTCTGTTGTATACTAGATTCGAACGGCGCGGCTCGCCGCGCGACACTTGTCGGATCTTTCATTTTCTTGCCCGTGGTTGTCATATTATATACAGATTACTGAAAAGGATGATTTGTATCCACATGTATAAGCAAAATAAGATGGTAATTGATTTGAAAACATATCTTATGAATCGTCTGATATCAACAATCACCATACTGTGCAATCAAAATTTTAAGAAATAGGAACACCAACACAATGTTGAAGTACACATGCTCAGTACCAGTTTGTAAAAATCTAAAATTATGTATATTAGTAATAAAGAAATGGGCACCTTCAAAGGCAGTGAGGAAAGGGAATAAACGTATTCACAACAACGATCAGGTAGCGCGGCACTTATTGGTTCTTTTAAAAAAAATCCCACGCTTATCATATTTTATACATATTATTACAAAATGGTTTTCAACCATATGTATAAGCAAAATATGGTGATAATATGTTTTGTTTATATGTGTATCAGCATTTTGCCTACACATATTGTCCATATGTGCCTGCTTCCAGCTACCTGTCATCGAGTACTTAATTGTCCTTCACCAAAACAATTTCTGCACCTTCCAGTGATGGTGACAGAGCGACACTTTTTTCGTTCTTTTAATTTTTTGCCCGTGGTTGTCACATTTATACAGATTATTAAAAAGGTGGTTTATATCCACATGTATAAGGACAAATCTATGCTTATTTAGAATTGTCATACACATGTCGGGGACTAATGAAATCACAACTATCATCAAAAGTCATATAATATTGATCAAACAACTTGAGCAACTGTCAAGAATTCACAAGGAAAGATTCATGCTTATTCAGACATTACACACATAAAATTCAGAAGACACACCAAAACTAAGGTGTATGCACACAAGTGGCGGGCCACTGCCAACGTATTCCTAGAAGTAGGTCCACTGTATCAAAGTTTTCAAACACTTCTCGCACTCTAAAAGCAAGAAATAACCAATGTCACTCTAAAGCAAATGCAAACAGGACCCACATCTATTTGCAGATCTCTGTTGCTGGTGGGCGTAGGGGAAATCCTCCCAGCTTCTCGCCAGAATACTTCCTATACACCACCTTCAACTTGTTCTCAGGAGCAGTAGAGTGTGAGATCACCAGAATCTTTACACGATCACTGTAATCATCACAGAAAAAGATTGGTCGGTAACATGAACACAATAACATTTTAAGCAAGGAGAGAATTCAGCAGTAGGTGGGCATGCCTACATTAGCTTTGACAGTCCAAAGAGGTGTATTCTTGAGGGTGAGCCTGGCTGCGTAGACAGCAGCAACAGCAACCATGGTGGGCTTGGACAGTACCAGAGTGAGATCACCAGAATCTTTACACAATCCCTGGAATCATCACATAAAAAGGTTAGTCGGTAACATGAACACAATAACATTTTAGGAGAGAATTCAGCAGCAGGTGGGTATGATTACATTAGCTGTGACTCGGTGAAGCTCGTATGGTGCCTGAGGGTGTCAGTTCAAAGAGGTGTTTTCTTGAGGGTGAGCCTGCTGCGTAGACAACACCAGCAACCATGGCGGGCTTGGACAGCACCAGCAAGTACTGCATCATTGCCAACAATGTACTGTTATTTGTAAGACATGTATAACAATAAATAAGCTGAAGAATGTCATCATCAAAATAACAGGGGATGGTCTAATTCACATAAGCATTAAAAACTGAAGACAAATGAAACTGTACACTGTTATCTAATTTTCTATCCTACATAGTCTTTGAAAAGACAAATAGAAAAGGCAGAGGCCTTGGTGCTAATCACATGCAGTGCCGTCTCAACAATTATCTTTCTATTGAACGGTTGACTCCTTTCCTTCTCTATTTTACTGTCTTGAACACATACCACTTCCATGTTTGAAATGCAGATATAAACACACACGAACACAGTAGAGAATTTCAATCAATAAACCATGTGTAACAGAGTAGGCACCTACAGATTACCAATCATACTCAAAGAATCTTGTGGCTAAATCTCCATGTGCTTCTCATTTTAAAAATGTACAGTAATAGAGTATGCACCTACAGGTTACCAACCGTAATCAAAGAATCTTGTGGCTGAACCTATAAACCAAGCTTTATGCTTGTGAACGTGACTTGATTCAACAGATAGCACAGTTTCCTGAAATTTCTGTTCTGGAGATATATTTGGCAGCATTTGGACATGTTTTTGGAGCAGTGGTGTTGAGTCTACTTGGAACTTTCAACAGTTCTTAAGGTGGTCATACAAAACTGAAAGGTAATTATTCAATCTAGGTACGTGACATATAATTCATTTAAGAAACATGTCTTTATATATTCTTCACATGGCCATATAAGTTGATACTCACGTATGAGTAGGCTTTCAGAAAATTCATAAACAACAATACTTTACAATTATTTCAGAAAATAGAAGAATGCTCACCAGATTGTCTTTATGATGAATACCCAGGAGAAGTCAAACAGTGCCGCTGATGTCGCTTAAGGAAATAAAAATAGATGTTTGAGGGAATTGTCCTGAAAATCCATGAATACCCCATGCTTGTTGGTATTTAGTTCTTCAATCATGTTCATAAACTTGGCAACAACCTCTTGCCATCTATAGCAGGACTGGAATTGGAGTCCTTCGTTGAGCTCGACTCTGACTTCAGATAGACCATACATATATATTTCAATTACTCACCAATAAAGGAGGCACCACACAGGTTCTTTGCATGGGAAGGTAATGCTAGGAACCGAAAAACAATTTAAAAACATCAATAGTTGTATCACAGAAAATATAATGGGTATAGCTCTACATAACAAAGAATTTTAGGTGCAGAGTCAGACATGAGAAGCAGAATTCTTGGAATCCATTGGTTTATTCTTCAAAATATCGGTTGGTCATAAGATAAGGTGTAGCTAGTTAGAAACTCATAAACATGCAGCTTTATTAGTTGGATAGGAAATGCCCATGTGTCCATTTAGGTGAAAGCAGAATAAATGGATTTATATTTAAGTTCTGCATAGCTTAAGTCCAATGTGATACATGAAATCCTCGCCATTATCGACCCAAATGACCAAAACGAAATAACAAACTGTCCTTTCACTAAAGCCAATGGCACATGAGATCTATCCACTTACATAAAAATATACGTTAGCTATCAACTGATATCTCCCACAGCAGCAGCAAACTCATCAATTAACATTGCGTAAGACATTGTAACACAAAAGAGAAGTGCAAGATACTGCGACCGAAGTGAAATGGTCTAAAACATACATTCGGTAGCTTTGGTTTCGTATGAAATAGTCCCCAAACATATAATTAATCATGTAATCTGAAGACTGGAATGATATAGTTGATATATACAGAGAAGCAGATCCAAGATGAAGAACGGAAACTTGGCAATGAACTCAAAAGACAGAAGAAGAAATGATTGTTAATAAAGAGTATATATCGTTATAAAACAAATGATTGCTCATAAGAAAATGAGTCCTGAAGTCGTGTAATGTATACTGATGTCACATTACCGTTAGTAGTAAAAGTTGAAGTACACCAGCCAAATTAAATCTTCACAAACAACAAACACGTGGTTTAGTCCACTAAACAAAACAAAATGAATAGCATTGCACTTTTGCATCTCACACAAACCATTTGAGAGAATAGAATTAAGCCAAAATTTATATGAACTTAGTGCTTACTAAGAGCATGATTCAGAGTTTGGAAATGCAGCAAAGGCAACTGTTTATGTAAACATGAGAAGGGGGCACCAAAATTCAACAACTAAATGAACTTAGTGCTTAATAAGAGCATGATTCAGAGTTTGGAAATGCAGCAAAGGCAACTTTTAATGTAAAAATTAGAAGGGGGCACCAAAATTCAACAGCTAAAAGAATAATTAACCAGGCTTCAACACCACAATATACCATGGAGGAGAACATAAATTATAGTTGTTCATATCAGTTATATAACACCAAGTAGAATCAAATAACCATTGTCATGTCAGAACCTATCAGTTCCCTCTCACATTTTGCAGATTAAGCATTGATTGCTCAACTAACAAAATTATGCACAAAGGGCAACACACCCATAGTTAGTTGGCAACCTTTGTGCCCACTATGGTAACCTAATAAGACACACATAAAATGCTATTAGCACACTGAAAAGACCTGGAATGAGCAAGTTGGGCTGAGGGGAGAATACCTTAAAGCGAAATTCCTTCAAACTGACAACCAAACCAATATATTGCTTTCAACATCCTCATACTCATAATGGACGCCACCTCACAGCACGCTCTGCATCGCTCCCACGCTTTTTTATCCTCATTCACCGTAGCAAAATGTAGCTACAAAACTAAGAAAATAAATAACTGCCATCAAATGAATGCATGTGAGGATTCACATAAATGCAAATAGGTTTCCAAACAGAAATACACCAACTTTTCTACATAAGATTAGGACAACAGTATCAAGAGTAATAGGCCGCTACGATCGGTATCATGATAAATGAAGAGTCATTAGTGTAACTTACCTTGAACCAAAAATCTATTATAAATCATATAACGCACAAAGAGGAATCCATCAAAGAACACAAAGATGAGGATGCCACGATCAGACAACCAGGGTTGCGGAGGCACCACTTTCAAATACATGTAAATGGAAGATAGCATGCGCTGAAAGTTTCTTACCTGCATCAAGTCATTGAACCTTAAATATAGAACCAATCAATGTGCTATCTTGTTGTATGGCCACAAAAGATGTATGCACCCGTAAAGGGAACCAACATTGTGTGGATCATTAAGGCAGTTCGCGGGGCAATATATAATGCTGAAAACCCAAAGAAATCCCCCCTCCTGCAACACCCACACAATTTCAGGATTGACAATAGATTAACTAGATAAAATATACCAAACACTTGAGAGATGGGACGACAATGAATTAAGCACATGATTGAAAATGAATTAAGCACATGATTGAAAATAACTCCAGATAAGTTAACATCCTGAAACTCAAAAGAATAACATCCAAGCTTGAAGTTCTGAAAATGCAGGACAGTGAATAAAGCACATCACTCGAAAGAAGAACAAATTGTTTGATATTCATGAAACAGACCATGCGTATACATAAAGCACTAGGAGCTTCTTGTCTATTCCAAATGTAAATGTTTTGTGGAAAGATTTAAGGAGAGAGATGCAACATAATAGTTCAAAAGCTTGGTAGGTCATGTCGCTTGAGTAAATCAGAGTTCTACCTCACACCTTCATTTGGAGAGTTGGACCAAATCTTCAAGAGCATCCATTTTCTGGCAAACTACAACATTATTGTGATTGTTGTCACCATGTGGAGCTAAATAAGCTAAATCTCCTGTAGCCTGCGTGCAAAATGACATGAACGTTATCCAAAAGACAACTCAACACTGAATAAATTCAGCATGACATGTTTAAGTTGAAATCAAATGAACTCTAAAGCAAAAGGAAACCAAACTAAATGTTTGCAACGTGATAAGATTTGTACATAACATGCGGTAGGAATATCTGAGAACATAGATAAGATAAAAATTGTTCACACAATCCAAACTGAAGTCAAATAATGAGAATATTTTGTTTCATGCTGATGGATATAAACATCACCTGCAGGAAGAACATGGCCGGGCACTTAGGCACGCATCAAATAAAGGCCAAACCTGCAGCTTGTATCGACTCAAAATCTAGTAGAAAGACAAATAGAGAGAGAGAGAGAGAGAGAGATTACCAGATCGAATGGCATAAGCCTTGATGAATAACCATTTGAAGCCGGCCATGTATATGCATGCTCAGTTGACTGCCAATACTCTGCAACCAGCACTCCTCACCATATCGCTTAGCATCCTCCCAGATTCCCCTTTTCTCATCAAGGCTGCAAGAAAAATAGCCCAAATCAGTCGTGAAATACTAATAGCCTAGAGAAGAGAACAAATAACAGTCAATGAAAAGGGAAGACACGGGAAGAACCTCACCTGCGTCAAATGCTCCACATCGATGCAAGCCATCCCCTGGCTGCCAGTGGATAAGAAGCGGGGTGGCCAGGGGCAAGCGGATGGGTTGCTGGCGTCATCCTGCCCTACGCACTGGTGGAAGTCGAGCTCCTCGCGTCCGCCGGCCGCCGCGTCGCCGCTGCCGGCTGAGAGAGAGGAGTTGATATGGGAGAGAGAGCAGGTGAGATGTGAGAGAGAGAGAGACAAAAAATCGGAGGTAGATGACGGATATACACACCTGAGGCTTCATCGTTGAGGCGTCGCCGGCGTCCGATGGGCCGAAAGATGGCGGCGGCAGCTGGCTGGATGACATGGACTGCTGGCGGAAACCCTAGATCAAAAAATGAGCATCTGGGGTTCAGCAGGGAGGAGCCTAGTAGCATATGACCTGGGGGCGGCGGGCAGCGAGGGCTGGGAGCGCAAGGGCGGAGCAGGGCACCGCCTGTAGCTCGCGTACCCGGCGTCGCCTCCCGCTCCACCACGCGCGTACGGCGGCCGTCCCGTCGGCATGGAATGGACGTGAAAAGATGATTTTACCCCTTGATTTCGACAGATTCATGACCCCTGCCACCGCGCCGCGACGCCCAGTCCCGCAGTTCACACGGGGACGACTGATACGTCTCCAACGTATCCATAATTTCTGCTGTTCCATGCTTATATTATACCATTTGCTACATGTTTTATATACACTTCGTATCACTTTTATGCATTTTCTGGGACTAACCTATTAACAAGATGCCACAGTGCCAGTTCCCTGTTTTCTGCTGTTTTTGGTTTCAGAAAGTTACTTCTGGAAATATTCTCGGAATTGCACGAAACAAAAGGCCAAGTCCCTATTTTTCCAGCACGTACACGGAGTCCGAAGGAGAGACGAAGAGAGCCACGAGGTGGCCAAACCACCTGGGGCGCGGGCCCCCGCCGCGCCGCCTGGTTTGGGCCCCTCGGGGGTCCGCCGACATCGCCCCTTCGCCTATTTATTCCCCGAGACGTGAAAACCCTAAAACACCGAGCCTTTCATCCAGAACATATTCGCTGCCGCCGCCGTCGTCAACCCTAACTCGGGGGGTTTCTGAAGCTCTTCCCGGCACCCTGCCGGAGAGGGGAATCATCACCGGAGGGCTCTACATCGCCATGCCCGCCTCCGGAGTGATGCGTGAGTAGTTCATCCTTGGACTATGGGTCCATAGCAGTAGCTAGATGGTTGTCTTCTCCACTTGTGCCATCATGTTTAGATCTTGTGAGCTGCCTATCATGATCAAGATCATCTTATTGTAATGCTACATGTTGTGTTTGCTGGGATCTGACTTATATTGATACCTATGTGGAGCTGAATATTATATTATCATGTCTATGTCATTTGTGATCTTGCATGCTCTCCGTTACTTGTTGAAGCCTTGGCCAAGTGAATACTTGTGACTCCAAGAGGGGGTATTTATGCATGATAGTTGGGTTCAACCTCTATTTAACCTGGGATAGTGACAGCAAGTTCTAAGGTTGTAGATGTGTTGTTGCCACTAGGGGTAAAACAGCAATGCTTTATTCAAGGATGAATGTATTGTTTACATTACGCACATTACTTAATGCAATTGTCTGTTGCTTGCAACTTAATACTGGAAGGGGTACGGATGTTAACCGGAAAGTGGACTATTTAGGCATAGATGCATGCTGGATAGCGGTCTATGTACTTTGTCGTAATGCCCAAATGAATCTCATAGTAGACACCACAACTCACACATGCATGTTATATGCACTTATCAATTGTCAATTGCCCAGCTGTAATTTGTTTACCCAGCATGTTAGTTATCTTATTGGAGAGACACCACTAGTGAACTGTGGACCCCGGTCCATTCTTTTACATCTGAAATACAATCTACTGCAATCATTGTTCTCTACTGTTTTATGCAAACAAACATCATTTCCATTCGATACGTTTAACCCTTTGTTTTCAGCAAGCCGGTGAGATTGACAACCTCACTGTTAAGTTGGGGCAAAGTAATTTGATTGTGTTGTGCAGGTTCCACGTTGGCACCGGAATCCCTGGTGTTGCGCCGCACTACACTCCTTCACCAACACCTTCGAAGCAACCTCGTTTTCCTACTGGTTCGATTAAACCTTGGTTTCATACTGAGGGAAAACTTGCTGCTGCACTCATCATACCTTCCTCTTGGGGTTCCCAACTGACGTGTGACGTACAAGCATTGTTTCTGCTGTTGCCGGGGAGATATTCCCTCGTCAACTTAGCGCTAGCAACACGTTTTCTGGCGCCGTTGCCGGGGAAAACCGAATTGCTTCTGCAAGGGGAGTCTCTCACACCCAATCTCTTTACTTTGTTATTTGTCTTGCTTAGTTTATTTTTATTTAGTCTTGTTTGCTCTCTTTATCAAAAACACAAAAAAATTAGTTACTTGTTTAATTCGGTTTGATTTTGTTTTTCAAAATGAATGCTCCTGAAGTTGAAGTTCGTTCTTTTAGGCAACTAGGAGGTGAAAATTTGAAAGATGCTTGGTATAGAATTAGTGATGCTCATCATAGATGTACTAAGAAACACTCTACCACTATCCTCCTTAGGAACTTTTATGTTGGTATCTCTAGTTGGTATAGGTATGTTCTAGACACTCTTACAGGTGGAAATTTCTTGGGTACTCCTGCTTTAGAAGCCTGTAATATTATTGAAAGTTTGGTAGGAACACCACCCACTAAAGATATTAAAATTGAGATCACCTTGGAGGATGTTATAAATAAGTTAGACTCTATGGAGAATTTTTTTCCAAATTTTCTTGATTGTATTGGTAAGACTAATGAATCAATAGCCACCATCAATGAAAGAATCACTGTTCTTGAGGATAATAATATCCATGACACCCAAAATCATAGAATTGATGAGTTAGAGGAAGCTATTGAAACCTTAAGTTCAACCTTTACTTCTCTTAAGTCTAAAAAGGAGAAAGTTTATGTGGGTAGAGAGCAAAAGTTTATGTATGTTCCTAAAGTGCCAAAACCAAAGACTCATTATGAGCTTAAAATTGATAAAACTTTTAGTACGGTTAAAGGTAATGAAACACCTCCAGGAACATCTAAGATACCCATTGTTACAAGCTGTGTGTTGGAAGAAGCTTTTGATGATTTGAATGATTTGCCACTTGACAACACTTGATTTTCACTTTCTGCGCCTAGCTGAAAGGCGTTAAAGAAAAGCGCTTATGGGAGACAACCCATCGTTTTTATTTGCTGTTATTTTTGTTTTCTTTGAGTCAAGGAGTTTTGTTACTTCTGTAGCAACTCCTTTGTATCTTTATTTTATCGCAATGTTGTGCCAAGTAAAGTTCTATATTGAAAGTTGATGCAAGATTTGGATTTCTGCGCAGTGACAGATTTTTAGCTGTCACGGATTTGAGCTTATCTCCCTGTAGAAAATTCAAAAAATTCTGAAAAAATCACGCATATTCCTGAGATATGTACGCAACTTTCATTATTTTAGGCCAGATCCATCTGAGCAACTTAAGTGCCTCGAAAAAATTCGTCATTCCAGACTGTTCTGTTTTTGACAGATTCTGCCTTTTGTTTTGCATTCGCTCTTTTACTGTGTTTGTGTGGATTTCTTTGCTCCACAAAGCATTGGTGGCTGTAGCTAATGTCCAGAAGCTTTGGGATTGATTGTATCATTACAGAATATGAGAATTTTTGATTATGCACTAACCCTCTAATGAGAACTGTCTTGAGTTTGGTGTGAAGGAAGTTTTCAAGGATCAAGCGAGAAGGGTGATATTATGTGATCAAGAAGAGTGAAAAGCCTAAGCTTGGGGATGCCCCCGTGGTTCATCCCAACCATATTCAGAGAGACTCAAGCGTCTAAGCTTGGGGATGCCCAAGGCATCCCCTTCTTCATCAACAAACTTATCAGGTCATCTCTAGTGAAACTATATTTTAATTCTTTCACATCTTATGCGCTTTACTTGGAGCGTCTGTGTGTTTTTATTTTTGTTTTTGTTTGAATAAATTCGGATCCTAGCAATCCTTGTGTGGGAGAGAGACACGCTCCGCTTTTTCATGTGAATACTCATGTTCTTCACTTATATTTGTTGAGTATTCTTAACTAGCTACTGCAGTGCTTTTAGCTCCTGTTTTTCATGCATCTCTTCGAGCTGTTAGCACTTGTTTATAAATACTCTCTTGCTGCATTATATTATCATTTGGAGAGTTTATGTTTAAATAAATTGATTGGTGTTTGTTTGGAAGAAAGAAAATGCTACATGTAGTAGTTGGTATTGGAAAAGACATATGCATTCTTGTAGATCATTGTCTTGTTTCGATTTGATGCTTTGCAATTGTTTTGAGCTCTCAAGTAGATCATGTTTAAGCTCTTGCATCATGTAGTTAAAGCCTAGTAGTGGAGAACTACCGTAGAGCTTGTTGAGACTTGGGATGCATATTTGTTCTCTCTAAGGTCTAGATATTTTCTGGTAAAATGTTTGAGCAACAAGGAAGACAGTGTAGAGTCTTATAATACTTGCAATATGTTTTTATGTGATTCTTGCTGTACCGGTTTATACTTGTGTTTGCTTCAAACAACCTTGCTAGCCTAAACTCTGTACTGAGAGGGAATGCTTCTCGTGCATCCAAAACTTGAGCCAAAACCCATGCCATTTGTGTCCACCATACCTACCTACTATGTGGTATTTCCTGCCATTCCAAGTAAATATTTCATGTGCTACCTTTAAACTATTCAAAACTTTATTACTCCTTATTTGTGTCAATGTTTTATAGCTCATGAGGAAGTATGTGGTGTTTTATCTTTCAATCTTGTCATTTACTTCTGACAGACTTTCACCAATGGACTAGTGGCATATACATCCGCTTATCCAATAATTTGCAAAAAGAGCTGGCAACGGGGTGCCCAGCCCCAATTAATTACAACTTTCATTAATAATTCTCTTCACATGTTTTGCCCTGATTTATCAGTAAGCAACTTAATTTGCAAATAGACACTCCTCCATGGTATGTGAATGTTGGAAGGCACCCGAGGATTCGGTTAGCCATGGCTTGTGTAAGCAAAAGGTTGGGAGGAGTGTCATCTATAAAGAAACTAAAATACATGTGTAAACAAAAGAGAAGAGGGATGATCTACCTTGCTGGTAGAGATAACGTCCTTCATGGGAGCCGCTCTTGAAAGTCTGGTTGACAAGGGGGTTAGAGTGCCCACTACCATTCGTTGACAACAACAAACACCTCTCAAATACTTATTTTGTGCTCTCTATATGCTTTCGAAAACTTAAAAAGCTCTAGCACATGATTTAATCCCTGCTTCCCTCTGCGAAGGGCCTATCTTTTACTTTATGTTGAGTCAGTTTACCTACTCCTTTCTATCTTAGAAGCAAACACTTGTGTCAACTTTGTGTGCATTGATTCTTACATGTTTACTTATTGCACTTGTTATATTGCTTTATGTTGACAACTATCCATGAGATATACATGTTACAAGTTGAAAGCAATGCTGAAACTTAATCATCCTTTGTGTTGCTTCAATGCCTTTTACTTTGAATCTATTGCTTTATGAGTTACCTCTTATGCAAAACTTTTTGATGCTTGTCTTGAAAGTACTATTCATGAAAAGTTTTTGCTTATATGATTCATTGTTTACTCTTTATCTATTTGTTAGCAAACTATAGATCATTGCTTTGAGTCACTTCATTCATGACATGAGCCTTGCAATATATTGATCAAGATTGTGTGAAAGCATGTCTCCTCAGAAATTATTTGTTGTTATCGTTTTACCTACTCGAGGACGAGTAGAACTAAGCTTGGGGATGCTTGATACGTCTCCAACGTATCCATAATTTCTGCTGTTCCATGCTTATATTATACCATTTGCTACATGTTTTATATACACTTCGTATCACTTTTATGCATTTTCTGGGACTAACCTATTAACAAGATGCCACAGTGCCAGTTCCCTGTTTTCTGCTGTTTTTGGTTTCAGAAAGTTACTTCTGGAAATATTCTCGGAATTGCACGAAACAAAAGGCCAAGTCCCTATTTTTCCAGCACGTACACGGAGTCCGAAGGAGAGACGAAGAGAGCCACGAGGTGGCCAAACCACCTGGCGGCGGGCACCCCCCGCGCCGCCTGTGGTTTGGGCCCCTCGGGGGTCCGCCGACATCGCCCCTTCGCCTATTTATTCCCCGAGACGTGAAAACCCTAAAACACCGAGCCTTTCATCCAGAACATATTCGCTGCCGCCGCCGTCGTCAACCCTAACTCGGGGGGTTCTGAAGCTCTTCCCGGCACCCTGCCGGAGAGGGGAATCATCACCGGAGGGCTCTACATCGCCATGCCCGCCTCCGGAGTGATGCGTGAGTAGTTCATCCTTGGACTATGGGTCCATAGCAGTAGCTAGATGGTTGTCTTCTCCACTTGTGCCATCATGTTTAGATCTTGTGAGCTGCCTATCATGATCAAGATCATCTTATTGTAATGCTACATGTTGTGTTTGCTGGGATCTGACTTATATTGATACCTATGTGGAGCTGAATATTATATTATCATGTCTATGTCATTTGTGATCTTGCATGCTCTCCGTTACTTGTTGAAGCCTTGGCCAAGTGAATACTTGTGACTCCAAGAGGGGGTATTTATGCATGATAGTTGGGTTCAACCTCTATTTAACCTGGGATAGTGACAGCAAGTTCTAAGGTTGTAGATGTGTTGTTGCCACTAGGGGTAAAACAGCAATGCTTTATTCAAGGATGAATGTATTGTTTACATTACGCACATTACTTAATGCAATTGTCTGTTGCTTGCAACTTAATACTGGAAGGGGTACGGATGTTAACCGGAAAGTGGACTATTTAGGCATAGATGCATGCTGGATAGCGGTCTATGTACTTTGTCGTAATGCCCAAATGAATCTCATAGTAGACACCACAGCTCACACATGCATGTTATATGCACTTATCAATTGTCAATTGCCCAGCTGTAATTTGTTTACCCAGCATGTTAGTTATCTTATTGGAGAGACACCACTAGTGAACTGTGGACCCCGGTCCATTCTTTTACATCTGAAATACAATCTACTGCAATCATTGTTCTCTACTGTTTTATGCAAACAAACATCATTTCCATTCGATACGTTTAACCCTTTGTTTTCAGCAAGCCGGTGAGATTGACAACCTCACTGTTAAGTTGGGGCAAAGTAATTTGATTGTGTTGTGCAGGTTCCACGTTGGCACCGGAATCCCTGGTGTTGCGCCGCACTACACTCCTTCACCAACACCTTCGAAGCAAACCTCGTTTTCCTACTGGTTCGATTAAACCTTGGTTTCATACTGAGGGAAAACTTGCTGCTGCACTCATCATACCTTCCTCTTGGGGTTCCCAACTGACGTGTGACGTACAAGCATTGTTTCTGCTGTTGCCGGGGAGATATTCCCTCGTCAACTTAGCGCTAGCAACGACCTACCACACAAGATGACATGTGGGTCCCGAAAATATATGGGGCCACCGCAGTGACTCGGGGTAACCTCCATGCGGGTAGAAATCGACCGGCCGATGGGGGAAGTCTAGGGAATGGACGGCCAGGATCGAATCTGAATCCTATAGGACGGCCAGGAATCGCTGAGCTCTGAGGAGCCTCCTGGGTCAAGCAAGGATGTTATCTTTAGATGTTGAGAGATCAGAGATGCTTATAATCATATATATATAGATAAGACAAATTGGTCAGAACAAAGGCATGTACATACATATATTTCTTTGTTTACCCAAAAAGAGACATCTTGCCGCAGCCTATTACCTCCATACATACATTAGCAAATATATTTGCATGCCATTAGAAAATTGAGATAGTAAAGACATGCACATATGTATGTAAAAGTACATGATAGACATAAAAAGGTTAACTAATTAATTAGCATGCATAAACATTGTCGCTATCCAAGGATAATATATACTCCCTCCGTTCCATAATGTAATATGTTTTAGATGTTACACATGCATGTCTACATTCATACTAAAAAGAATGTACACATATACTAAAAAGTGTTACATACATGTGTATGCATGTGAATGTGGAAAAGGGCTAAAACATCTTATATTGTGAAACGGAGGGAGTAGTTCTTTGGAGTCTAAAATTGTGTGGAATTAATTCGGATTGCAAGTTCTGTATGGATTAATGAAGTCATTTATCCATTCAGAGGAGAAAAGTAATAGAAGTAGCAATATCAGTCGATGACATTCCGTAGATGGGAAACATCTCAGGATGAACAAAGGTTCACTTTGAATACTCTGCTTTCTTGTCTCAGGATGAACATAGGTTCACTTTGAATACTCTGCTTTCTTGGAAAGTGATGACGTGGAAACACACGTTCGTTGGGAGACCCCAACAGGAAGGTATGAAGTAGTGCAGCAGCAATTTTCCCTTGAAATTTACCAAGGTTATCGAACCAGTAGGAATTGGAAGAGGTTCAACACGGTGTCAGCGGCGCCGTTACGATCACTGACGTGGACCTGCACACAACACAATCAAAGTATTTTGCCCCAACGAAACATGAAGGTTATCAATCTCCCCGGCTTGCTGAATGCAAAGGATTAAACGTATGGTGTGGAAAGTAATGATGAGTGCAAAAAGGAACAGCGAGGAAATCAATCTCCCTCAGGCCCAGCCCTCTTTATCAGTGTGGAATAAAGGACCGGGGTCCACAGTTCACTAGTGGTGTCTCTCCATAAAATAGATAAATATGTTGGGTAAACAAATTACAGCTGGGCAATTGACAAAGTGCACATGCATGACAATGCAAGATATGATAAGAACATGTTCATTGTTAGATCTATTGGGCATTACATCAATATACATAGACCGCTTACTAGCTGCATCTATGACTAATAATCCACCCCCGGATAGCTTGTGTGTCTCCTGTGAGTATTAAGTTGCCAGCAACAGACAAAAGCATTAAGCAAAGTATGTAATGTAAACAATACATATGACATATAGACACAACAAAGTTGTTTTCTCCCTAGTGGCAACAGCACATCTACAGCCTTAGTCGTTTCTGCCATCTCGAGCCCAGGCTTCTAGAGGCATGAACCCACTATCTAGTATAAATACCCCCTCTTGCAGTCATTAGCATCTACTTGGCCAAAGCATGTACTAACAACGAAGAGCATGCAGGAACATCGATAAAACATGGATATAAATAAATGAACAAATTTGATCATAACTTCACAATTCATCGGATCCCAGCAAACACAACATATAGCATTACATAAAAATGATCTTGATCATGTTAGGCAGCTCACAAGATCTAAACATGATAGCACAAGGTGGTGAGACTACCAACTAGCTACTGCTATGGACCCGTAGTCCCGTGAAGAACTACTCACGCATCACTTCGGTGGCAGGCATGGTGATGAAGAGCCCTCCGGTGATGATTTCTCCTCCGACGGGGTGCCGGGAAGAACTCCAGAACCCTCCCGAATTAGGGTTGACGACGATGGCGGCGACGAAACTTTTCGTGGATTTATGATCGGGTATTTAGGGTTTCTCGAATAGATATAATTTATAGGCGAAAGAGGGGTGCCAGGGGGGCACCAGGTAGGCCAGGCGGGGTGGCGGCGCGGGGCCACCCCTGGCCGCGCCGTGGGCCCACCTCCTCTCCTGGGCTTCTCCTTCGGACTGGTGTTTCGTTTCCGTGTAGAAATAAATCAGGTAAATTGGCGTGCCTTTTGGAGAATATTTCCAGAAGAGAATTTCTGAAACAAAAGGACAGCAGAAAACATGAACTGGCACTGTGGCATCTTGTTAATAGGTTAGTCCCAAAAAATACATAAAAATGATATAAAGTGTAAATAAAACATGTGGTATTTAATATATAACAGGCATGGAATATCAAAAATTATAGATACGTTTTGGACGTATCATAAAGATGGGGCTGAAGCCGCACCAACGGAAACAAGAACGTAACTCTCGGTTACGGGAAATACAATACATAACATATCAATGCCTCAAAGCATGCATGTTGCCTATTTTGATACCTCGAGTTACATGTACCATTGGACAACTAAAAAATTCTAAGCAATATTGGAGATCACTTGTTGACACCTTAATTCCTTATATACTCTAGTATTATATGTTTATTACATCTAAGCTCGACGCTCCTACACTTTATACTTTGTAATTTTTTTTAGACTTATACTTTTCAAAACACTCCCACAAGATATATTGTAGTTAAGGATACTACACTACATGAATAGATGAACACTATGAATACATTATTTGGCACAAATTATTTTGTTGATAAATGCTTGTTCTACGTTTTATTTGATTTAGGTGGAATTTAACATAACATGCTAGTTTCTGAAGAGTACTAAATTAGAATAATAATGGTGAAAAAAATGCATCAAATTATTAAACATCATTTTCTAATGATAAATTAAACTTTATGTATCAAGGTTTTTATGACATTGTTAAAACATTATGATAGATGAATACAAAACTGATGAGTAATTGAAAAATGGGATGTCTATAATGGTACGAAACCGCTAGGGAGTGCCATTTTGGCTCCATCTGTCCCATATAAATGCTATTACAATCAATATAGGGAGTGTCGTTTTGGCTCCCGAGCTCAAATGCTCCCGCTAGGAAAAAAAATCTGAAAATAGTAAAAGAAAAAGGATTATCAAAAAAATGGTGACGAACTTATACAATTGTTCTAAATATGTGCCAAGTTCCATGATGAAATTACATGTGTGGTGCTCTGTAAGAAAAACAAAATTAGTGCTCTGAAAAATTAATCCCGTTTTTGCCACCAATTTGTTTTATTTTTTGCATAGAGCACCATAAAGGTCATTCCACCATGAAATTTTGTACGTATGTAAAACACTTGTATATGTCCGTCACCAATTGTTTCAGATTTTTAGTTTGGGTAGGAGCATATGAGAACGGGAGTCATTGTGAATTTTCGTCAGTATACTCCTATATTTGTTGTAATAACATCTTATATTATTGGAAAGAAGGATACTTGTTGATATTCCCTTATATAAGTTTGGTCAAAATTAGTAATTTTATCTTTTTGACGAAATTTATACACCATATATTTTAGGACGGAGGGGTATCTTTCAAAGCCCATATTTTTTAAAGTTTTAGTTTGTGGCTGTAGCATACGACTATATGCACATCCACCCATATAGATAATATACTGGCATGAACACGTCAACCGTGACACCCTTTGGTCAAAGTCTTACACCGTCAATCATTCAGTGATACTATTAGACGAACCTAAACCCCCTCAACACTCCATCAAATGATGAGATCTTTGTCGGAGCAACTTATGACACTCTAGGTGTAGGTACCTCCTCGTTGTCAAGTAGTTGTATTAGCATAATCTGTTCCTAAAATTTGGGGTATATAAAAATGTCGAGAGGGAATTGTCTGTCGTGCACTTTACACCCAGGAACCAAGAGCAGTGTTCCTGAGGTCATGGTTGCGTAGAGAAACTAAACTAATTCTGGAGGGGCCTTTTGGCAGTTGGGACATTTTGCAAAATTCTGCACGCACTCACTGTGCAAGATCATGGATGAAACAGTTCAGCTCCACCGATTTTTTTTTTAAAAATTCCCAGTCTATTTAAGAAAATACTATGCTCTGCATTCTGAACTGGCAAGCTGGACTGACTGAAGCAGAGCAACGGGCAGAAGAATAGACATGTCGCGGTCATAGGAAAACGAAGCGTGCCTACCTGCAGGCTACCTCGGCCATGGCTTGGACCAAGAACACCTGACTAATAAACTCCGCTACATGTGCCTGCCCACACTCCAGCTACCTTTGCGCTTTGCAGGTTCATATGTGCCTCTTTGGTCCTCCTCCGCTTCCCGCTGTCAGGCTTACTACTTCAGCATAGGCCTGATAGAAATATTTTCTCATCTTCCTACCACATTTTCCTCCCATTATAGTGTCTATCTATATAAGAATGAATTAATCAGCCCATTGCTCAGATTCAGATCAGATTGTATCACTCAACACGTGCACTGCCTGTCACTGTGCCATACGACCTCTAGTCCGTACGACAACAGTAGGATATACCCTGAGTAAGTAAATTCTGGCGAGTGAGTACTGAAAAATAAACAGTAAAAAATAGCCACGCAAGAGTCAGTCTCTGAGTTTTTTTCCTGACTTGACTTGACTTGTTTCAAGACGAAGTTTAAATAATTAGTGCTGCGTCAGGACAGGAGCCTGCGGCGCACGTAACCTGTGGCGCTCGCTGCCCGTTTGCTTGCTGCGGTGGCAATGGTGAACGGCTCGAGACGCAGTAAATTCGAACTCTGCTGTGCTCTTTCTCTCTCCCTTCCGATGCAGCACTGATCGGTCATTCCAAGTGTACCATGAATCCATTTCCCCCCATGGTCAAGTCGACTACTGTTGCTCAACCAAAAAGATCATCGTGAATACTTAAATTAACACTCAAGAAATGAGAAACACATCATTAGACCGATGAACAAGCAAATAAAATTTTGACACCTTTGACTCACGAAACACGGAGGAAAGGGTAAAAGATCCAACCAAATCTCCACTAGCAAAATCCTACTCGCAAGCCTCCAAACAGTGGCGGACCCAGCGGAAAAAGGGACCAGGGGCATCCATGTATAGAAAATTCACCATTTTTTTAGAAAAAGGAAGAAACACAGCACATATAACTACATAAAGCTTATAAACGTCGAAATATGATGTATATATAAAAGTTTTCTTATAGAAGTATCTAAATAATTCATACGTCGCAAGAACTAGAATATTATTTTCTTGCAAATAAATGTTGTTACCTCCGAATAGAAAACACATGTTATGATCTGCCATGCAAATACTAATGGAGGTGATAAATGTAGAAAAGGTGTAAGATTTAATCCATTATTTTTTCATCGTATGGAAACGATCAACAATCATTCATTAGTAATTGTGTCTAACAATTTCTTTTGCACATAGAAAATGATGGTTGCTGGTTTTTTTAATCAGATACCTCTCCATTTATTCCTTATTTTTCCATGCCAAATCATGAAACAATACGAGTATAAATTCATATGCCAGTACACTAGTAGTAGCAAGCAAGTAGAAAAGTAAGAAAGTGCAAAAAAAAAAGTAGAAAAGTAAGAATGGTAATATATTTGTCGTGCTAGCCGGATTGCATTAGCATAGAAAATTTCCAAATCCTAGAAATTGGGTCACGGCCATACTGAATTACTGATATGTTAAATTAGTACTACAAAAATAAATGAGGAATTGAGGACCACCGTGCTAGTAAGGATTCTCTTAGATTTTTACACGGAAAAAACCAAGATAACCAGAAAAAAATATTATATCAAAAATTGAGAAGCCCTAATATTTACTATTTACTGGTTGAGATGAGACATGAGAGCTTATCTGGCATATATTTGGGGAATAGGCTATGTATCAACGCGGAGGCGGCGCCGGCCGGCCGGCCGGGAACGCAGCGGACGGCGGCCGCAACCGTCGAAGAAGTAGATTACGGCGCGATGCCCGTCTGCTCTGCTCTTCTCTGCTCTCGTTCTCCAATCTCCAGAGACGAGAGACGAAGCGGCGGAGGTTTACCTCGACGGATCGTGTTACTCGATCGTGATATATGCACGATGTAGGCCTGCAGGCTGTAGGCCTTAGTTGTTTTTTGTTTTTGAGAACCACCTGTAGGCCTTAGTGGCGTGAGAAACTGGCCTAGTAAGTTCACAAGTAATTTTTCTTTTATACTGGGCTTTGACAAAGAGGGCTGGGCCTGAGGGACTGGGGGCATTCGTACTGGGTTGACTGGGGGCATTCCTTTAATCCTATCGCACATCAACAGGTACCGCTAGTTCAAAAAAAAAAACAGGTACCGCTGAAACTTGACTGGGGCCAATGCCCCCACTCGCCACAACGTGCGTCCGCCCCTGCCTCGAAATGAGAGGAGCATGTCTGATTCAGCTTCATTGATTGACTATGTTCATCGTGAGAGGAATATTGTTGTTAATCAATCAGACTTGAACGCCACCACCACTCGCAGTCTCGCACGTCCTCACTCTCACCGCTTCTTAAGCTTCCTGTCTCCTTCGCCCCTCCCTCCTCAAGTCCTCATCCCAACCTCCTCAACTCCCAGGAGCTACCGTTGCAGAGCCCGCCACCGGTGGTGATGGATTACGAGCGCATCCACGAGCCACCCCACCGTCAGGTTATCCTTCTCCTTCCCCAACGATTCCCCTCTGAGATTTGCTCCCCTCCCATTCGGATCTTTCCAGGGCATTCTCCTTGGTCTGTCCCCGTTCTGCTCCGGTGCTCCCCGCCCTTTACATGGTCGGCGGCTCCTGGTCTCCATGGCTCGTTGGATGGTTTGGTTGTCGCCTTCGGAGTGTAAGCGCGGCTTAGTTGGCATTGGCGCGGGCGATCTTGGTTCGATTTGGTAGGTTTCGCTCGCCGGAGTCGTGCTGCTCGTGGCCAAATTGACTTTCTATTTGTCCGTGATGTTTTGTGCTTCTTGAGACGTCACCCTTTTCTACGATTAGTTCTTGGAAAGCAGGATGTCTGCCGTTGCTGAATTCGATGCTCCGCTTTCCGCTGATAGGTCCACCTTTTTTTTTTACGTTTTGACTGCTTCCCTGCACTGCGCTGCTTCTGTTCTTCCATTCTTCCGCCAAACCCGGCCTACATTTCGTCGCTTCAGTGCTGAATTCGCTGCTCGCTTTGCTGCAAAGTTGCTGCTTTTGCTACCCTGTTTCACTCGATGCTACTGCTCTGCTCAAATTTGTCTTTAATTCGGCGACGATGTATATGTGCCGTAGCTTTCAGCGAGATGCTGCTGTGGGATTGGGATGGGTCGGATGTCTACCTGGGCTGCACGGTTTTCTAAAAAGCTGGGGATCCCTTTGTCGATTATGGCGCGATCCCATCAAATTTGGCAATTTCTTGGTTCAGTTCGCCGCAGATATGAGTAGCTCTCTCCGAACGTCTCGATCCCCTTGTTTCAGACTCGCTAAATTCCTCTGCTTTTTCTCTCTACCGCAATGCAGTCGGGCGGGTTCTCCCCGGCTAAGCTGCGGGCGATGCTCCTCGGGCTGGAGAAGCACCAGCACGACGGCGAGGACACGTCGCCGGACGCCAACGACTCCGGCGAGCTCGACGACCGGAGTAAGTCCGACTGCTGTACATTCAGTTCAGTGGTCACCACGTACCGAACACTGCTGACTCTTTGGTAAATTTGTGTCTGACAGGGAGCTTGGAATGCTCCACCTCCACCGAGATGTCGAGCAACAGCGGCCACAGATCGAGGAACCGGGCTCAGGACGAGGACAGCTTCGACTCCGAGAGCAGCTCGTCGGGGCCAACGACGGTGAAGAGGACGGCGGCGGTGTCCGCTCTGCTGCCGCCGTTCTCTCGACCGACGCCGTCCAAGTGGGACGATGCCGAGAAGTGGATTTCCAGCCCGACGGCGAACCGTACTGGCCGCGTCGCCAGCGCCGCTGGGATACCGCCGAAGAAGTCCGCGTTCGCTTTCCCTGTGCACGGAGCCGGCCCACCGGCCATTGCTAAGGTGGTCGCCGAGGTGCCGAGGAACACCGGAGCCTTGGCGGGTAATTCAGTTGGTAAGCAAGGACCTGCCGTGGTTTTGATGTTTTCATGTTATGTTATTGCACCGATTTACTTGATAACGATTGTGATGTGATCATGAGCTGATAAATGTTGCCGTGGTGGTGACTTGAGAGCAACATGTTTTCTTGGTGTGTCTGGAATATCCTAACATTGTGTGTCTGAAATATGGAGGTTGAACTAGCATGTTTCATGATGGTTTATGATGTAGCATGCTCAGTTGAGCCGGGGATTGTCTGAAAGCCTTTGGTTGGCAAATTTGAACTTTTTTGCGCCGGCTGAATCGGGCACAAGTGGAACGTATAACATCATGATACATTAGTTGGTGGTGCGAAAAGGCCCGACTCAAATGTTATCATTGCTGCAGGCCTGATGTTTCGTTGACCTGAAAAGCCAATCTGCCATTGTTCACCACTTGTTTTCTTTAAATATATTCCGCAAACAGTTTCAAATGTTTTCAAGCTAAAGGGACATCTGCAAAGTAAGAAATGATGTGCCAGACATCTAATACTTCAGGGATAGAGTATGAGTAAAGCTAGTCATAATGTACATGCTTACATCCTGCCCAAATTAGTAGCAGTAACAGTGATAAGTATATTCTTGTTTATGTAACTTGCATCTGTGTGTTTATTGTATCGATACATTTTAGCGTGCTGATGATTTTCCTTTTGTATACCATATCTGCAGGATTCACTCAGCCCCAATCCTTCATACCTGCACAAAGTACTCCAGTAGTCGACGAACCAGAACATGTAATTAGGTCCGTGTCGATGAGGGACATGGGAACAGAAATGACACCGATTGCCAGCCAGGAGCCCTCTCGGACCGGGACTCCGATAATAGCATCTAGCCCTACTTCCTCCCGGACACCAACACCGCAACGCAGCGTAGAATTCGGTGTCGGTAATGTTGATTCCAGCAAGACTGGCATGTCCGAGGAGGAGCTACAACTGAACACCAGGAAGGAAATTATGGATCTCGGTGAACGCCTAGGCAAGACAACCATAGCTGCGTGGGCAAGCAAGGAAGAGAGAGCTACTGCTAATTTCGCAAATGTTCCAGCTGACAAGGCTGTAGAGATCGACATAGAGACCCGTGCTGCAGATTGGCAGGAGGCAGAGAAAGCGAAGTATCTTGCAAGGTATATTTTCTCCTTGACTATCTCCTATCGTATACGAGTGTAACTGCAATGTCACAATCCTCAGTTCAGTACTAAGTTTCAGATGATTGCTTTGTTGACAATCTGGTCAGGTCATTGGTAGAAATATACACTGTGCCAAGACATTATCTTGCTAGGCCTATTTGAAGTTTTGCACAGCTGTGAAATGTCATCTTGATTGTACATTTCCCCAAAACCAGATTTATGATTCTACAGTCCTGCAATTCTTGTAGGTTTCAGAGGGAAGAGGTAAAGATCCAAGCTTGGGAAAATCACCAGAGAGCGAAAATTGAAGCTGAAATGAAGAGAATAGAGGTATACCTTGAGATGTTGAGTACCTATTACTTGATGATTCAATACCCACTGAAACTTTTCATCTGAAGAGCGTCGATGCAATGTCATAAGTTCTGATGGCTAATCCTACCTGAATACCAGAAAAACTGTCTAATTTTTCGGACTTACTGTTTCGTTCGTAGCAGTTAGCCAAATTGGTTTCAGGAAAACTGAAAGAGAAACCCAATCCAGCATCTAGCTAAACTACCGCTCCTCTGAATTGTAGGCGAAGATGGAAAGAAAGCGAGTTCACGAGCATGACAGGCTTGCTCGGAAGCTTGCATCGGCCAGTCGCAGAGCGGAGGCGAAGAGGGAGGCCGCGGAGGCGAGGAGGAGCCAGGAAGCGGCGAGAGCGGAGGAGCAGGCGTCGCAGATCCGGAAGACCGGGCACATACCATCCTCATTCTCATGCTGGTGCTGGTGTCTGTGATCATCTGTGATGTTCTGTAGTGTTTGAGCAAAGATAGAAATAGGTATCCTGGAAACGACCATGTAAAATGCTACTGGTTTATCTTTTACTAGTAGAATGCAAGCGTGGTATCACTATTTTCGTCCCCTCAATTATCCAGATTGGATAATATATAGTGCATAATACCCATAACAATGAGAAAGGAAAATAATTCACAAAATAAAAGAGAAATGAAATAAATATACTACTCCCTCCGTTCCATATTAGTTGTTGTTGATTTAGTACAAAATCAGCAACATCAAATATCGAGTAGAGGGAGAAATATTAACGTTTGCATTATAAAATAAATTAGACTATGAAAATACTGATTTAACATTGTACGATCAAACTTAGAAAATGTTAACTTTTGACTTTATTTAAATATATATTTGAAACGAGAAAGACTACATTTGTATGGGGAAAATCTTATCGGGTCATCAAGTGCATAAAGAACAAGATAAAAAATGAGACTACTATATTAATGGAGGAAAAAATTAGTATTGTGCCATTAATTTCCTAGGAGGATCTTGATAGTAATGGTGAAATTATATGGCACTCTGTGATAGTACTACCACGGGTGTGAACCACTGCCGTTGGATGCAGGATCCGACTGCTGAGAATCGCTCCCCGCCATACAAGGATGCATCCAAAAACATTCCCGTTCCGTCGTCGTCGTCTCCACGGCCACGGGCTGGCTATGGCTGGAGCCAAGTGTCCTGTGATCCGGGCGCTGTATAAATAAAACCGCTACGAACTCTCTCTCTCTCTCGTCTCGATCCAGACCCCGAAGACTCGCTCCCGATCGATCGCCTCTCACTGATCAGATCGATGGAGGTGCCGACGACGTCGCTGGACCACCGGGTGCCGGCGGAGGAGAGGCACCGGATCGAGCGGGTGGCGCGGTACGTGGCGCGGGACCGGGACGGGGACCTCGCGGAGGCGCTGCTGCGGCGGCTGCTCAAGATCACGCGCAACGGCCGGCGGTGGGGTTCCTGGCGCACGACCACCCGCTCCACCCCTACTACCTCCAGCAGAAGGTCTCCGAGCAGTGCCGCATCCTCCGCCCGCGCCCCGCCGGCGTCCCTGACCGGTGACCGCCTCCGTGCCGCGTGCGTGCCGAAGACGTGCGTGGCCGCGCGCGCATCCGCATCTTGCAGCAAGATTCTTGCTGCCTCTGTCTTGTGTCCTGTTGTTTATTCTTGTTTAGTCACCCCATCGCATTTTTTGTAGGATTGCTGTGTGTTTAATAACGTGCCATTGTTGTGAGAAAGAAATCTGGGAATCATGTCGGGATCGAAGGAGCAGCTGTGAATTTCAACATTCATAGGCTAATTGATGTGCTTAGCTGAGGAAATGTGGAATCTTTTTTTTTAGGGTTATGTGGAATCTTTTTTAGGCTGACTATGCTTCCGTAGGTGTGAGTGGGCTGTTCAAATGGGGTAGCTTGCGCCTTCAATCAGGCCCAGTTATGACATGCAGATTACTAGAATGTATCCTGGCCCAATGTAGTTAATGTTGTGCCAGCTTTCGTTTGGATACAGTTTTTCCTAGTTTCTTTGATTGTCCGAGAAGTGACTGGGGTGACTAGACTAAGGAACAATGTGCAGGACGCTTCCCCCCAAATTCTACTTGGAAACCTCGTGCGTTGAAGAATATCAAGAGTGTATTCGCACCTAACGGATTCAAAGTTGTTCGAATGTCAAGTTTGAAGAGAAGCGCCGAGGTTTTGCTGTTATGGAACCACTTTGACAAAACAAAGTACATAGAGGAAGTTGTCGTGGATACTCCTTTATTGATGAAGGTACTTTGTGCATTGAAGACAATGTTATTCATGAGCGGTCCAAGACGAAGGACAAGGATCTTTGCAATGATCTTAGCAATTGCATGAATGAGGGGCTAAGGTCGGAGATCTCTCTCGTCCCCCTCCCTCCCACCCACCCACCCCCCCCCCCCCCCCCCCAAGTCTTAGTTCCTTAAAGTGTAGCTCATCCCAATTGAAATCATGCTCTTCAGTTTTGCCCTTTCGATGGCTGTCTTAAAGTGCTCGTGGACAAAGTTTTCTTTCCTCGAAATCACGCTATTCAAAGTTTTCTTTTGCGCCCTCGTTCGTGACCCATCCAAGATATGCTTTAGATGGTGGATGTGATATTTTTGCCTCTGGGCAGTTACTCTTAGGTGGATTTATTTTGCGTTTGATTCACTCTCTTTGATGTTGGAAATCCGGGTATATTGCTTTTTTCGAGCTCTTTCAACCACGACAAGAGTAATCACCCTCCCTTTTAATCTTTTTTCGGATGTGATGCTCCTCATTGGAGAGGTCACTATTTTATTATACGGATCAAGGAGCGAGTCCTAACATAACACGTCTTGGAGGAGCCTGGCGTCAACTTGGCACCGGCACGCTCTGGCCTCGTCACCGGCTATCAATGGATTTTATTTGAAAGGAAGGCCAAAGGCCTTCAATTTTCATTTCACTAAAAACTGATAATTCAAAGTGTTTTGTTCCGCCAGGGTTTGTCACGCCCGAGGGGGTACAACAACCCCCATGTGAGCAGCACTATTAAATCTACCAAAGCAACATGCCACCATTCCACCAACGATCAACTACAACGCTAGAGTTGAGGAACCGGAACCAACATATTACATGTCATACAACACCGGAAAACCTAGCTCAAACAAATAAGACACAACTCAACAAACTTTTGCTCCACAGCATTACACAAGACTTTTTAGCTTTTATCTGCAACAACAAATGCACCACAAGCCATAGGAGTAACTTTTCATTAGGTTTCGGCCAACCTTAGTACCAAAGGCCCCCATCCCTGCTTCATGTGGAAGATCTCAGTGGCCACCAACACAAGCAGTCTTGCCCCTCTGCGTTGTATGCTTCGAAGCTTTGTTCTCTGCAAACCAGCCCAGTCGGATATATAGTGAGCCATAAGAAAAAACTACAGTAGTTGGATACTGAAGGATCACTCCGTTAAAGCAAGCATTATTTCAGGTCTTCTATACTGCCCAAAATTAACGCATCAACTCCTACCGATATCAGGAACCTATCTCTTACAGAAAAAGACTCTAACCAGCTAGGCAAGTTATCAAAATTATCTTGAACAAGTTTTAATGCAAAAGCATGATAACCCACAAGTGTAGGGGGTCACTTGTAGCCTTTTCGATAAGTAAGAGTGTCGAACCCAACGAGAAGCTAAAGGTAAGATAAATATTCTCTCAAGTTATATCAACCACTAATACTACTCTATTTTGTCCATTACTAACTAAATAGCACACTGGATACATGTCTTTGCAGGGACACGATCGACATGATGATCAATGCCCTCCTCTTGTTGGGTATGATCGACATGACCTCCTCCAGGTATGATGCTCTCTTCTTCTTCAGGTGGAGTATAATTTAGGTCCAGAAGTACCATAGCGTGATGATTGATCTCCAATTATTTGCAATATCATTATCGTGTCGCGCCATGCCAAAGTAGGTCAGGATCATTGTCGTGTCATGCCGGAGGTGAACTTGGAACTGGAGCTTGTATCTTGACCTTGGATCGACACCCTCTTCTTCCAGGATCTGTGTCATGTCGTGGTCGCGACGGCCTGGGAGGGTTGCTTTATCTCCTGAGCTTGAATTTGAGCTTGATCTCATGTTGTTCTACTCTGCTCTATGTTCAGGTAGATGTGGTTATTTGTTTCGTGTAGTTGATGTTGCTATCTAACGCTGATTATGCTCTGCTATCTGTTGTTGCTTATGCTCTGCTCCATCACGTCAAGTTGATGCCTCCATCACATAAAATTATAAGCTGAGAATATGTTGGGTTCACCGACAAAATGAGGCCATCCCGTCTCATCAATCTCCCTAGTTATTTTACTTTCCATCATCAGAAGTTGCTGCTTTGGCTGCTAAAATATAATACTCGAGCATGCAGAAAAAGACCTCGATATCCTTTGTTTTTCTCTGTAGATCTCCTAGTGATATTTATCGGATTCATATCTCCTAGTGATGGAGATGTGTGAGTTGATAGCATAAACCGCCACTTTTAACAACTCAATTCCATTTTCATACCACTTTTGGTTTCAATCGCACAATCATACTACTTTGCTCGTAAGTTTTCGCAGAAAATCCAAATCCACATCTTTGTCTTTTGAGAAGCTCACAATTTATTAATCAACACAAATGTTCATAGGTACAATATTTCGATCATAAGGAGTACCTAACCACACATGTCGTCCCACTCCTAAAGAGAGAGCATATTTAGCGAGATCATGCGCTTCAAAATTTGAACTCCTACTCTCATGGAAAAAGCAGCAGTAATTAAAAGCCTGTGCTCTTCTCTGGATCTCTTTCACAATCGTACCATACCTTCCCAAAGTTGAACTAGATATATCATCCACTGCTTCTTTGCAATGTGAGGCAATATGAAATCTTACCTCGAGCACTGGCGGAGCTAGGTAGGGGCCGATCTGGGCTGTGGCCCGCCTAAGATTTTTGCTAAAACATCTACTATACCTATGTATGTATGGCCCAATCCATTAGCACACTAGCGCGAAGTAGCAGGCAGGCCGGCAGCCTTGCAGCGATACAGCTCGACTAACGAGCACCAAACTGGTAGCATGAGCCCAACATAATAATAACCCAAGGTCAAGGAAGACACATGGTGTTTTGACTGCTTCGTTCCACTAAAAAAGACAATAGACTGTCCTCCAAAAAAAAATAGACTGCTTCCTGGATTTTCTAAAAGGAAAATGTCGTTGCTACCTAGCTTTCCTAGTCAGTTTAGTTCTGTTGTATCTTTGCTAGTCTAGCAGGTGCAATAAAATTTCTTTTCCCAAATAGCATGTTTTTCACTCAAATTTTCCTCAAATTCTCAACTAGTCAACAAAATTTGTGCTATATTTTAGTCGGGTCCACCCAGATATTTCTTTGGAGCTCCGGCACTGACCTCGAGTTGACACTCGATCTGACATGGCGGACCCACATGTAAGGCTGATGTGGCATGACAGAGAGAATTAACACCTAAAATGACAGTGGACCCACTCGTCAGATCACTAAGGAAATTATATTTTAGAAGAAAAAAATCCGAAAAAAAGTCAACCCGCGCGCGAGCAAACAGGCACCGGGAGGACGCCAGCTGGAGTGGCTCGGCGCGCCGCCAGCCTCTGCCTGCGCTACTCCCGCCTAGCCGCTGTTGAATATATAAGCAATTTAGCAGTAGATTTAATCCACGAAAACAGTAAACAGTTCATGACTAGAATAACCAGAAATAAACTAATCATGCGATCTACTAAAACAGTAAATAAACAGATTAAATCTAGAGCAACTACTACAAGCGGGAACTCTAGCAATATCTTAAACATGAAGATTAAGAATTCCTACGTTGCAGCGGCAGCGGAAGCGTTGGTGTTGTCGCCCATATCGTCGATGAAGAGGCTGCCGATGTCGGGGAAGAAGTCGTCGTTGGGGAAGAACTCGAAGCCAGCAGTCGCGCGAGTGCGCTCCCCAAAAACCTGATCGCCCCTCTCCCGTACAGGATCACAAGAGGCGGGGTTCCGGAGGCCTGCTGTCCCTTCAACCGGTGCACGCCGGAAGACGGGATGGAGAAGACTTGGAAGACGGCGGCCCAAGGTTCTGGAACTAGGGCGGTGAGCGACCATGTGTTGCGTGTGTTATGGCGGCTAGGGTTTCCTCTGCATATATAGTGCGGTCCGGGTAGGACGTGGGCGCTGCCCACGATCGAGTCGGTAACGTCTCCACGAATAGGAAACGGCAAAACAATTAACGCGTCCGTTAATTATTAATTAATGACTCAATAAAGTTCCCAGACTGCAAAAATATAAGCTCGGCTCGGCGAGATTCCCGCAACCCGCGGCGCGTCGTGACGAGACGGACGGACGGCGGCGGAGGAGGAGGAGTGAGCACGAGAGAGCCTTCCTGTTCTCACATGCTTACCAAGTGCTAGCACAGCTCACTATATAAAGTGGTGCAGCACTCTCCCAACTAGCAGTATGGGACTAAAGATTGCATTCACGTACACACACAGCCAGCCAAATAAATGGGCCAAATGGGAATTTCGGAATTAAATGGGCCATGGACAAAGGCCTAAAATTCCAGCAATCCCCCACAAAGTCTCATTGGCACATCATACCACGTTTGTTCCAAAACATTGTTTTATATACCGGTGTTTAGTGGAGACTGTTAAGTTGAACTTCCACTTAGAACTTATGCTACACTAGATAGTGGACTATGCCTTGAACTACAAGTTTGCTGCGAAATCTAGTTTCACACAAATCCTTGACCGATACTGGGCTACCGCAAGGCTTCCCCGCGGTTTGGAGCTTATACGTCATACTCCGAGACCTTTCATGAGTTTACTAAGAGCACCCAACTCTCATAGACTGCGACGTTTAACAGTCAGACTCATATAGGTGTATTCCTCAAGAGATGCTCTGCAGGACAACATCTCCGCTTATAAAAGTAAGCCGCTTGGAATACATTAAGATAAATATCAACCTGCCATGCAGATCAGGAGAGTATTGCATCTTACGGAGTGGGATGGTAAAATATAAGGATACTCTCCTCTCAGCTGTCCAACAGCTTGTCACCCACTTCTAATTCACGGGATCTCCGATCACATAGAGTGGTTTACCACTGTGGACAACTCATACCGTGGGTCTCAAACCCATCTCCTCGATGCACTATCTATCACATTACGTGATAAACCCTTTGTGAAGGGATCTGCCAAATTCTTAGACGTTTGGATATAATCCAACGCAATGACTCCGGAGTTCTTTAATTTTCGGACAGATTTCAATCTCCTCTTCACATGCCTTGATGACTTCATATTATCCTTAGAACTTTTAATCTTGTGAATCACAGTTTGATTATCACAGTTCATAAGGATAGCGGGTATTGGTTTTTCAACCACAGGTAAGTCCATCAAAAGCTCTCGAAGCCACTCTGCTTCAACAGTGGCTGTGTCTAATGCTGTGAGTTCTGCTTCCATAGTTGACCTCGTTAAGATGGTCTGCTTGCAAGACTTCCAGGAAACAGCTCCACCACCGAGTGTAAACACATAACCACTCGTGGCCTTAATCTCATCAGCATCAGATATCCAATTGAATCACTATAACCCTCCAGTACCCTTGGATACCCGGAGTAGTGAATTCCATAGCTCGCAGTGCCTTTTAAATAACGCATAACTCTCTCGAGCGCATGCCAATGATCATCTCCCGGATTAGAAACAAACCGGCTCAACTTGCTTACAGCAAAAGAGATGTCAGGCCTCGTGGCACAAGCCAAATACATAAGCGAGCCAATAATCTGAGAATATCTCAGTTGATCTCTAGCAGTCTGTTGGTTCTTTCGAAGCAACACACTAGGATCATATGGTGTCGGAGAGGGTTTACAGTCGTCATACCCGAAACGACTTAATACCTTTTCCACATAGTGAGACTGAAGCAGTGTAATCCCACCATCACCATCTCGCAGCAGCTTGATGTTCAAGATAACATCAGCTACTCCTAGATCCTTCATCTCAAAACAACGAGATAAGAAATCCTTAACCTCCTTGATTAAATCAAGATTGGTTCCAAAGATCAGTATGTCATCGACATACAGACAGAGAATAACTCCCTCGCCCCCACCATAGCGATAGTACACACACTTGTCAGATTCGTTTACAATGAAACCTGCAGCAGTCAAAGTTCTCTCAAACTTTTCATGCCATTGCTTAGGAGCTTGCTTTAGGCCATATAAAGACTTCAACAACTTGCACACCTTTCCTTCCTGACCAGGTACTACAAAACCATCGGGCTGATCCATGTAAATTTCCTCGTCTAACTCTCCATTTAGGAAAGCTGTCTTCACGTCCATTTGATGAACGAGAAGCCCATGCGAGGCAGCCAATGAAAGTAGCACTCGAATCGTGGTCAGTCTAGCCACAGGTGAGTAAGTATCAAAGAAGTCTTCACCTTCTTTCTGGGTATAACCCTTGGCCACAAGCCGCGCCTTGTACTTCTCAATAGTACCATCAGGCCTAAGCTTTTTCTTGAACACCCACTTACATCCTACAGGTTTACACCCATAAGGACGATCAGTGACTTCCCAGGTTCCGTTAGCCAAGATGGAATCCATCTCGCTACGGACAGCTTCCTTCCAGTAGTCAGCATCAAGAGATGCATAGCTTCTGAAATGGTACTGGGTGTGTCATCCACAAGGTACACAATGAAATCATCACCAAAGGACTTTGCAGTCCTCTGTCTCTTGCTCCTAACAGGAACTTCATTGTCATCCTCCACGGATTATCAGTGTGTTCTATCGAAATGGTAGGATCAGGAATATCAACCAATTCCTGACTAGATGTATTAGGTATCTCCTGATTTGATGAGCTAGGCATATCCTTCATGGAAAGATATCCTCAAAGAAAGTCGCATCCTTCGACTCCATAATCGTACCAACATTAACGTCGGATACCTCAGATTTTACTACCAAAAATCTATAACCAACGCTATGAAAAGCGTAGCCCAGAAGAACACAATCCACGGTTTTTGGTCCAAGCTTGCGCTTCTTGGGAATTGGTATATTGACTTTCGCCAAACAACCCCAAGTACGAAAGTAAGAGAGTCTCGTATTTTTCCTTTCCCATTCCTCAAATGGAGAAACAGTTTTCTTCTTTGGGAACTCGGTTTAGGACATGACAAGCTGTCAATAAGCCTCCCCCCACCATGCCTTGGAGAGACCCGAAGTGTCTAACATGGCGTTAACCAAATCAGTTAGAGTTCGGTTCTTTCTTCAGCCACTCCATTTGACTGAGGCGAGTAGGGAGGCGTCCTCTCATGGATTATACCATGTTCCGCACAAAACAAATCAAACTCATTGGAAAAATACTCTCCACCACGATCAGACCTTAATCTTTAATCTTTCGATCAAGTTGGTTCTCTGCTTCAGCTTTATAGATTTTGAAATAGTTTAAAGCCTCATCTTTTGTTTTCAGAAGATACACATAACAATATCTAGTGGAGTCATCAATAAGCGTCATGAAATATTTCTTTCCGCCTTTTGTCAAACGCCATTCATCTCACAAATATCTGAATGTATAAGTTCCAGTGGTGCCAAGTCTCTTGCCTCCGCAGTCTATGGGACTTGCGAGGTTGCTTAGCTTGCACACATACTTGACACTTGGAACCTTTGACAGTAGTGAATTTCGGAATTAAATCCAAACTAGCTAGCCGCGTCATGCTACCAAAGTTAATATGACAAAGTCGTGAATGCCAAATATTAGACTCAATTTCATGGCAAATATGATTAATAACTTTAGTGCAAATCTGACAAAGATAGGCGGAACAAGCCTCCGCACTCATAGCCTTTACCAACAAATTGTCCATACTTGGATATTACAACTTTATTGGACTCGAAAACCAACTTATAACCATCTCGACACAGAAGAGATCCGCTAACGAGATTTTTATTGATGGAGGGCACATGATGAACGTTCTTCAGGCGCACGGTCTTCCCCGAAGTAAACTTCAGATCGACCGTACCAACACCACGAACAGAAGCATGTGAGTTGTTCCCCATCAGCACGGGAGAAGTCCCTGTGACCTGGTAAGAAGAAAACATGGAGGCATCAGCACAAACATGTACATTGGCACCAGTGTCAATCAACCATTCAGGAGAATGACAAACTGAAAGATGGTAGGAAATATACCGTACCCAGAATCCTTCATCTCAGTCGCCAATGACAACATTGGCAGTCTTGCCGCTGTTCTCAGATGTGCGCAGCTCATGGCGGTTGGGACAACGAGGTGCCCAGTGATTGGATCACCGCAAACATGGCATGATCCCTTCCTCGGTTTATTGTTGTTCTTCTTGAAGTTGGTAGACTGTGACGGCTTGTGCCTATCATCAGACTTGCCTTTACCCCCAGATTTACCCTTGTTAAATTTGGACTTGTGGGGCGGCTGGTAATTCTTCTTCTGTACCACATGGGCACTAGAACCAGCCTCAGCAACTCGAGCACGTGTATCCTTCGCTCTCGCCTTCTCTTCCACATCAAGCGACCCAATGAGATCCGAAACGGAAAACTCTTGTCTCTTGTGTTTCAGAGAAGTAGCAAAGTTGCTCCATGAAGATGGAAGCTTGGCGATAATGCCACCGGCGACAAACTTGTCCGGTAAGTTACACTTGAAGTGCTCAAGTTCCTTAGCGAGCGACTGTATCTCATGAGCCTGTTGTACAACAGAACGCTCATCAGTCATCTTGTAGTCATAGAATTGCTCCATGACGTACAACTCGCTGCCAGCGTCCGAGGCCCCAAATTTGGCCTCGAGCGCATCCCACATATCCTTGCCGGTCAAACGACATATACGAATCCACAATGGAATCGTCAAGGATACTGAGGAGGGCACTCTTGAAAAGAGTATCGAGCCTCTCAAAGCTTCCTGTTCAGCAGGATTAAGCTCGCCCTCAGGCTTGCCTTTGGTGGCAGCATAGCAGTTACTGTTTTGGAACCAGTAAACCGCTCTCATGCGCCACCGTTTGTAAAGCACCCCTTTAAAGGAAACGGCTTCGTTGACGCGAGAAAGCCAGGCGATGCAAATTGCCTATAATCAGGTTTTTGGATTGTTGAATATATAAGCAATTTAGCAGTAGATTTAATCCACGAAAACAGTAAACAATTCATGACTAGAATAACTAGAAATTAACTAATCATGCGATCTACTAAAACAATAAATAAACAGAAAATCTAGAGCAACTACTACAAGCAGGAACTCTAGCAATATCTTAAACATGAAGATTAAGAATCATACGTTGCAGCGGCAGCGGAAGCGTTGGCGTTGTCGCCCATATCGTCGATGAAGAGGCTGCCGATGTCAGGGAAGAAGTCGTCGTTGGGAAGAACTCGAAGCCAGCAGTCGCGCGAGTGCGCTCCCCAAAAACCTGATCGCCCCTCTCCCGTACAGGATCACAAGAGGCGGGGTTACGGAGGCCTGCTGTCCCTTCAACCGATGCACGCCGGAAGACGGGATGGAGAAGACTTGGAAGACGGCGGCGCAAGGTTCTGGAACTAGGGTGGCGAGCGACCATGTGTTGCGTGTGTTATGGCGGCTAGGGTTTCCTCTGCATATATAGTGCGGTCAACCCGCGGCGCGTCGTGACGAGACGGACGGACGGCGGCGGAGGAGGAGTGCGCACGAGAGAGCCTTCCTGTTCTCACATGCTTACCAAGTGCTAGCACAGCTCACTATATAAAGTGGTGCAGCACTCTCCCAGCTAGCAGTATGGGACTAAAGATTGCATTCACGTACACACACAGCCAGCCAAATAAATGGCCAAATGGGAATTTCGGAATTAAAAGGACCATGGACAAAGGCCCAATAATTCCAGCAGCCGCTGGCCCGCCCGTCCGCCTGGGCGACGTCCCCGCCCTCATCGCCCGCCCAGACGACCCGCCGCTGGGCGTTGCAGCGCTCTCCTGGCTCGGCGGCGACCTCCGCTCATCCTTCATCCTCCGCACTCTCCTCCCGGCGCTGTTCCACTTTCTTCCGTCCCACGGCCGTGAGGCTTTCTCGGCCACCGCGCGCCGCCTCCAGGCCTGCGAGTGCGCGCTCGACGGAGAGGTGGCCGCCCACGTACGCCATGAATCTGGCGTGCGAGAAGACTTCGCCGAGACGGCCGACGAGGAGGTGTGCAAGATGGCGTGCGCGGCGCGGCGGGCTGACAAGCTGCGCTGGCACGCCGTGGAGGCCGCCGCGAAGGAGGAGGTCTCGCCGGCGTAGGCCAAGGAGTTCCTCAAGGCCGTCGCCGCCAAGGTCGGACGGCACGGAACCAGGTGGCATTTGCGCGCTGGGCCCCTCTCGGTGCCAGCGTTTGCCTCTCGCCCTGGGCCAAGACGGGGAGCGCGGTGGTGTGGGTGCTAAAGGCGTTGGGGCACATGCAGGAGAAGGCGTCTAATTCCCAACAATGTATATTGTAAATCTATCAATTACAATGACATAAGAGTAATTTATTGACACATAGAATAAACTGAAAATTGTGCCTTACAATGACATAAGAGTAATTTATTGACACATACTAATTTACCGATGGCATTCTTTGTAATTTGCACGACACGAAAATGTGTGTTAAGTTGTCAAACATTTGAGCGATCTGGAACGTTGATAAAAAATGGACGGATAAGATTTAATGTATCCCAACATGTTTGCTCTTTTAATAGTACTAGTTGGCATGTACGTGCGTTGCACGTCTTCTCGATTAAATGAACAATTTACAAGTAGGAAAGATCATACGCGACATGGATTATGTTTTCTTATACTTTTGCATCGGTTCTAAATTTTATATCGCACACTATTGTATCATAGAGTCAACCGTTCTTTTAGGAAAATTAAAGCAATCCATTGTTTTTTTCCATCTATGTATGTAGAAAAAAGGTTTCAAGTTGCCATCGTATTTACGTCAAATCAAAACCTGGAAAGAGTTGTGCAGAGAAAATATGGATAACTGCATGGTTCCGCATATAGTTGCATCATCCAATGTTGTTGTGGGAGGAGGCCGCCGGTGATGCAATATGTAGTCATGTAGATGCCAACATCTGCTAGGGAAAATCGCCTCTTCTCCGATCAAATATGTCCATGCGTTGCAACAGAAGGAAAAAAAATATCGGCAACATAAATATTGGCCCAAAATGTATCCATGCGCTTACATTGCAACGAAAGAGAAAAAACTACTTGTTGGAATACGTGAGCACAACCTAATTTTTTGGTTAAATCCATTGATGGGCATTCGTTGCAAAAAATGAGAAAAATAATCAACTTACTTTTACAAATATCGGCGCAACCTAAATTTTGTCCCAAAATCGATCGACCTGCTTAAACATAACATCAGTTTGTCGTTCTGCCTTTGTATTTTTTTTCCCTAGCAAATATGCATGTGCTGGTTACGGTTTTTAATTGGACATTTTATGCTCGTAGAGAATTTTCGTAGTGGAAATAAGTTTTTTTTCACTCTGTTCCATATGCAAATAATCAATACGAGCACAGGACCGTGAAGAAACTGATCGAATGTGAGCTCTTTTAAAGATATTGAAAAACGAACGATAATTTTAACTATGTGGTTCGGTTTTAGGCTCAAAACTCCTACCATTATGTGCTCAATATTGGTTGTTTAGTTTTAGCAATACTGATTATTCTTCTGCTTTCTCAATAAGTATGCAATTTGCAAGCAGCAGCCGCTTTTCATTTGTTCAGTTTGAGCGTATGCCTACTGCCTAGTTGTTTTCGTATCAGCGACAGCTAGTTCTTTTTGCATACATATTGAGTTCGTTTAGTTCTTGACTTCTTTCTGTGTATATACATGAAAAACCAAGTAAACATCCATTTTCTTTGAGACTGAGAGTACGATACAAAAACTGATCTGATCCCTCGCAAGAAAAAAGAGCCCAGATCTGATTGAAAAGAGAGGAAATACATCAGGTGCTTGTAATGAGCGAGATTACTTCCATCAACGTCATCCAGAAGATTGGGGCTACAGGCTACAGCAGCAAGGCGATTGTAGGCCAAGGGCCGCCGTCTAGCATATATTCAGATTGGTGCTACAGGCTACAGCAGCAAGGCGATTGTAGGCCACGGCCACGTACCGTACAACAGATGTTGGCGTTGAGCCTTCGAGCACCTGCGCGGAGCGGTAGCTGGGCCGTGGGCGGGACGCGGGAGCAAGATCACATCCACCATTGACCCAACCGAACCAGCTACTGAGTATCAAAATGAAGTCCATGGCGGAACTGCCTGTGCCCGAGTCGATCCATGTGGCGCCGGCGCCGCCCACGTCCTCCGCGGAACTCCACATCCCGGAACAGCGTGTACTCCAGCAAAATGAAGTCCATGGCGGAACTGCCTGTGCCCGAGTCGATCCATGTGGCGCCGGCGCCGCCCACGTCCTCCGCGGAACTCCACATCCCGGAACAGCGTGTACTCCAGCAAACCTTCTATGGCAAAGCCGACCTGGTCTCCCCGCTCTCTCCCCTGGTCCATGGCGGAAATCAACATGGTGGGATGAGACGGTTCTGTTCCGGAGGTTAGGGGATAGTTCTTTCAGCTGGTGACAAGAAAATAAACAAACCGGTATGATAGCATATTTGCAGTATTATGTGATTAAGTGGGAGGGTAAAACGGGAAAAATCGGACATTGTTGAGTTGTCAAACATTGGGACGATCTGGTCTGTTTGATCGGATATTGAACGGTCCAGATTTAAAGTATCCCAACAAGTTTGCTCTTTTAATAATAGTATAGATATAGGTGGGAGGACCGAAACAAAATAATCAACAAACGGGAGCGGCCTTTGCAAATCTGGCAGGCGCCGGGACAATTTTCCATCATGGCCCGTGACACGTGTCGTCTCCTGATTGGTTTTGTTTGAAAATGCACATTTGGTGAAAGTATTTGTACTACTGCACACGTCGAAGTTCTTGTATGAACGTGCACTTGGTGGGCAAGTTCTTGTATATCTAGTGCAATAACCTATTTTTCTAAATCTGATTTTTTTAGAGGGACACGATTAGGATTTCTTCGCCTGCGCAACTTTCTTTGCTAAAAAATAGGTTGTATTTTAGGCTTCAAAAAACCCTCAAACATGTGGCTCTAAGTAGCAATTTTAAAATTCATTTTTAGTCTTCAGATTTGTCTTCTTTTTCTGTAGGCCACGGATTAAAACGTTATTCTTTGAAACTTTCTACACACATGGTACACATCTATATGCACTTGTATAATGTTTTCACATTTTTAAGTAAAAAATGATGATTTATTAATTTATTTGAAAACGGGGCTATATGTAGCTCGGGCTCTTATTGAGATTTTCATTAGAGGCCACAAAAAGTCATTTGTTCAATCTCTTAGTAATTTCTGTCACAATAAGTAAATATATCATGTCAATAAATTTCAAAATCCTTCTAATATCCCAACAACTACATCTATTTAATAATACATTTTTGTGTTGATTTAGGTCTCAGAAAAATCCCCCTCGCATTGTAGCACCTCGACAACATAGGTAGCAGTGTAACGCACGGGCAAGTCATCGCACCAACCCGACGAAGGGTATGAGGGGCCGACGCGGTCAATCCAAATTCACAAGGGAGTGAGGAAGCTATCTTGTATGGCTCAACACCATGTCGTCGTTGGAGATGGCAAGGGGTCCCCACCGAGAACGCCCCACACCATTGTTGAAAGTGCCTCGAACATGATCTGAACTTGCCCATCGGCAACGGAGAGAGATACCAGAGCTCTAGATGACGCTCCCAAGAGTGTGGCAATGCAGCACACCGTCGTCATCGAAACCGAGATGAAGTTTTCACTAGGAGCTCTTGAAAGGACACGGATGTCGCCTAGAGGGGGGGGGGGTGAATAGGCGATTAAAATTCTTTATGGTTTAGGCTTGAATAAATGCGGAATAAAACTTGCGTTTAATTTATCAAGAACGAAACCTAAACAAGCTAGGTTTACCTATGTGCACCAACAACTTATGCTAAACAATGTAAGCAAATATGTGATAGCAAGATATATTACTTCAAGCTCGATGGCTATCACAAAGTAAATTGCATAAGTAAGAAGCTCGAGTATAGAAATACCGAGGCACTTGGAGACGATGATTTATCCCGAAGTTCACTTCCCAATGGAAGCTACGTCTCCGTTGGAGCGGTGCGGAGTCACAAAGTGAACCCCGAATAGCCGTCAAATGGCACACCGTAATCTCCTTCGTGCCTCCACCAATGCGGAGAGCCACGATCCACTATGGGACACTTGAGGGTGGTCACCGAGCCCGTACAAGGATGAGGCACACTCCACAACTTAATTGGAGGCTCTCACCGGAATCCCACGGCTCCCAAAGCCACAAGACTCACAAGGCCGGGGCACGTCTCCACAACTCAATTGGAAGCTCCCGGCTAGTCCCCGCGGCTCCCAAAGCCACAAGAACAACCAACGACCGTCTAGGGTTCCAATGAACCCAAGAATAACAAGCCCTCAACTTCAACTTCCACGTATCACCGTGGAGAACTCAAACCGATGCAACTAATGCAATGAAGGCAAGAACACAATAAGTGCTTAAAATCCTTCACTCTCAAATCCCACCAAAGCAACTAATGGTATTGGGGGGAGAAGAGAGGAAGAACAAAGTGGAACACCAAATCCCTCCAAGAACTAGATCAAAACAGCTTCCCCTCACTTAGAGGAGAGATTGATTGGTGGAAATATAGATCTAGGTCTTCTCCTTCAATCCTCCAAAGATCGACGAGTTTGGGTGGAGGGATTGGGAGATCTAGTAGTTTTGAGCTTGCGACAATGGAGGAGAGAGAAAACAAATCGGGCTGGGCAGAGCTGGCTGGCTGGAGGTAGGTGGAGGGGTATTTATACCCCTCCCAGAAAAAGAGCCGTTGTAGCCAGAAACATCGGATATTCCGACATAAGTCACAGTCGGATAATCCGACTGGATCGGATAGTCCGAAACACAAAGTATCGGATAATCCGGCACAACCGGATAATCCGGGTAGACCTATATCGGATATTCCGAAAAACTTCAGCAAGCATTGTTTTCAAAGTCCTTAGTCGAATTCGAGCAATCTTGAGAATCGGATAATCCGAAACCACCTTGATCGGATAATCCGATTCCCCTGCTTGAGCAAAACAGACAGAAACAACAAAACCTGAAATGCAATAACTTTCTCGTTCGAACTCCAAAACAGGTGAAACCAATTCTGTTGGAAAGGTAACGACAAGGAGAAGGCCTACAAAAAGTGGAAATATTAAGAACCATAAATAGAGTTAAGTTGACACACATATGAAGGTGTGGAACTTTCCTCACGGGTAAACCGATAATATTTCCAACACGAAAACGCAACAAGTTTTCAAACCAAAATCCGTTTTCGAAGAACTTGGGCTTGTCATGAAGATCACGACAAGCACCAAAACCCAACTAGGAGAAAAACCAAATAGGAACCAAGAAAGATGATGATGCCAAGTATGCAAAGGTTTGAGCTCTCTCCAACTGATACGCTTAAGCTTTAGTCGAGAGCCCCTCTTGATAGTACGGTATCTATCCTATAACCCGGTCTCCCAACTAGCACCACGAGACCGGTAAAATAGAAACCCTATCATACCTTTGCCTTGCGCATTCCACTTGAGCTAGATGTTGATGATCTTGATCTTTTCAAGTGGACCACCTTTCTTGATTGCGCTTCGCTTGGTGAAGACTCAAATATTGCTCCCCCATGCTCCACTATGGAAGAGCCTCTCATCGGCACATCTTCACTTGACCATTATCTCCAAATGGGTGGCAAGCTTCAAACATATAATATCTTCGAGATACTGCTCTTGAACTTGCACAACCCAAGCTTGATGACGATCACCACATGACGTCATCCTTCATGGGCTATATGAAATCTTCATTTGATGCTAGCCCATAGAAAGATACCTAACCATACATATAATGCCACACACATATCATGGGTTAGTTCACAAAGCTATATGGACAATTGCTTACCATACCAAGAGATACATGATCCTACTTGGTACATCTTTTAGCTTTGTGAGTTGATCAATATCTTGATCAACCTTGTATCTTTTCTTATCTTTTCAATAGACGATGTCTTGAAGATAACCATGAATGATCACTAATCCTTTTCTTCAAGACATACTTGCAATATGCTCAACTCACATATGACCAATCATCGGATAACTCCTCGAATAATAACTTGGTCATCACATACTCTTCTTCTTGATCATATCAAGTATATATCCATACACCTCGATGATCTTGATGCCAAATACTTCATTATATCAATATATTCAAGGCATCAACCTTGAATCCAACATATGGAGTTCAAGCATGGTCTATGGACAAACACTACAAGTACAACTCAATGCAACCATTAGTCCATAGGGATTGTCATTAATTACCAAAACCACACATAGGGGCGCCATGCCCTTTCAGCTCTGATGCTGGAATATGACCACAATGGCGTCCCCAAGAGGGTCACCACACCCGCAGGCATCACAACATTATCGTCGGAGCGCTGATTTGAGAGTCGCCACACTGAAGCAACACCAACACTAGTGTCCCTCGCGGCCCACTCCTTGCTAGTCAAATGGTGAAAGAGAAAAAGGCACCACCACCGCAACGACGCTCGACATAGAGCCAATCGCGCATTCTACCTTTCAGACCCGACGCCCTGATATCCATTTCATACCCGGAAAGCAATAGAACACCACCACGACAAGCTGAACAATACATACACAATGTCAGATTTAGACCCAAATCCAGCCAGCATACAGGTAGCGGGGATATAAACAACTGTGAGTCAAACCACACAAACTCATACCCGATTTGGACGAGAGAGAGTTAATATGATATTGGCGTGAGTTCTATCAACGAAACGCAGCGGATCTTAATTTCGGTCGGGCACAAGGTCTAGGCCCACCTGTCCCATCTAGCACCCTAGCCACCGCATCACAGCCAGGGGGCGTGCATAGCCACCCATCGAAACGCTGGAGCGGACTGGTATTTAGTGACTGGCCCATGGCCAGTCACGCCGTGCCAGGCCTCCTTTATCCACCGTTCATTGTCAATCCAGTGGATCAGATTGATCCAAAAATTGAATTCAAAAATCAAATATTTCAAAAAAATTGAAAAAGTTCCAGTAAGTTGTACATATATAGAAAATTTCATGTCATTTGGATCACTCATTTATGAGTTGATAGCTTTTTAAGATCAAAACATAAAACACTATTTAATGATAAACCACTTATCCAAATGAAGCGTAACTTTCTCAGAATACACAACGGACAATATACGGATTGCTGGAATTTTTCCAATTTTTTCTGAAATATTTGAATTTCGAGTTCAAGTTTTAGATCAATCTCAACCATTGGATGGATGATTAACGCTGGATAGAAGGGAGCCTGGCACGGCGTGACTGGCCATCACTGAATCCCAGTCCCGCTGGAGCACTATCTGGCCCACACCACCGCCCGCCGCCGCCTTGTGCTAGCCCGCACAGCCACACCTCGTCGTCCGCATTGTGGCCGCCGCACTACACGAGGAGCCAGGTGCTGCAAAGACACGTCGGTCGTCGGTGAGAGCAGGCAGGCGGGCTGGAATGGAACATAGGCGGGAGCAGCACATCGATGCGGAGCAGGAGACTCATCGGTGCATCGATCCAACCTCTGCATAGGAGGGACTCGGCGCCAGCTCCGACCCGGGGGACGACCTCCACCGACGAGGGGCAGCTCGTCCGACGACGGTGGCGGTGGAATGGAAGCGGCATGGAGCCGGAGTCGGGAGCGGGGGCGAGCACAGCCCAGCCGCCCTTGCAGCCTTGGGGCGCATCGGCATCATCCGTCCCCGAATGGTCGGGTCCGACCTGCGGGAGGCGATGACAGCTGCAGGGGGCAAGCGCGGCGGCGGAGGGCCGCGTGGCCGGGGAGCTCAGTCAGCCGGCGGCGCTAGCTCGTCGCCATGGGCCGGGACAGAGTCGCACAGCGAGCGCCTGGAATTGACAGTCATCATCAGAACGGCCGGGCCGGCTGCAATGTCCTGCCTGAACAGAGCGTCCACTGATCCTTCCAGAAAAACACTGCCCTAGCCACCGCTGGCAGGCTCTGCCATGGCCTGGACTGGACATGTCCGTGCTGCGCAACAACCACCAGCAAACCGGCTTGCAGATCACCAGACATTGACCACCTCCGATCTGTTATTTGCAGCACAAGATACTTCAGAGAAAAATGTGCAATGCAATGTGTCCACAATCAGGGATTCTTCCTGCTCATCACACACAAGGGGGGATTGCACATTTAGCAAGTTAGCAACACAACCTGTGTAACACCACCAAGGGACATCTTGCATTGGCAACAAACCAGTGGACAACAACATCTGAATCTTCATATCAATATCAAACACACTAAAGCCCAGATATTTAGAGAACCTCAAAATGAAGTAACAGAGGCAAGGAATATAGTAATAGAAGTAAGGAAACTGTACAATTTCTGGGAATGCAGAAACCAGAGATAGAGCTCACAAAATTTCCCCCCTTTAGCGCAGGGATTCAGCAACACACAAGGGAGACAGCGAGTAATGTATCGAAGCAATATGTACAGATTGTTTGCTACAATCTTCACCACATTGTGAAGAAAACGTGTAAAGAAACCTGTGTATAAACTCTACTCCTGAAGTACTTGTGTTGGAAAACTGTCTTTGCTTCCTGAGGGACTTTTGTAGGAAAACTGTCTTTGCTTCCTGAGGTGTGGAACTTCTGTACTTGTATCTCCGAGGAACTTGGAACTCATCACTCGAGCCTGAACAGGCACCCTTTTGCGAACATCGCTTCTTGTAAGGCTTCCAATAAGCCAGGGTATGTTCCGAACATAATATTATCCACTTCATGATTTTGGAATTGTACTGCTCCTTGCTCTATGTCATTGTCGGTCAGGTGCTTGACCCCATTGTACATAAAGTGCAGTAGCCCCTCTGGCGTATCATCATATACTGTGGGCCGACCGGTTCCTTTGTTGACGTGAGTCAAAACCTTGTTGAGGTGCTTGTTCGGCCTGGCTGATTCCTTCCAGTGTCTGAACTCGACTTTGTTTTTTAATATAGTCATCACAGCTCTGTACTTCACAGGATCGCTTCTCTTGACACTCATCAAATTTCTGTACATAACTTCACATAATGGAATCCTCTTCAAGGCAGGTTCAACCGAGGTGTGTGCAGCAACCAGCTCTTCATTTCCAGTATCTTCAGATTCCATGACAGACAAAAGGCTCTCAATACCCGTTGGGATTGCTCTGTCCCGGAAGAACTCCTTTCTTATCAGTGAAGCAACTCTTTTCTTATCGGCTTTGGAACCTTCGTTGGTCAGAGGCAGGGATCGACAGCATCAATCTTGATGTTACCGGCATCGTCGCAACAGAAGTTTGCCATTGAGAGCTTTCCGTTATAACAGATCTGGTTCAGATGCGACTTTGCGATCGACTTGACAATCCCATCAACAATTTTGCCAGATTCTTTCGTCAGGATATCTGTCTCTGCAGTAGAACCTGGTATAGTGATATTTGTTGCTATTGTGCCATTGGCAAAATCAGTAGGATTCTTCTGGTATTTGTCCCTTTCGCAGTGGCAAATGAATATCAAATGGTCTCTACAAGCACAGTGTGAAAGAGACCTAGGAAGCAGTATAATATCTTAGTATATACCCAAATAAAGAGCCTCATGCAGAAATGTTACTACTGTACTCAAACAATGAGCAAGATGCAAGGCCAGTGTGAAAGACACCTAGGAAGCAGTATAATATCTTAGTATATACCCAAATAAAGAGCCTCATGCAGAAATTTTACTACTGTATTCAAACGATGAGCATGATGCAAGGATTATACCTTTGTTTGGTTGGTGTAGATTTTCTAGGTTCCTCTCCATTGCTCATCTGTTCCAGACCTTCTTCCTCTTCTTTTCCTTATTTTTCTGATCCATAGTCCTACTTGCATTATCCACTGGAGGTTTAGTTGCTTTCAACATTTGTGCAAAGGACAGTGTCCTAGTGGAGAAGTAAATTCAGTGAAGTCAGAAACTAAAAAATGGGAACATATAATGAACAGTCTGAGCTGAGCTGAGCTGAGCCAAGCCTTACTTTACAGTCTTTGTTTGTTTCATGGTAACGGAAATTCTGCCTTCTTTGTCAGCCAAACCAGGGGGCGGTGTCGCCAAGCTCTTGTCTAGTCCAGCTTCTGAGTTCTTCGAGTCAATTTTGTTGTTGCCCAATACAGAAGGGTCTCTGCACCACAGAAGAAAAATCATGAATACGGACCAAGTAATTTGGAGCGAAATACAAACTCAGAACTGTAAATATTCAAACTTCTTAATTATGAAGTCACTGCCACTAAGAAACAGATGGTATTCGGCAATTTGTTGCAGATGTGTCTGTCACATATCATTCATACAACAATGTAGGATCAGCAATGCCTCTTAAACTATGGCAAATTTAACACCAAGCAAATAATTAAGAAATTTTAATTAAAAACTGAAACTGCAGTGAAAGCTCAGGCAGGAAAATTAACACCCAGATAAGAAACTGAAACTGCAGTGCCGGAACATCTGACCACAGTTAAGGACCAACTACACCCAGCACTCTGTCAGACACAAGAACAGGGGAGAAGTCACCTTTACCAGAGGGAGTAACCTGAGTGTAATGCATGTCCATCAACAGCTAAGAAATGAATGAGCACATGTCTGAACTCCTACTCTTACTCTCTCTCAATCTCTCAATGCTCTTCTCTGTGTGACCACGAATTGAACTTACTAGAACTAAAGCTCCTTGTCTGCCGGAAATTTCAAAGAATAGGACAGCGTGGGCAGGTTTAGTTCCAAACCTTGGTGGTGATGAGGAGAAGACAGCAAGTTTGGGCCTCTTCTTATCTTGTATTTCAGGAGAACAATGCTTCGCATGATAGGATTGTGCTCCAGAAGCTTCCTCGCTCGTCAATCTAATGAGAAAAACATAATGTCAGAACAAATTGTGGTCGTGCGATCATCCAGGAAGTCAAAATTTTATCGTACAAGAAGAACTCACCCAGAGTTCCTGTTTATCGAGCCCCTGATCACCAAGGCACGGGGCAAAAATCCTCCATTCGCAGTCTTGGACTTCGAGCGATCCGCGTCGCATCCAGAAGTGTCGCTGGAGTTTGAGATAGGGAGTAAGAGATCATAAGTCAGAGTTGTTAAAAAAAAGAAGATCAGAATTCAGAAGAGATCGTTTCGTGTAAAGAAAATCGCCCAAGAAGTCAAAGTTCGTTATCGAAAGACGAACCTAATCGTCCTTTCACCAGGAACAAGCTCTTGATTCGCAATCTTGGATCTCGAATAACCTGAATTCCTAGCTTCAGCTCCTTTCTTGCAAGAAACCATGCCCATGTTGATTTGGAGGAAAGGAGCGAAAGAGGTAGTACCCATGGGATCTGCTGTCTTCGTGAGCCCCTCCACCTGGCCGCTGCCTTCTGGCTCCCCCTCCTGGCCGCCGCCGCCTTCCATGGACGCCGACTCGGAACACTTGTTCAATCGGCGCTCCTGGACGCCGCCGCTTGCCATGGACGGCGCCGCCGAACACTTCTTCAATACGCTATCCAGAACGCCGCCTCCGCCTCCTCCCCCGCTCCCGCCTCCTCCGCCGCCGTCGCCGATTGCCATTGACGCCGGCGAAGAGAAGGTGGGAGAGAGGATTTGGAATCGGGAACAGACCGTTGTAACTTGGCCTTGGGGCTTTGCGGACGCTATTTGAGGACCCCCAGTCTTGTGCGCGGTGGGCTGGCCCATTAAGCTCTGTTTTCTCTCGTTTTTTTCACAGTTTTGTTTTCCTTTTTCGCTGTGTTTTGTAAATTTATTTATTTTCTAGGGGGCGACGTGTGTGTAACTGAGGAGTACAAACCAAGGACGACCTCTGCATCAATCCAAGGACGACCTCTGCATCAATCCATAGCTCGGTGTGATACGATGGTCCAAAAAAAAAAACATCGCCCTAAGATATACAGGCATAGACTTTGATTTCATTTTTTGTGAAACATATTACGGACATATACCCTCACATACACGCACACACACTCATCACTATGAATGCACCTACTTACACACATCTCCGAAAGACTGAGCTGAACTTTATTGCTTCATCCGACTTAGGGAAAATGAGATCATGTTTTAAGATTAACGAAGTCACCATGGACGTCTCGTTGTTGACAGAAACAACGCCTTCCTGAATAATATTCCGTCGAAATGAGAAACATCAGCGTCACCATGGGTCACAATGGAGGTATAAGAAGTGGTTCTTGATATCATAGAATAGAGTAAAACCACCACTTTTGTGGCCTATTTTTTAAAAATCCATCACTTTTCGTTGCTACAACAGAAATCCAACACTTTCTGGGCAGTTTTTTGTGAATATCACTAACACAAAATTCAGCTTGAATTGACACTGGTTATGAAAGTGGGGCCCACATATCAGGGGTGACGTGGGAATGGGCAGCGTCGACGCTCGGTACAACTCCGACGATGAGTGGTGCGCAAACTCAATCTTCTCCAAGGACACTCATTATCTATCGCGGGAGCACGTTGCTGCTGCGTCTCTAGCCAAGGCGGTGCACTCATCACCGGCAAAGCAGAGCCACCAGTGGGCCCTTCGGGCGTGTCGAGTAAGCAACCCCCTAGGCCTAGCCCCTGCCCTATTTTATTTTCCCGATTTTTTATGGATTGTCTGTTGCTAGGGTTCGTCAGTTAGGGTTAGTATGTCGTAGATGAATTGTCATACTTAGCAACTGTAAAGTAGGAGATAAGACTCAATTTTCTTGGTGAGATAATTTGGAGAGAACATTGTGCCGATCAAACGTAACAATTCTGAATTTCTTAGCTCTGATAAGCACACAAAGTTAAGTAATTCGGTATAGGATTTACCGTGTGAAGGAAAAGGGTACTAGAATTGTAGGAATGGAGCTACTTGATAGCATGACAAAGGTGCAAAGCATGGTTAGCAGGTTTGGGATGCAGGGGCGGGCCCACCTCAATTCAAGGGTATTCAAATGCATACCCAAATTTTTTGACCAAAAACTAGATGTATATTTATATGAAAAGAACAGAAAGTGGACAGAGTATTCAGCCCACATCCCTCCTTCCTCCTTGTGGCCCAGCTCCGTAGCAGGCCCAACTAGCTCTATGGATCAAGCCTCTCCACGCACGATCCCTCTGTCTCCTCATGTCAGTTCGCGATCGGTTCTTCTAAACTGAATCAGGCGACGAGCGACGGCGCGGCCAGGCTGCCCTTCTCTGAACCTCGTCGATTATTCGTCTGTGTCTCTGTGATTCCCTGCTCCCCAGACCTCGACCTGTCGCCTACGGCAATCGGTCAGGACGTATGCGGCTGGGCTTCAAATTTCGTTCTCCGTTCGTGTGCCTCCAACCATTGAGGAATTGAGGCTTCAAATTCAGAAAAACTTCAAGATATAATTTGTAAGCTTTCTATCATTTTGTTATTTTCCGTCTCTATATAGATATTGCTTCTTTGATATGTTGAACAATTTGTAATTATATAAATTGAACAATTTCGATGTGGTGCTATGACTATATGATATTATACTCTACTTTTTTCATATCTTCGAACAAATATATGATGCTATAATCAATTATACATGAAAAAACTAGGCATATAGACTGTAAAAAAAAATTACCCTTTAAAATTTTGAATACACATACTTGAAATCCTGGGCCCGCCACTGTTGGGATGGCGAATGTGCTAAACTCTTGACTGTCATTAGGGGAAACTAGTAGCCGTGCCACACGCATGTCTTCAAAATATAAATCTCATTTCTAGCTTATTGAGTACTTTTACGAGTGCAATATAAATTTCATGAGTAAACAATTTAAGAATGTGCAAACAACACACAATGCACACATGTTGCACCATTTAAAATCCAAAAGCACAAAATAGTACTCCCTCCGTTCAAAGAAGTTCTTGTTTGCATAATTATTACAATTTAATACCAGTTAGAATCGATAGTGAAAAAGCAAATTGTAAGTAACATTACACTATTTATTATTTCATGAAGATCCATCTCTTTATGCGTCTAATAATTACTCGTTCCAATATAAGAATATTGTTTAGTGCTTCAATGTCTTGATACTTAAGAGCATGTACCAAAAATCGCTTTCTCAACTCAAAACAATCCTACATATGCATTACTAGTAGGCCTTAGCACGGCGGCACACCTCGCCCGTAGGGTGTTCTTTCAATATAAATAGGGATGAAAGTTTTTGTAGGTTATCTTGTAGTCAAAATTTGCTCGACGAATAATATTTTCGGAAAGTTAGTAGAAGAGAGAATCGTCGTGCGTAGAGAAACGTGTTGAGAATATAACCTGCTTATTTGTAATATGATACTCAAACATCTGTTTTTTAAACTTGAAACGTTTGTTCTTATGTCACGGCTACCCGTCAGATAATTTTGGGTATCAACCCGTAGCCATTCCCCTCTGTATCGTCATCCTTTCCAAATCGATCTCCTCCGTTTTTCCAGTTCAAATAAAAAAAAGCTCCTCCGTTTTTTTTTTTCCCTACTAAACTAAAAAAAAGAAAAAAAGCTCCTTCATTTTCCCCTCTGCGTCGTCGTCCATTCCCCACCGCCCCCAAATCACTGTCGTGAAGCTTTCCCCGCGTCATCTTGCCGCGGCCTTGCTCCCCCGCGCGCGCCTCATTTCTCTCCTCGAGGAGAAGGTCGTCATCGACCTACACGCCCCGAGCCTGCGTCTGCAACTGCGAGCTCAAGGAGGAAGAGAGTGCGCCGCTCTTCCCATTTCCCTCGTCAGCGATCACCTGGCTGCTCTCCATACGGCTCCGACCAAAATCCCCACACCGAAGCAGCGCGGCCGCTAGGGTTTCCGGCGCGGGCGTCCATCCTCCTGCGTCAATGGCGCGGGGCGGATTCGGGAGGCGGAAGGTGAGACCGAACCTGGCAGCGGACCGGGAGGGCACGCGGCTTCTCACCCTCACCGGCCTCGACCCCACCGTCGCTGACACCCTCATCACCGCCGCTTACGTCACCTTCTACAGCTTCGACCAGGCCACTATCCAATGGGTATGCCGCTGCCCCTCCACCCAACCTCCCAGTGTCCTGTTCCGTGCTCGATGCGGTTCCTGATTTTTGTGTATGGGCAGAGCCGCAAGGGCGTGGAGGGTTTGCTCTTCGTCGTCAAGAGGTTTGTGCTGCGTGACGACCCGAACTGTTGCCTGTTGGACCGTGGATTGCGACTTAATTTGGGTTTGGTCTTATTAGTGTGTACTGCTGTTGCTTTGTTTGTGGATGATTGATTGCGGAATCCCTAGTTAGTTACATGGGCTCTTACTTGAGTGCCGACGGTGTGCATTTTGGATAAGAGAGCTGAAATCGCATTCTAGCATAAGAAAAAGGAATGGAATTGCCTGCTGGCTTGGTGTTTGTACCTTGCACTGTATTGTGGTTCAGAAATTCCCTACACTTGTATAATCTGCACCAGTCGGTTGAATTTATTAATGTCTAATCTGTTATTTTAAAAACCGACAATACTGCACACAAAATTTAAATAAAATGTTCGAGTTTGTAATACAATCTGGTTTTGCAAAATTATCATATCGGAGAAGCATGGCTAGCTGAATTAAACACACCTCCGCTATTTTGTATAGCCCGGGATTATACTTATTCTATGTAACGGCCTCTGGAGTAGAAAGTACACTTTGTTCATGGTGTGACACCCTCCGTGATTTCAGGAAACATTCGACTTTGGAATTTCATCATGGGACTGGTATCTGAGTGGTCAACATTCGACCTATCAGCATTGTTCCCTAGGGCCTGGACTATTTACGATGGTATGACACAGTGTGGCTGTAGGTGTGCGGCTTGCGTCTTACAAATTTGCACCAAGAATTCTCATTTTATTCTATCTGGGAAGTTTGTTTACCAATGCATTGTGATACTTAGGGGCACTGTTGCCAAGCCAGCTTATGTGTTGATTGTAGTATACACTCCCCAGTTTACTATGATAATAACATTTCTCGATTCGCAAAGACAAATGTTTAAAACTGAAGATTTGGAAATTTCCTATCATGCAGGTGGCCAGATCCCGACCCTAAAATCTCATGTCGCCAGATATCACCATTCATTTCTCATTATTACAAAGATAGCAGTCTTCCGACATGTGTATTTGTTTACACTGTAAGTGATATACTCAGACACCCAGTTGTATTCCTGCTAAACTGGCAACTGCTGTAAATGTATTTTCTAAGTCCCTAAAAGTATCTTATATTGGACAATGCAATATTTATTATGGTGGCAACTCCAGACAAGTTATTTCTTTGGCAACAGATTTTTGATATTGTTAGTTGCTCGGCATGGAGTATCACATTTTCATAGGATTGATGTCAATGTTTCAGAACATAGCAGATTCAAAAGCATCTCCAGTTACAACTGTAGTTTTAAAATAATTGGGACATCACATCACGTAGAATTAAATGTGTATTTTAGTGGTATTGGCACATGAATTCCAGGTGAGTTTCATATATATTTTACACATGAAAAATGTTCTTAAACAGATTAATGCAGCCGTACCATCAACCTAGCATTAATCTAAAACTGGTGGACATCTCCAGTTGTGACCTCCATTCCTTACATTCTGGAACTTCTTGATAAATATTATCCTAGTATTCTGTTCCTTAGGTTCGGAAGCAGAGAATGTTCATTTAAAACTAAGTTGTGTGGGGGGGGGGGGGGGGGGGGGGGGGGGGGGGGGGGGGGGTAGCTACTTTGTAGAGTTTGATGTGGAGGAAGAGATGAATACTTGGTTTTTTAAAGCTGCTTCTGCTAAACAAATATCACAACTATTGTCAAGTTGGGAGTTTATGGAAGTCGGATCTCAGTGTACATTAAAGTAACCGTGATGTACATGAATGGATATATAACTATTTGACATAGCTTCTATCATTAAAAAAAGTGTGAAAATACTATTTTGCAGATAAGATTGTGCAAAAGGCAGGCCCCCATTTACATTTAAATTATTCTTTGACAGTCAATATTTGTATTAGAATTGGGAGTATGCAAAAGTCAGATGTATTTTATAGTGACATTGGCGAAAGGATGTTTCGGCGAAGGAAATCTGGGATACAATGTCAAAGGTAATTGCTGATACCTTTTATCTTTCAAAGATGTAGTCTAGGCCTTTTTTTCATACCAGGGTTCCCTTGACTTGTTCTCTTATGTAGCACTTTTATGATTCTCTATCAAGCTAATTGTTTTTTGTATATTCTCTTCCATTTTTGACATTATTCCACAGGATGGCCACTTCAGTCGGGAAAATACTTGAGTGGAGCCACATGGTAGGTGTACTGTTGCGTTTGCTTTGGCTTGGTCCTCACCTAAAGTGAAGTTTCAGAAAGGCTGCACATACAACAGGTTAAGTTCTCTTGGTTCCATGAAATAGTACTATTTTGTTATGTTCACTGGAAGCCTGTGGAGTTCCCGGAGCTTCTCGGGTGTTTTTAATACCCGAATGACGATGTTGTGGATTTTTCTCCAAAAGCATTGAAGTTGTTTTCTAGAAGAAATGGGAACCGAAGGACCTGGTGCTGATTTGGTCTTTGTACTGTGTATTGCTTTGTTGTAGTTTGACTCAGAGATTCCGTGTATATCGGAAGATTTATTTGCCACGGAAAGTGTTGCAAGCTCTTATTTCCCTGCTGTTTCTGAAATACTTGCAGTGCCATTTCTGTTAGATTGCCAATCTTAATAAACACATACTGTTGTGGAATTTTCAGTGATGTTCATTGATATTTGTGGGTAGTGTATGTTTGTCACAAGTTATTATTGGTGATTTTGCACGATGATAGTATTTTGCATTCGATCTCTGAACACTTGTGCTGAATCATTCGTTGCTAATCCTACAATATTTAGATGTAAATTCAGTGATTTATGCTTCTGAAACAGTACGGTGCAAGGGCCTACTGTTGAACGTTGCATTTAAGATTTTCGGCATATATAGCTATTGATTCTCTTAACATTTCTCTCACATCGCATGGCATGCATCACTCACTTACTGCATCCATTATGGTTACTGAATATTTTGCATCCTTCTTAAAGGACAACACAGGACATCATTTGTTCCTAGGCAACTTTACTTTGTTCAGATCAATTTTCTTTGTACTCCAAAAGCTTATGCTTGCTTAATATGGTTAATGATGTGATCTCTGTTACTTCAGCTCCAACAACGGTTTCTTGCTTAATATATTTCTAGAAAGAAACTGTAGATGTCTTGCTGAGAAAGTACAATTTATTTTCCAATCAAATATTGTATGCATATTTGAATAAAACAAAGGTAAGGGCAGTAAGTAGCACAATTTGGAGATCTATCTCAATGAACTTATTTTATGGGACATTTTCCTCATTTCGAAGCAGTATCATGGTTTCTTGCTTTTTTTTCTTGGCACTATTACCATTGTAGATTATCGTGAAGCAGTATCATGCATTTAATCTTGTTGCTTTTAAACCATACATACATGCTTTGGTTGGTGTACTACTGGTACAATTGAATGTGATGCAAAATTTTCTGTCTTTGCTATGATTAATATATAGTGCATGTAAAGTTTTCTGAATAGTTAATGATGATACTCAGTCTTTGCTATGTGCTTAATAAGTATTTGGGTGTTTCTTATCGTCTATTGTCATTTTTGCTTCTTATTACTTCCATTGGTGTCAGTGGGTAAAATATTGATTGTCATTACATGATGAGGTTGAAATTTATTCATAATTGGTTGAGACAACCTGCCTGGTGTAACCTGTAATTTTAGGAAATCCGAGTCTTTTTTTTCATTACACAGTTTTCTGGCACCTGAATATGCCCAGTGGGCAAATTACTGAGAAGGCTGATATCTACTCATTTGGGGTAGTTCTAGTGGAACTTGTCATTGGACGCAAGGCTGTCGATATTAACAGACTGAAGGGACAGCAGTTCCTAACTGAATGGGTAAGTTCACCTCATAATTAGACCATTATTACCACTGAAATCTCTTTCTGAGTCTCTTTTTGCTGGTTAGTGACAAGAACCAACCGTAGTGGTAATAACTATACTGTATGAATATGATAGTTCATCACACTAGTTGTCTCCATTTGATCAGTGTTGTTGCAGTTATTGAAAAATTGATCTCTCAACCTTATCTGATGGAGCAAATAAAATTATTATTTGTTCATTTCAATAGGAGACCTTAAAATGCTTAAAGTTAATAGTTCTTACCAGCTTACCATAATTTATGCACTTCGTACAGTATTGTCAAGCACTTGGAGTACTGGTTTCAGGTTGGAGATCTCTCCTAGCTAGGTAGATAGCTTGGTACTATGGTAGACATGCTAAAAATGTTTTGATTGCAGCAAGGAAAAATATTTTGCACAAATATTTTACACACAATTTACTTACAGAGAAATTACAGACTTCATTGTTCATGACAAATACCATGTACCTTCTTCTTCTAGGCAGAAGTGAGCATAATACAAACATTTAATACATGTAAATAAAATAAAGGCAAAAAGACCAGGGCAAAATCAGAGTAATAGCCTGAGCTTCTCACTGGGTAGAAGTGAGCATGAGAATAAAGATAGCAGGCTATCAGAAGGAGATGCATAAGAATTACCTTTGTGTAGCCATTAAAATTGATTAAAATTTATACTTTGCCTTCATTTATCATTAGAATGAGATGCAATTTTTTTACTGTCTTTGCTCTGCTTAATATATGGTGCATGCAAAGTTTTCTGAATAGTTAAAGATACTCAATCTTTGATATGTGCTAAATAAGTATTTGGGTGTTTTTAATCTATTGCAATAGTTGCTTCTCTGTTCCGTCGGTGTCATTCGGTTAATTATTGGTTCTCAGTACAAGATGAGGTTGAAATTTAATGTAACCTGTAATTTTGGAAAATCTGAGTATCTTTTTCATTACGCAGTTTTCTGGCATTTGAATATGCCCACAGTGGGCAAATTAGCTAGTGATAAGGCTGATGTCTACTCATTTGAGGTAGTTCTATTTGGCGATATTAACTGAATGGGTAAGTTCACCTCATAATTAGACCATTATTACCAGCGAAATCTCTTTCTGAATCTCTTTTTGCTGGTTAATGACAAGAACCAACCGTAGTGGTAATAACTATACTCCATGAATACGATAGTTCATCACAGTAGTTGCCTCCATGTGATTGGTGTTTTTGCAGTAACTGAAAATTTGATCTCTCAACCTTATCTGATGGATTACAAAAAATGATCATTTTTTAATTTCAATAGGAGTACTTAAAATGCTTAAAGTTAATTATTTTTTACCAGCTTGCCCATAATTTATGCATTGTGTTAAGTAAGACGATCTGGGCGGTGACTCTGAACAAGGACTTTTTTTTTTGATTTTCAACATAGCTTTCGATTACTCAACAAGTACAGCGGACTCGCTGGATACAAGGTTTGTTACAAAGCTGGGGGCAGAGTCCACCCAGCAGTAGTCAGGCAAGGCTGACAGAACACCATTTTTCGCAAGCACATGGGCTGCGGAATTACAGGCACGCCGGCAAAACGAAAACGAAGCCCTATCAAAATTCAAAGAACAGATAAGCTTCGCTTCCTTCACCAGCACCCCAATGGGAGATCAATCGTACTCCGAAGACTTTAGAGCGTTGACCAGGTTCGAGGCATCAGGCTCGAAGATGACACTGCTCGCTCCCACCCTGGAGGCACTCTCAATGGCGGCGAGGCAAGCGACGGCTTCTGCGTGCAGGGAATCGCGGAGATGCACAGACTTCCCCGCACCTGCTGCAACAAACACGCCACGGTGGTCTCTGATGATGTATCCCCAACCACCGTTGCCACACTTGCTATCAAAGGCCCCATCAAAGTTGATCTTCAAGGAATTATCTGGCGGCTTGGACCAGTGCTGGATGTCTGGTGGCTTGGGAGGTTTTTGCGGATTTTTTAGAGAAAGGAAGTCCACCAAATGTCTTTCCACTCGGTTGCAGACGATCTGCCCACCCAGTACCCCCTCGCCAGCGTTGGCCTTATTGCGAACACCCCACCATTCCCACATCAGGACCATAGCTTTAATTTGCACACTCTCCTCCATTTTCCAGAGGTCCTCAAACATACTGTGGGCAGAGACACATCCCAGCAGCTTTTCCCTGATATCCCCAAGCCCTAGGATATTCCAGCACTCCTTCACTCGTTTGCATTTAAGAAAAACATGGCCACCATCCTCATTAAGCCTGAGGCAGACCGGGCACCTGGTATCGAGCTCTACTCCCACCCTTTTGATCTTCATATTGTTTGCCAAGCTATTGTGGGCCAGACGCCACACAAACATATTTAGATTAGTACGAAAGGGGCATGTATTGCGCTGAAGAGAAGAGGCTGCACCTGTGTTGTCAAGGTGCTCGACGACGTGGACGTGGTCAGGCCGCGATGGTTAAAAATGTTAACTTCAGAATTAACTTCAGAATGACTATGTCAGAATTTATAACTTCAGAATCTCCACTAAAAACCTATTCTCTATGGATAGTTGTACAGTTTAAATTTGATTATCTGTCGAGGGTTTAAAACTTCAGAATTAACCTCAGAATACGGTCTGAATTTTGTGGCAGATTGACAGGAGGAAGAGTAACTTTTCACCGTTTTTAAAGGAGCTGACCGCTGCCCAGTTGATGGCGCAGTGCAGGGTGGCGACAGGCGAGGGCGCTGTCCAGCAAGACGATGGTGCTGCCGGACTGCCGAGGAAGGTGCCTATTGGTTGTGCGTTATCCAGCAAGAAGACGGTGGTGCCTGCCTGTGCCTGCGTGGGCGGTCCAGGATGGAGACCTCGTGCTGCCAGGCGGCGAGCGCGCCGTCGAAGAAGGTGCTAGTGTCAGGCTGTATGGGCACGACGGGGACCTCGTGTCGTGCCGGGAGGCGAGCGCGTCGTCGAAGTGGTGACGGACAGGGAGGTCGGCGTGCGGCGAAGACCTGATTGGTGGGGCTAAGCCAGCGGCGCTTACATTGTTTGGGGTGGGTGGGGGTAAGGCAGCGCTGGCATTGGATCGGTGTTCTACTGTTGTTTTAATAGTAGTGGAGATGCAGCATTACCAGCTGGCTCTGCGACATGTGGTGCCAAATGCAGATTATTGAGGCAGTGTTGCTATCTGTTAACCAAGATGGTGTAACATACATATTTGATGATGATGATGATGGTAGTGTGCATCAAGTGGTTGTGGATTTTCCTGAATTCGCACACAACAAAGCACCAATTTATACAAGGGAGAATAAATTATTCGTGTAGAAGATAAATCAGAGGGAGGGGAAGATTGGGCTTACATGGGTGAATATAGACCTGAAGATCATAAAATAGTGGTAGAGGAGGAGCTGTAGTATAGTAGCAAACTGAAACAAAAGAAGAAGGTAGATGATCCTAATGAACTGGAAATAATTAACAAAATGGTGTAGCTGAAGATGGAAAGCGAAGATCCTTTTATGCACTTTCAATGAGTCACAGATGTGGAAGAATTGTAGGATGAGAGGAACAGTGTGAGTCAGTTTCTGAACCGGGACTGACTTGGGCTCAGTCGACTGAGATTTAATTAAATCTCAGTCGATTACAGCATGCGCTGCACTGTTTCGTCGTATTTCCTTTTCCGTAGCTTGCTTTTTTTTTGTAGCATTGTCGATAGCGACAACCAGCAGTAATTGTGCTTGTCCTTCACAGTACGTGGGCCAAATGAGAAGATATGCCGAGGCTTGATGCTAAAAAAAAATGCCGATGCTGTTCTTGCAATTTTTATTGTCATGCGTTTGGGTTTCATGTGCTATGAGCTTTTGATTTTCCTATTGGATTGAGAAAAAACATATTTTTCACGTGCCTTAGGTGTGTCGGGTTGTTCAAATAATTTTTTCTTCCCAACAAACCGATGTTCTAGAACGTTAAATAATCTAGGTAAAATTGTTGTTCTTTTTGTCCTATTTTTAGCCAAAAATAAGTCCCACAAAAGCAAAATATTCAATAGATATTACAACTAAAATGTTTTTTTGTCTTTGTTCCTCTGTACTGTGTTGATATGGCCCAGAATGTACGTGAGATTTTTTTCTTCGTTCGGCAATCTCACTTGCAACCTACTGTCCAACGGCCACTAAAAAAAATTACACCCTAGGAGTAATTGAAAAAATATCAAATACAATCCATTTGCATTGGAAAAATCTCGGCGTAACCCTATGATAAATTAGAAAAATTTAGTTGCAACCCACTTGTAACCGGGAAAACCCCAGTGGCGATTACAAGAAATTCAGTTGCAACCCCACATGAAACTGGAAAAAACTCACTTGACACACTTGCAAATCACGATGCAAATCCAACATTTAATCACATTTTTCTCATTTTGCAAATCGACGTGCTACTGAAAAATCTTAGTTGCAACCCGACTTGCAACTAGAAAAAAAAGAAATCTCAGTTGCAACCCGACTTACAACTGGAAAAAAAAATCTCATTTGCAACCCGACTTGCAACTGGGAAAAAAAGAAATCTCAGTTGCAACCCGACTTGCAACTGGAAAAAAAAGAAATCTCAGTTGCAACCCGACTTGCAACTGAAAAAAAAAAGAAATCTCAGTTGCAATCCGACTTGCAACTGGAAAAAAGAAATCTCAGTTGCAACCCGACTTGCAACTGAAAAAAAAAGAAATCTCAGTTGCAACCCAACTTGCAACTGGAAAAAAGAAATCTCAGTTGCAACCCGACTTGCAACAAGAAAAAAAATCTCAGTTGCAATCCGACTAGCAACTGCAAAAAATCTCAGTTGCAATCCGACTTGCAACTGACTGGAAAAAAATATCTCAGTTGCGTCCGGCTTGCAAATGGAAAAAAAACTTAGTTGTAAACCGACTTGCAACTTGAAAAAAATGACTTTCTTAAAAAAAATCTCAGTTCCAACCATTAAGGAGTCGGCCGGGCTCTACATTAAAACTAGTTGACCGAGGACGAGTAAAACTCATGAATATATAAAAGATGTACAAATAACGAACAAATAATAAATTATTTAGAATTCATTTTTATGCACGATATCGACAAACGGATTTTAGTAGACCAAAATTAAGGTATTTATAACTTTTTAGAAATAAATAAACAAAGAGATCAAAAGGAATTCAAGGAAACTTTCACAATAAATCTGGCATCCACGACAAATGCTTTACTATATCCGATCTCGACGGGAAACTCAGCGACGAAACATGAATTATCACACAATCTCTCAATTCAATACTCGGTCTACTGCGAATTATAGAAAAGACATAAATAAATTGGTTAAAAAGGAGGCCAAGTTAAAAAAAAGTCAACAACACAAAGATAAATTTCATCTTTGTTTTATAAAAAACAACTTTTATAGTTAATACACAACAAATAATAAAAAAAGGCAACAAAAAGAAAATTAATGAAATGTTGTTGAGAGCATGCTACATAAAATTGCGACAATGCTAAACACGAGTAACCGCTAGCTGAAGGGGGGTGCACGATCGCTAAATCAAGGGCATAATTTTTTTTATCCATCAGAAAATTTTCTGGGTCGAATTGATGGCCCAATCAATAGCTGGTGGGCTGAATACCTGGCCCAAGCAGTAGCTGGTGCACAAACAACACAACAGCATGTACAAAACAACAAATATTAGCACGCATCTCCGCGCAAGATCTAACGGATATGGAGTCGACTGAGAATTAAGCTAATTCTCAGTCGACTGAGAATTAGCAAAACCGTTCTGAACCGACTGCGCAGAAAAGTAGCTGCATCACAAAGCTTGCCTGACGGTTGCACGAGAGGATTGGTAAGCAGGCAGCAGCGTCCGCAATTCACGAGCTTTGTCCATCACAACTGAGTAAGTTAGGAATATACTCCTTTTTTTATGACTAAGTTAGGAATATACTCAACAGTATAATAAACAAGGATTGTCTTTATTTCTCATCTACTCCCTCCGTTCCAAATTAGTTGTCTTTCATTTGTACAAAAGTGGATGTATCTATACTTGTAACATGTCTAGATACATCCACTTTTGTACAAATGAAAGACAACTAATTTAGAACGGAGGGAGTATAAAATTGGAAAATAAAGGAAGATCTTCTTTTGATCCGAGGATGATCAAATCCCAATCGCGCACCAGTTGTAGCCTGTCGACTCGATGGGCATTGTGTAGCAGCGAGCCCGGCGTGCGGTGGCTCGCAGTCCCCCGTCCTTGTCGTAACAGAGCTTGAATGCCGTGATGTAAAACAGGTAGACGTTGTCGCCGACGGCCGCGTCCACGCCCTTCCGAAACCGTTGCTCGACGAGACAGAACTTGCCGCGTCCCATGTGGGTGAGCGCAACTTTGTTGGTCCTCTCCCAGTCCTCGCAGACCATCTTCTCACCGGCAGTCTTGGACGACGGCGGCCCGCCGCCGGTGGGACTTACGACGTCGCAGGAGCGTATGGCCCCTTTCTCGCTTCCATCAAACGTATCGTTGAGCCCCACCCAGGCGTCCAACTCGGCGTCGTAGTAGACGCGTCCCTCGAAAGGCAGCATCCAGTCGCCGTGGTGAGTCCACTCCTGGGACTCTATGTCGAAGGAGTAGGTACCTCCACCGTACACGGAGAAGAAGATGGTGCGGCCGTCCGGGTGCACGGCGTGGCACACAACCTTGGAATTTTTTCTGAACGGCGGCGTTCGGACAGGGCTCCATGCCCAGCGGCCCCCCTCCTCCTCGGCCAGCACCTCGAAGTGAACCTCGCCGCGGTGAAATTTGCTGCTGCCCATCATGTACAGCCTGTCTTGTGCTGCGCCGTCGCCGTCGACAGGTATAAACGTGCTGGCGAACCGTGCCTCGGCGGGGGCGCGAGGCCCAACGGCGAGGCCTCCCGTGGTGGTGTCGTAGAGGAGGACCGGGGCGTCCTCCTCCTCGTCGTTGTACGTTACGGCGATCCTGCTACCCACGGAGGAGAACCACGGGTTACTGTAGTTGGCGTGGCACCTCTCCAGCCGGAAGACCGGCGGGCCGGGGAGTGGCGTGGCCACCGAGTCGAGGTCAGCACCGGGGTCGGCGCCATCCAAGTCGGCCACGTCCACCTTGTATATGCTGTACCCCTTGGTCCAGTCGTCCAGCACTAGGTGGAGATGATGCCGCCGCCGGCACTCCGATCTTGCGCTGCCCTCGTCGTCCGACCTGCTCCTCTTCGGCATGGCGGCTCCCGTGGATCTGAAGCGGCGATTGTGTTGTGATGCCTTGGAGACTATCGGGCGATCCTGCAGCCATTATGTAGACGCAGATCGCACACAGATACACATGTCCTTGACGGTTACGCACCAGAACTGGAAACTCCAACCTGGGCCACATTACGAGAAAAAGGCCCATCAGCACGACCAAGTGCTTTTCTGCGCTGGTGTTGGTACGTACTCAAGGCGGTGAAACTTGCTGCTGCCCATCGAGTACTGATTTTTATCTCGAATACATGATATTTTTTAATCACGGTACTGATTCGAAACATTGAGGAGTATTGTTTTGTTCGTTCTATGCATGGGCAGATTCTAAGTCTGCACCACAGCACGAGCTTACCACGTGCAAGCAACTACTAGCACCTGGAATTGTCACTATCCTAGTCACCAATATGTTTTATCTTCAGGTATACATTTGCTCTGTTATTATACATGAAGTTTATGAGCTCCATGTATGTGATGATATGTGAACATGCCTAGGTCATTGGCGCATTGTTGCCTTCTCGATCAGTGCATGGCATCCTATTCGTTCCGATTGGGATTGCATCTCTGTTTGCATCACGAGAGCTTAAATGCAATTGTTGTAATTGTATGCCTTTTACCAATCCCACATGAACGTGTACATGATGACAAATGACCATAGGTGTAAAAAAGGAAACAATATATTTGCCATTAATATTTAGAAGATATGAGGACATGGAGGATGAGGGTGACCTTCATGGCGTATATGTCTTGGATCTCTCTCTCTCTCTCTCTCTCTACATACTTTGGATTATAGAAATTGTAGCATGCGTGCTTTAATTATTTGCGTTATGTTTGCGACCACACATGCAATATGCGTACATGATGACAAATGTCCATGGGTTGTAAAAAGGAAATGAGATTATTGCCATTAATATCTATAAGATGACAGGAATGACGAGGATGAACTCATGACAGACGACGTGTCTTGGCCATCTTAGATGAGAATACCCTAAGCACCTCACCAGCAAACAAGCACTCCTTGCAAAGATGGGCAACCGTCTCGTTGCTCGAAAGACATAATTGTTAGATGCAGGTGCGCGTCCATCCCCGCACGACAAGGTTGTGCCCTGTAATTAAGGATCTTTACATGGAACAGCAGACGTGCAAGAAGCCGAAATTTTCAACATCATAGCCTTCATAGTTCACAGGCCTTCCAGCATTTGCCCGGCCGGGCGAAAAGGCCGTAACCTGTGAATGAACTGCGCCTCATATGTGGATGTGGCTCAACATTGGCCTAAGGAAGTCAGAGTCCAAGAGATGGGGCCAGTGCAGTTGGGATCGGTTTCTGCTGTTGGAGGAGACCTAGAGATAAACATACTCGTAGTGCTGCTCGGGAGAGGAAAGTCTGGCCACAAAGGTGATCATTTTTAACTTTTCGAGAGCATGATGGACCATCCGGTTTTACCTGGTAGCGATTTGAATAATGCAGGAGACCTAACGCAAAGCGATTGAAGCGATTCATTTTTCAAAATGGTTTAGATTTTTTAAAATTAGTCATTGTTTAAAATGGTTTCAGTTTTTTTGTTGCGATTAAACTCCAAATATATTAACCAACCTTTGCAGTACATAACCTAAAGAACAAGGAAATGACAACCATGTCCTTTTTTCGACGAAACCTCGTCAGATGGCGGGGAGCTCTCGCAATTGCATTATAGAAGAAGAGTTGGTCCAGTTAGTAGGACAACCAGGTTTAAGGCGAAGCTCTTTCCTGCAATATAAGGTTTAAGGCGTTGTCCATTAACTACATGAGGTTTACCTTTCATGTCACCGTGAAGACGGATAGCTCCTGAACAGTACACCTCCTGTATCACTAATCGTCCCTACCACTTTGAAGCTAGCTTTCCTACAGAAAACTTAAAACGAGAGTTGTATAATAAAACTTGATCACCTACTTTGAATTCTTTTTTCTTAATTTTCTTGTCATGCCAAATTTTTAACTCTTTCTTTAAACATTTTAGCATTTTCATAAGCTTCATTCCTCCATTCATCTAGTAGGCTTAAATCAAGAATTCTCTTTTCTCCTGCAGTTTTAAAATCAAAGTTCAATTGTTTAACAGCCCATCTAGCATTATGTTCTTATTCAACAGGTAAATGACAAGTTTTTCCATAAACCATTTTATAAGGAGACATTCCCATTGAAAATGAAAGCTTTGTTTGGTGCTACTGCAAAGAATAATGGTATGGTACCTTAGCGTGACTTTCCTATATTTTTTCGGCCATACTGCAACATAGTTGTAGTTCAAATTTCAATATGTTTCGGTAATTGCTATTAAACTCATTAAATGAATAGAATTTAGTTAAAACGCTAAAAAATCATGATGTCGAGTGATTAGGCCTTCCATGTGATACTTGTTCTATAAAATGTGTGAAAGACCAATTATGACTCTTACTTGTGGTACCTCCTTCACGAAAAATACGAATTTGGTGACTAATCGAAATTTGAAAAAATAAATTTTCAAAATTTTGGAATCTTTCTTTGGCAAACTTGTTTAAAATGTTTAAACCCAACCTTTTGCCAAGTTTGGTAATCATATCAAAGAGTTAGCCATGTATATGGTTGTGACCTGGCCATTTGGCTAGATAACCAAGGACCTCTAGACATGTTTGTCCATTTTGTGAAGAATGTTTTTCCGAAATTATTCTTTTGCAAGTTTATGATTTATCTTTCATAGTAGTACGCTAGAAAGGAAGATCCCCCCCCCCCGGTTTTCAATATGTTTGATATTTTATCGAATTATGTGGTTTTTTTCAAAACATGGCCAAATTTGGCAGTGTGACCGTTCATACTTAGTTGTTGAAAATTGAAGCTTTGTTTGGTGCTACTGCAAAGAATAATGGTATGGTACCTTAGCGTGACTTTCCTATATTTTTTGGGCCATACTGCAACACAGTTGTAGTTCAAATTTCAATATGTTTCGGTAATTGCTATTAAACTCATTAAATGAATAGAAAATAGTTAAAACGCTAAAAAAATCATGATGTCGAGTGATTAGGCCTTCCATGTGATACTTGTTCTATAAAATGTGTGAAAGACCAATTATGACTCTTATTTGTGGTACCTCCTTCACGAAATATACAAATTTGGTGACTAATCGAAATTTGAAAAAATACATTTTCAAACTTTTGGAATCTTTCTTTGGCAAACTTGTTTAAAATGTTTAAACCCAACATTTTGCCAAGTTTGATAATCATATCAAAGAGTTAGCCATGTATATGGTTGTGACCTGTCCATTTGGCTAGATAACCAAGGACCTCTAGACATGTTTGTCCATTTTGTGAAGAATGTTTTTCCGAAATTATTATTTTGCAAGTTTATGATTTATCTTTCATAGTAGTACGCTAGAAAGGAAGATTCCCCCGGTTTTCAATATGTTTGATATTTCATCAAATTATGTGATTTTTTTCAAAACATGGCCAAATTTGGTAGTGTGACCGTTCATACTTAGGTGTTGAAAATTAAAGCTTTGTTTGGTGCTACTGCAAAGAATAATGGTATGGTACCTTAGCGTGACTTTCCTATATTTTTAGGGCCATACTGCAACACAGTTGTAGTTCAAATTTCAATATGTTTCGGTAATTGCTATTAAACTCCTTAAATAAATAGAATATAGTTAAAACGCTAAAAAATCATGATGTCGAGTGATTAGGCCTTCCATGTGATACTTGTTCTATAAAATGTGTGGAAGAACAATTATGACTCTTATTTGTGGTACCTCCTTCACGAAAAATACGAATTTGGTGACTAATCAAAATTTGAAAAAATAAATTTTCGAATTTTTTGGAATCTTTCTTTGGCAAACTTGTTTAAAATGTTTAAACCCAACCTTTTGCCAAGTTTGGTAATCATATCAAAGAGTTAGCCATGTATATGGTTGTGACCGTGGCCATTTGGCTAGATAACCAAGGACCTCTAGACATGTTTGTCCATTTTGTGAAGAATGTTTTTCCGAAATTATTCTTTTGCAAGTTTATGATTTTTCTTTCATAGTAGTACGCTAGAAAGGAAGATTCCCCCCGGTTTTAAATATGTTTGATATTTTATCGAATTATGTGATTTTTTTCAAAACATGACCAAATTTGGCAGTGTGACCGTTCATACTTAGGTGTTGAAAATTGAAGCTTTGTTTGTTGCTACTGCAAAGAATAATGGTATGGTACCTTGGCGTGACTTTCTTATATTTTTAGGGCCATACTGCAACACAGTTGTAGTTCAAATTTCAATACGTTTCGGTAATTGCTATTAAACTCCTTAAATGAATAGAATATATTTAAAACGCTAAAAAAATCATGATGTCAAGTGATTAGGCCTTCCGTGTGATACTTGTTCTATAAAATGTGTGAAAGACCAATTATGACTCTTATTTGTGGTACCTCCTTCACGAAAAATACGAATTTGGTGACTAAACGAAATTTGAAAAAATAAATTTTCAAAATTTTGGAATCTTTCTTTGGCAAACTTGTTTAAAATGTTTAAACCCAACCTTTTGCCAAGTTTGGTAATCATATCAAAGAGTTACCCATGTATATGGTTGTGACCTTGGCCATTTGGTAGATAACCAAGGACCTCTAGACATGTTTGTCTATTTTGTGAAGAATGTTTTTCCGAAATTATTCTTTTGCAAGTTTATGATTTATCTTTCATAGTAGTACGCTAGAAAGGAAGATTCCCCCCGGTTTTCAATATGTTTGATATTTTATCGAATTATGTGATTTTTTTCAAAACATGGCCAAATTTGGCAGTGTGACCGTTCATACTTAGGTGTTGAAAATTGAAGCTTTGTTTGGTGCTACTGCAAAGAATAATGGTATGGTAGCTTAGCGTGAGTTTCCTATATTTTTAGGGCCATACTACAGCACAGTTGTAGTTCAAATTTCAATACGTTTCGGTAATTGCTATTAAACTCCTTAAATGAATAGAATATAGTTAAAACGCTAAAAAAATCATGATGTTGAGTGATTAGGCCTTCCATGTGATACCATGGTCAGGTACGTGCATGATTTTTTTCAGATTTTTTTGATAAGTTTTCAAAATTTTTTTTTTTTTGAAAATACCGGGAGCATATGCTCCCGGGTGCCAATGCGAATTTCCGATACTGTAGTAGCTATTAGGATTCGTTTGTGATCATATTTAGTGAAACAAGTTGTTGTACTGTAGGTTTGTAGCTATTAGAGCATCCACCGTTGCAATTTCGGAATTTCTGTGTGATTTATTACTGGCATGTTCAGCTATTGCGGTTTCGGTGGTGTTGTTCTTCAGTAAATTTAGGAACTTTGGATGCTCAACAAATTTCGTCTCAATTTGGCTGTGAATTTGGGTAGCTATGATTTTCTCTCACCAAATCATCAGTGCAAATACAAATGCTCAAAATTAGCCTTCAACGAATTCACTTTGTGTTTCCGATTACACTATTATTTTTGTATCAGTTAGAATACACTAGAAAGTAACTTTGTTGTCGTCGTTCAAATACAGGTACCCATCGTCAGTGCCCCTCGGATACTGAAGAAAGAGATCGATCCCTCAAGCGGATGAATGTTGGTGATGAAGGTCAAAGTGACAGTGACGAAGAGGTTGAGCATGACAGTGACGAAGAGGTTGAGCATGACAGGGACGAAGAGGTTGTGGCCCCACCAAAGCGTGTTCTCCGCGGTGTCAGGCGCAATAAAGAGGTTGAGCATGAGAGTGAGCAAGTGAATGTGGCCCCACCAAAGCGTGTTCTCCGCAGTGTCAGGCGCAATAAAGCGGTTGCCACTGCTCCAAAACAGAGCACCAAGACTCGTCAAATGCCCGTGCCTGACGGCACTGTCCTTGAGAAAAGAAAGCCGAGACACCCCAAAAACTACAAGGTGAACAACTTCAAATTAGTGCCGAGGACAACTTATATTCTTGAGAGGACCGATGTGGATCAATTTGCGGGACCAAAAAGTGCTTCTGATCGAAGGTTTTGGTCTCGTACTCAGCAAGATATCTATGAAAGCATCCTTCTCACGCAAGGTACAACTTTTGTTGCCCAACGACATGTCAACATTGCTTTCATTGAGGAAAACCGTACACAATATCCAGGCTGTGTTGAGCTTATTGATGCAATGGGGCTTCGAGAAATTTTGACTCTTTGTCGTGATTGGAATGAAGAAGCCATAATGCAATTCTATGCTACTTGTCAGTTTGGTAATAATGATGATAGGACTCTTGTGTGGATGACTGAGGGGACCAAGTTGAGAGTTTCCTTCCAAGAGTTTGCCAATCTCCTCAATATTTCTACTGAAGGCAATCTAGACCGGATTCATGACGCATCTACAAATGATGAGCCCAAGAACGCTTCTGCTCTGAACCCTCTTCGTTGTCCTGGTTGGGTTATTTGTGGGGAAGATACTTTGCACAAAACAAGCATGCTGGAACCACTCTATGCTTTCATGTTCCATGTCATCACCAAGGCGCTTGTTCCAAAGATTGGTGATAGGGGTATGGTGAGGAACTTTGCTATTGACCTCTTGCTTCGCATGCACACTCATGGCCATAAGAGGTTTGATTTGGCAGATTTTCTTTTCCAACAAATCCGTCTAGCCTCTTATGAGCAAAAAAGGAGTTTCCCTTATGCTCCATTTATCCAAGTGCTCATTGATGCAAAGTTTAAGGGTGGAAAGATCTTCAAGAATAGCAAGCACAAGATGTGGACTCCCCGAGTTGGTATCATGGGTGAAAAAATCCCCGTCCCTAGCACAAGCAATAAAAATCCCGCTCCTTTGCTACAACCTTCAAAGTTCGAGAGATTAATTGTCAAGACTCAAAAGGTGATATTTCGTATTTGCTCATCGAATGTCGAGGAGATTGCCAAACTAAAGACCGATCATCGTCTCAAACTTAACACTTATAAGGCCAAAGTTCGTGAACTTGGCGGTGTGGCTAGTGAAGACGAAGCCATTGCATCATCAAGCACTGTCTGTTCCAAGTTAAGCTTTCCCAGTCAAGGATATGAGGAGTTCTTTAGCGACACATCAAGTGATGAAGATGGTGGTTCGGGTGAAGAAGGCTCTTAGTAGCACATTAGGTTGCTCGGATGTTAAAGTTGCATGCGTCGCTCTAGCTTTCATTCTTATTTGGCATGTGAAACTTATGTATTCCTTCCCTATGTGCAAGACTACGTTTGTTGGATGGAATGTGATACACCCTTTATAACTAGTTATGCTATGACTTTGGCATGTAAGTCGATTTTGCCAATCTTTTGTTACAAATAATTTGAGAACGTTGTCATGGCGGTGTTTTAATGCTTGTCGTTTTTTACCATATGAGCAACAACACCGAATCTACAACATGGTCATGCGGCGTTTAAATTACTGTATAAATTTTGAAAATAAAATCTCAGTCAATTTAACATGTGACCGTACTTGTTTTGTTCTAAAAAAATGCCCCGGACTATGTCCGGCCCTTGGTTGGCGCCTTCTGTTTTGTACGCATTTACGGCCGGACTGTCTGGGATGGTTTGTAATAATTTTGTAAAATTGTTTTATGGAAAATAGGACCCAGACAATGTCCGGTCCATGTCTGGGAACCCTCTGTTTAAGCCCAGACTGTCCGGGCTATTTTAGGCCGGACTGTCTTCGCAGAACGTTTGTAAAACTGTTATTACATCGTACCCAGACAATGTCCGGACCAAGTCTGGGTACCCTCTGTTTATTCCCAGACTGTCCGGTTTGTTTTAGGCCGGACTGTCTACGCAGAACGTTTGTAAAATTGTTATTAAAAATAGTGTAGACATAGATATTCAGAGCACCCCAAAAGGAATTAACATGCGCAAGCAAAGTAGTAATGGATGAAAGAAACCTGTACAATTTCTGGGAATACACAAGCCAAAGAGAGAGTTCGCAAAATTACCCCCCTTTAGCACAGGGATACAGCAACACCACCAAGGGACATTTGCATTGGCAACAAACCAGTGGACAGTAACATCTGAATCTCCATATCAGTATCAAACACACAAAACCCAGATATTCAGAGAACCTCAAGAGGAAGTAACAGAGGCAAGGAATATAGATAGATGTAATGAAACTGTAATATTTCTGGGAACATAGAAACCAGAGATTGAGCTCACAAAATTTCCCCCCTATAGCGCAGGGATTCAGCAACACGCAAGGGAGACAGCGAGTAATGTATCGAATCAATATGTACAGATTGTTTTCTACAACCTTCACCACATTGTGAAGAAAACGTGTAAAGAAACCTTTGTATAAACTCTACTCCTGATGGACTTTTGTCTGTGCAGTCTTTGCTTCCTGAGCTACTTGTGTTGGCAAACTCTACTCCTGATGTACTTGGCACTGTCTTTGCTTCCTGAGCTACTTGTGTTGGCAAACTATGCTTCCTGAGGGACAAAACGTCTTTGCTTCCTGATGTAGTTGTGTTGGAAAACTATCCTTGCATCCTGAGGTGAGGAACTTCTGTACTTGTATCTCCGAGGAACTTGGAACTCATCACTCGAGTATGAACAGGCACCCTTCTGCGAACATTGCTTCTTGCAAGGCTTCCAATAAGCCGGGATATGTTCCGAACATAATATGATCCACCTCGTGATTTTGGAATTGAACTGCTCCTTGCTCCATGTCGTTGTCTGTCAGGTGCTTGACCCCACTGTACATAAAGTGCAGTAGCCCCTCTAGCGTATCATCATATACTGTGGGCCGACCGGTTCCTTTGTTGACGTGGGTCAAAACCTTGTTGAGGTGCTTGTTCGGCCTGGCTGATCTCTTCCAGTGCTCGAACTTGACTTTGTTTTTTAATATAGTCATCACAGCTCTGTACTTGGTAGGATCGCTTCTCTTGACACTCATTAAGTTCCTGTAAATCACTTCAGACAGTGTAATCCTCTTCAAGGGAGGTTGAACTGAGGTGTGTCCGGCAACCAGCTCTTCATTGCCGGTATCTTCAGATTCCAACACGGACAGAAGGCTCTCAATACCCGTAGGAATTACTCTGTCTCTGAAGAACTCCTTTCTTATCAGTGCAGCAGCTGTTTTCTTATCTTCTTTGGAACCTTGCTCGGTCAGGGGCAGAGGATCGACAGCATCAATCTTGATGTTACCAGCATCGTCGCAACAGAAACTTTTCATCGAGAGCTTTCTGTTATAACAGATCTCCTTGACATGCGACTTCGTGATCGATTTGACGATCCCATCAATATTTTGCTAGACTCTTTCGTCAGGAGATCTGTCTCTGCTGTGGAACCTGGTATACTGACATTTGTTGCTATTGCGCCATTTGCAAAATCAGTTGGATTCTTATCGTATTTGTCCTTTTCACAGTGACAAATGAAGATAGAATGGTCTATACAAGGGCAGTGTGAAAGACACCTATGAAAGCAGTATAATATCAGTATATACCCAAGTAAAGAGCCTCGCGCAGAAATTTAAATACTGTACTCAAACGATGAGCATGATGCAAGGCCAGTGTGAAAGACACCCAGAAGCAGTATAATATCTTGACTCACGCAGACTATATTCAAAAACAAAGGAACTGGTCGGCCTACTGTATTCAGAAATATCTTTTCAAGCAGTATAATACTGTATTCACGCATGATGCAACTCTGCAGTAGCCCTTCCAGTAAAGGGCCTCATGCAGATATATTACTACTGTATTCAAACAATGAGCATGATGCAAGGATTATACCTTTGCTTGGTTTGTGTAGAACCACTAGCATTATCGTGTGAAGGTTTACTTTGTTTCACCATTGCTGCGAAATTCAATGTCCTAGTGAAAAAGTAATTTCAATGAAGTCAGAAACAAAAAAATGGGAACATATAATGAACAGTCGATCTGAGGAAAGCCTTACTTTACAGGTTTTTTTTGTTTCATGGAAATGGAAATTCTGCCCTGTTTGTCAGCCAACCCAGGGGGCGGTGTAGTCAAGCTCTTTTCTAATCCAGCTTCTGAGTTCATTGTGTATGTTTTGTTTGAGTTAAAGCCTTGGGCAGGAAGTATAGAATTCAAATTCCCTTTCCCACTGAGTGTACCACTGTTGTTGTCCAATAGAGAAGGGTCAGTGCATGTCATTTAACCACATAAGAAAAATATGAATACGGACCAAGTAATTTTGTAACGAAACACAAACTTGGAACTGTAAATATTCGAACTTTTTAATTATGAATTCACTGCAACTAAGAAACAGATGCTATTCGGCAATTTGGTGGCAGATGTGTCTGTCACATCTCATTGATGTAACAGTATAGTACTGAATCTTAACCTTTCTTGGCCAAGCAGGTGTATCATTAGTTGGAAAAGATGAGGCACTGCTTGTACCAGACACGACATTGCCACCAACAACAACACCACACTGCTTACTTGAGCCGATTGGAAGAAAATAAGTACTGACACCAGACCTAACAGATAACTCACTAGATTCTGACAACTTATGCTTCCAAGTAAATGGCAATGAAGAAATACATGTTCAAACTGTTATAAAAGAACGTATTGCAGAGCCTTCTCTTTCCATAGACATTGGAACATCTACTGCAACAAGAGAAAAGAATGAACACAACTCTGAACTCCTACTCTTACTCTCTCTCAAGCTCTCAATTTGCTTCTCTCTGTGACTAAGAACTACAAAAACTCATTGGCTGCAGGAAATTTCAAATAATGGAACAGCGTGGTACGGTTTAGATGCAAACCTTGGTGCTGAACAATACCCAGAGGACAGGCCATGAAGTTTGGGCCTCTTGCTATCTTGTATTTCAGGAGAACAGCTCCCAGAAGCTTCCTCGCTCGTCAATCTAGTGAGAAAAACATAATGTCAGAAAAAAAATTGTGGTCGTGAGATCATCCAGGAAGTCGAAATTTTCTCGTACAAGAAGAACTCACCCAGAGTTCCTGTCTATGGAGCCGCTGATCACCAAAGCATGGGGCAAAAGTACATAATGTCAGTAAATTCAGTGAAGTCAGAAACTAAAAAATGGGAACATATAATGAACAGTCCGAGCTGAGCTGAGCTGAGCCAAGCCTTACTTTACAGTGTTTGTTTGTTTCATGGTAATGGAAATTCTGCCTTTTTTGTCAGCCAAACCAGGGGGTGGTGTCGCCAAGCTCTTGTCTAGTTCAGCATCTGAGTTCTTCGAGTCAATTTTGGTGTTGCACAATACAAAAGGGTCTCTGCACCACAGAAGAAAAATCATGAATACGGACCAAGTAATTTGGAGCTCAAACTTCTTAATTATGAAGTCACTGCCACTAAGAAAGTATTCGGCAATTTGTTGCAGATGTGTCTGTCACATACCATTCATACAACAATGTAGGACCAGCAATGCCTCTTAAACTATGTTGCAAATTTAACACCAAGCAAATAATTAAGAAATTTTAATTAAAAACTGAAACTGCAGTGAGAGCTCAGGCAGAAAAATAACACCCAGATAAGAAACTGAAGCTGCAGTGCCGGAACGTCTGACCACAGTTAAGGACCAACTACACCCAACACTCTGTCAGACACAAGAACATGGGAGAAGTCACCTTTACCAGAGAGAGTAACCTGAACTCCTACTCTTACTCTCTCTCAATGCTCTTCTATGTGTGACCACGAATTGCACTTACTAGAACTAAAGCTCCTTGTCTCACGGAAATTTCAAAGAATAGGACAGCGTGGGCAGGTTTAGTTCCAAACCTTGGTGGTGACGAGGACAAGCAAGCAAGTCTGGGCCTCTTCTTATCTTGTATTTCATCCACGGATTGTGCTCCAGAAGCTTCCTCGCTCGTCAATCTAATAAGAAAAACACAATGTCAGAACAAATTGTGGTCATGCGATCATCACGATGTCGAAATTTTCTCCTACAAGAAGAACTCACGAGTTCCTGTTTATCGAGCCGCTGATCACAAAAGCACGGGACTTCGAGCGATTCTCGTCGCATCCAGAAGTGTCGCTGGAGTTCAAAGATAGGGAGTAAGAGATCACAAGTCAGAGTTGTTGAGAAGAAGAAGATCAGAATTCAGAAGAGTTCGTTTCGTGTAAAGAAAATCGCCCAAGAAGTCAAAGATCGTTATCGAAATACGAACCTAATCATCCTTTCATCACGAACAAGATCTTGGTTCGCGATCTTGGATCTCGAATAACCTGAATTCCTAGCCTCAGCTCCTTTCTTGCAAGAAACCATGCCCATGTTGATTTCGAGGGAAGGAGCGAAAGAGGCAGTACCCATGGTATATTCTGTCTTCGTGAGCCCCACCACCGGGCCGTTGCCTTCTGTCTGCCCCTCCTGGCCGCCGCCGCCGCCGCCGCCTTCCATGGACGCCGGCTCGGAAGACTTGTTCAATCGGTGCTCCTGGCCGCCGCCGCTTGCCATGGACGGCGGCGCCGAACACTTCTTCAATACGCTCTCCAGAACGCCGCCTCCGCCCCCGCCCCCGCCCCCGCCTCCTCCGCCGCCATCGCCGATTGCCATTGACGCCGGCGAAGAGAAGGTTGAAAGGGAGAGGGGATTTGGAATCGGGAACAGACCGTTGTAACTCGTCCTTGGGGCTTTGCGGGCGCTATTTGAGGACCCCAGTCTTGTGCGTGGTGGGCTGGCCCATTAAGCTCCGTTTTCTCTCGGTTTTTTCACAGTTTTGTTTTCCTTTTTCGCTGTGTTTTATAAATTTATTTATTTTCTAGGGGGCGACGTGTGTGTGTGTGTGTAACTGAGGAGTACAAACCAAGGATGACCTCTGCATCAATCCATAGCTCGGTGTGATACGATGGTAAAAAAAAACATCACCCTAAGATATACATACATAGACTTTGATTTCATTTTTATGAAACATATTACGGACGTATACCCTCACACACACTCATCACTATGAACACACCTACCTACAAACATCTTCGAAATAATGAGCTGAACTTTATTGCTTCATCCGACTTAGGGAAGATCATGTTTTAAGACTAACAAAGTCACCATGGACGTCTCATTGTTGACAGAAACATCACCTTCCTGAATACCGTCGAAAGGAGAAACATCAGCGTCAAATTTAGGATTTAAACTCTGATTGAATGGAGGTATAAGGAGTGGTTCTTATATAGACTTGATATCATAGAATAGAGTAAAACCACCACTTTTGTGGCCTATTTTACCTAAATCCATCACTTTTCGTTGCTACAACATAAATCCAACACTTTCTGGGCAGTTTTTTTTTGTGAATATCACTAATGCTCCGTTCGGATGTTCGCATTGGCAGCTCCATATTGATATTGGGTTGAATATCAATATCATGGGATATTGATATTGAGTCTGAATGTCAATATCTTCTGTTTGGATGTGTTAGATATTCAGACCTAGACAAGATATTGAGTTTGAATATCAAATGTTGTTTGGATGTTATAAAAGCAGTTTTTCGAGACATTGATCATTGTACTGTTATATTCATGACAAAATGTGCAAAATATGTGTAACTTTTGATTGTATCTAAATAATTGTATATCATATATCAACAAAAAGGAAAATTAAAAAGAAAGTGAGATCGACAGAGTAAAGTAAAGAGGAAAACTAGCAGCTTCGGGTATACTGCACACACAAACAGAGAGAGGACAAGCCGCCGCTCTCTACCCGCCTTGACGCCTCCCAGGATTCTGCCGGCGGCGAGTTAGAAGAATACACAATATTCTCCAATATTACACCAACATCACACCAAAATTACTTTACAGCAGCTAGCACTTCGAAACTTACGTACTAATTCATCCAATTACTTATGCACTACTTTACAACAGCTAGCACTACGTGACCAATTCTTCCAAATAAAGCATCCTTGCCTACAAACTGCCGCTCGGGATGAGGTCCAGCGCTGGCCGCTGCAACGGAAGATGAGACATGAGGGAGACACGCGGGAGAAGGCGACGGTGCTGGGAAAGATGAGGAGAATCGGGAGGCTGGCCGGATCCGTTCCTAGCCGGAGATGGATGTGGGGCGGCGGTGGTATCCCAATCTCAGCCTCCTTAGATCAACGTGCCTGGAGGGTGGCGAAGGAGAGAAAGGAGGCTCCGTACCTACTTGGGAAGCTGCAGCTCGGGATTCACCGGCGCCGGCCGCCGGAGCTGGTCCAATCACCGCGGGAGAAGGCAACGGCGCCGGGAAGGAGGAGTAGATTCGGGATGCCGGCCGGAACCGTGCCTAGACGGAGATGGAGGTGGGGCGGGAGGCGGTGTACCTGCTGCGCCGCCGCCGGCGCTGCAGGTCAAGCGTATCGAGCGGGAGAGGAGCAGCGAGGCGAAACAGAGTGGTCACCTCTCGCGAACAGGTACGGGGATGCGAATATCAGCCAATGTCGAGCGGAACCCCTCGACATTAGGTGCCCAGTTTTTTTTGCCGTTCGGAGCTCCTCTCGATATCGAGAGCGAATACCCAGCTCCAATACCGTGACCATCCAAACAGGTGAAATTGGGATATTCGGGCCTGCCAATCTCCGAATGTCCAATATCAAGGTCCAATACAAACATCCGAACGGGGCATAACACAAAATTCAGCTTGAATTGATACTGGTTATGAAAGTAGGGCCCACATGTCAGGGGTGACGTGGGAATAGGCAGCGTCGAAATAGTACTATTTTGTTATGTTCACTGGAAGCCTGTGGAGTTCCCGGAGCTACTCGGGTATTTTTAAATACCCGAATGAGGATGTTGTGGGTTTTTCTCCAAAAGCATTGAAGTTGTTTTCTAGAAGAAATGGGAATCGAAGGACCTGGTGCTGATTTGGTCTTTGTATTGTGTATTGCTTTGTTGTAGTTTGACTCAGAGATTCCGTGTATATCGGAAGATTTATTTGCCACGGAAAGTGTTGCAAGCTCTTATTTCCCTGTTGTTTCTGAAATACTTGCAGTGCCATTTCTGTTAGATTGCCAAATCTCAATAAACACATACTGTTGTGGAACTTTCAGTGATGTTCATTGATATTTGTGGGTAGTGTATGTTTGTCACAAGTTATTATTGGTGATTTTGCACGATGATAGTATTTTGCGTTCGATCTCTGAACACTTGTGCAGAATCATTCGTTGCTAATCCTACAATATTTAGATGTAAATTCAGTGATTTATGCTTCTGATACAGTACGGTCCAAGGGCCTACTGTTGAACGTTGCATTTAAGATTTTCGGCATATATAGCTATTGATTCTCTTAACATTTTCTCACATCGCATGGCATGCATCACTCACTTACTGCATCCATTATGGTTACTGGATATTTTGCATCCTTCTTAAAGGACAACACAGGACATCATATGTCCCTAGGCTACTTTACTTTGTTCAGATCAATTTTCTTTGTAATCCAAAAGCTTATCCTTGCATAATATGGTTAATGATGTGATCTCTGTTACTTCAGCTCCCTAAAACGGTTTCTTGCTTAATATATTTCTAGAAAGAAACTGTAGATGTCTTGCTGAGAAAGTACAATTTATTTTCCAATCAAATATTGTATGCATATTTGAATAAAACAAAGGTAAGGGCAGTAAGTAGCACAATTTGGAGATCTATCTCAATGAACTTATTTTATGGGACATTGTTCCTCATTTCGAAGCAGTATCAAGGTTTCTTGCTTTTTTCTTGGCACTATTACCATTGTAGATGATCGTAAAGCAGTATCATGCATTTAATCTTGTTGCTTTTAAACCATACATACATGCTTTGGTTGGTGTACTACTGGTACAATAGAATGTGATGCAAAATTTTATGTCTTTGCTATGATTAATATAGAGTGCATGTAAAGTTTTCTGAATAGTTAATGATGATACTCAGTCTTTGCTATGTGCTAAATAAGTATTTGGCTGTTTCTTATCGTCTGTTGTCATTTTTGCTTCTTATTACTTCCATTGGTGTCACTGGGTAAAATATTGATTATCATTACATGATGAGGTTGAAATTTATTCATATTTGGTTGAGACAACCTGCCTGGTGTAACCTGTAATTTTTGGAAATCTGAGTCACTTTTTTCATTACACAGTTTTCTGGCACCTGAATATGCCCACAGTGGGCAAATTACTGAGAAGGCTGATATCTACTCATTTGGGGTAGTTCTAGTGGAACTTGTCATTGGACACAAGGCTATCGATATTAACAGACTGAAGGGACAACAGTTCCCAACTGAATGGGTAAGTTCACCTCATAATTAGACCATTATTACCACTGAAATCTCTTTCTGAGTCTCTTTTTGCTGGTTAATGACAAGAACCAACCGTAGTGGTAATAACTATACTGTATGAATATGATAGTTCATCACACTAGTTGTCTCCATTTGATCAGTGTTGTTGCAGTTATTGAAAAATTGATCTCTCAACCTTATCTGATGGAGCAAATAAAATTATTATTTGTTCATTTCAATAGGAGACCTTAAAATGCTTAAAGTTAATAGTTCTTACCAGGTTACCATAATTTATGCACTTCGTTAAGTATTGTCAAGCACTTGGAGTACTGGTTTAAGGTTGGACTTTGGAGATCTCTCCTAGCTAGGTAGATAGCTTGGTACATGCTAAAAATGTTTTGATTGCAGCAAGGAAAAATATTTTGCACAAATATTTTACACACAATTTACTTACAGAGAAATTACATACTTCATTGTTCATGACAAATACCACGTACCTTCTTCTTCTGGGCAGAAGTGAGCATAATACAAACATTTAATACATGTAAATAACATAAAGGCAAAAAGACCAGGGCAAAATCAGAGTAATAGCCTGAGCTTCTCACTGGGTAGAAGTGAGCATGAGAATAAAGATAGCAGGCTATCAGAAGGAGATGCATAAGAATTACCTTTGTGTAGCCATTAAAATTGATTAAATTTATACTTTGCCTTCATTTATCATTAGAATGAGATGCAATTTTTTACTGTCTTTGCTCTGCTTAATATATGGTGCATGCAAAGTTTTCTGAATAGTTAAAGATACTCAATCTTTGATATGTGCTAAATAAGTATTTGGGTGTTTTTAATCTATTGCAATAGTTGCTTCTTTGTTCCGTCGGTGTCATTCGGTTAATTATTGGTTCTCAGTACAAGATGAGGTTGAAATTTAATGTAACCTGTAATTTTGGAAAATCTGAGTATCTTTTTCATTACGCAATTTTCTGGCATTTGAATATGCCCACAGTGGGCAAATTAGCTAGTGATAAGGCTGATGTCTACTCATTTGAGGTAGTTCTATTGGGCGATATTAACAGACCGAAGGGACAGCAGTTCCTAACTGAATGGGTAAGTCCACCTCATAATTAGACCATTATTACCAGCGAAATCTCTTTCTGAATCTATTTTTGCTGGTTAATGACAAGAACCAACCTAGTGGCAATACTATACTCCATGAATACGATAGTTCATCACAGTAGTTGTCTCCATGTGATTGGTGTTTTTGCAGTAACTGAAAATTTGATCTCTCAACCTTATCTGATGGATTACAAAAAATGATCATTTTTTATTTTCAATAGGAGTACTTAAAATGCTTAAAGTTAATTATTTTTTGCCAGCTTGCCCATAATTTATGCACTGTGTTAAGTAAGACGATCTGGGCGGTGACTCTGAACAAGGACATTCAGATTAGTTCGAAAGGGGCGTGTATTGCGCCGAAGAGAAGAGGCTGCACCTGTGTTGTCGAGGTGCTCGACGACGTGAACGTGGTCAGGCCACGATGATTAAAAATGTTAACTTCAGAATGACTATGTCAGAATTTATAACTTCAGAATCTTCACTAAAAACCTATTCTCTATGGATAGTTGTACAGTTTAAATTTGATTATCTGTCGAGGGTTTAAAACTTCAGAATTAACCTCAGAATACGGTTCACCGATTTTAAAGGAGCTGACCGCCGCCCAGTTGATGGCGCAGTGCAGGGTGGCGACAGGCGAGGGCGCTGTCCAGCAAGACGATGGTGCTGCCGGACTGCGAGGGCTCTGTCCTGGACACCTCTTGTTGCCTGATGGCGAGGGCACCGTCGAACAAGACAGAAGTTGCTGGCGGGCTGTAAAGGCGCCGAGGAAGGTGCCTATTGGTTGGGCGTTATCCAGCAAGAAGACGGTGGTGCCTTCCTGTAACATACATAGGAGTATTTGATGATGACAATGATGATGGTAGTGTGCATCTAGTGGTTGTGGATTTTCCTGAATTCGCACACAACAAAGCACCAATTTATACAAGGGAAGATAAATTATTCGTGTAGAAGATAAGTCAGAGGGAGGGAAGATTGGGCTTACATGGGTGAATATAGACTTGAAGATCATAAAATAGTGGTAGAAGAGGAGTTGTAGTATAGTAGCAAACTGAAACAAAAGAAGAAGGTAGATGATCCTAATGAACTGGAAATAATTAACAAAATGGTGTAGCTGAAGATGGAAAGCGAAGATCCTTTTATGCACTTTCAATGAGTCACGGATGTGGAAGAATTGTAGGAGGAGAGGAACAGTGTGAGTCAGTTTCTGAACCCGACTGCGCAGAAAAGTAGCTGCATCACAAAGCTTGCCTGACGGTTGCACGAGAGGATTGGTAACCAGGCAGCAGCGTCCGCAATTCACGAGCTTGTCCATCACAACTGAGTAAGTTAGGAATATACTCTTTTTTTTTTATGACTAAGTTAGGAATATACTCAACAGTATAATAAACAAGGATTGTCTTTATTTCTCATCTATAAAATTGGAAAATAAAGGAAGATCTTCTTTTGATCCGAGGATGATCAAATCCCAATCGCGCACCAGTTGTAGCCTGTCGACTCGATGGGCATTGTGTAGCAGCGAGCCCGGCGTGTGGTGGCTCGCAGTCCCCCGTCCTTGTCGTAACAGAGCTTGAATGCCGTGATGTAAAACAGGTAGACGTTGTCGCCGACGGCCGCGTCCACGCCCTTCCGAAACCGTTGCTCGACGAGACAGAACTTGCCGCGTCCCATGTGGGTGAGCGCAACTTTGTTGGTCCTCTCCCAGTCCTCGCAGACCATCTTCTCACCGGCAGTCTTCGACGACGGCGGTCCTTCGCCGGTGGGACTTACGACGTCGCAGGAGCGTATGGCCCCTATCTCTCTTCCATCAAACGTATCGTTGAGCCCCACCCAGGCGTCCAACTCGGCGTCATAGTAGACGCGTCCCTCGAAAGGCAGCATCCAGTCGCCGTGGTGAGTCCACTCCTGGGACTCTGTGTCGAACGAGTAGGTACCTCCACCGTACACGGAGAAGAAGATGGTGCGGCCGTCCGGGTGCACGGCGTGGCACACAACCTTGGAATTTTTTCTGAACGGCGGCGTTCGGACAGGGCTCCATGCCCAGCGGCCCCCCTCCTCCTCGGCCAGCACCTCGAAGTGAACCTCGCCGCGGTGAAATTTGCTGCTGCCCATCATGTACAGCCTGTCTTGTGCTGCGCCGTCGCCGTCGACAGGTATAAACGTGCTGGCGAACCGTGCCTCGGCGGGGGCGCGAGGCCCAACGGCGAGGCCTCCCGTGGTGGTGTCGTAGAGGAGGACCGGGGCGTCCTCCTCCTCGTCGTTGTACGTCACGGCGATCCTGCTACCCACGGAGGAGAACCACGGGTTACTGTAGTTGGCGTGGCATCTCTCCAGCCGGAAGACCGGCGGGCCGGGGAGTGGCGTGGCCACCGAGTCGAGGTCAGCACCGGGGTCGGCGCCATCCAAGTCGGCCACGTCCACCTTGTATATGCTGTACCCCTTGGTCCAGTCGTCCAGCACTAGGTGGAGATGATGCCGCCGCCGGCACTCCGATCTTGCGCTGCCCTCGTCGTCCGACCTGCTCCTCTTCGGCATGGCGGCTCCCGTGGATCTGAAGCGGCGATTGTGTTGTGATGCCTTGGAGACTATCGGGCGATCCTGCAGCCATTATGTAGACGCAGATCGCACACAGATACACGTATCCTTGACGGTTACGCACCAGAACTGGAAACTCCAACCTGGGCCACATTACGAGAAAAAGGCCCATCAGCACGACCAAGTGCCTTTCTGCGCTGGTGTTGGTACGTACTCAAGGCGGTGAAACTTGCTGCTGCCCATCGAGTACTGATTTTTATCTCGAATACACGTATCCTTGAGGAGTATTGTTTTGTTCGTTCTATGCATGGGCAGATTCTAAGTCTGCACCACAGCACGAGCTTACCACGTGCAAGCAACTACTAGCACCTGGAATTGTCACTATCCTAGTCACCAATATGTTTTATCTTCAGGTATACATTTGCTCTGTTATTATACATGAAGTTTATGAGCTCCATGTATGTGATGATTTGTGAACATGCCTAGGTCATTGGCGCATTGCTGCCTTCTCGATCAGTGCATGGCATCCTATTCGTTCCGATTGGGATTGCATCTCTGTTTGCATCACGAGAGCTTAAATGCAATTGTTGTAATTGTATGCCTTTTACCAATCCCACATGAACGTGTACATGATGACAAATGACCATAGGTGTAAAAAAGGAAACAATATATTTGCCATTAATATTTAGAAGATATGAGGACATGGAGGGTGAGGGTGACCTTCATGGCGTATATGTCTTGGATCTCTCTCTCTCTCTCTCTCTCTCTCTCTCTCTCTCTCTCTCTCTACATACTGTGGATTATAGAAATTGTAGCATGCGTGCTTTAATTATTTGCGTTATGTTTGCGACCACACATGCAATATGCGTACATGATGACAAATGTCCATGGGTTGTAAAAAGGAAATGAGATTATTGCCATTAATATCTATAAGATGACAGGAATGACGAGGATGAACTCATGACAGACGACGTGTCTTGGCCATCTTAGATGAGAATACCCTAAGCACCTCACCAGCAAACAAGCACTCCTTGCAAAGATGGGCAACCGTCTCGTTGCTCGAAAGACATAATTGTTAGATGCGGGTGCGCGTCCATCCCCGCACGACAAGGTTGTGTCCTGTAATTAAGGATCTTTACATGGAACACCAGACGTGCAAGAAGCCGAAATTTTCAACATCATAGCCTTCATAGTTCACAGGTCTTCCAGCATTTGACCGCCCGGGCGAAAAGGCCGTAACCTGTGAATGAACTGCGCCTCATATGTGGATGTGGCTCAACATTGGCCTAAGGAAGTCTGAGTCCAAGAGATGGGGTCTGTGCAGTTGGGATCGGTTTCTGCTGTTGGAGGAGACCTAGAGATAAACATACTCGTAGTGCTACTCGGGAGAGGAAAGTCTGGCCACAAAGGTGATCATTTTTAACTTTTCGAGAGCATGATGGACCATCCGGTTTTACCTGGTAGCGATTTGAATAATGCAGGAGACCTAACGCAAAGCGATTGAAGCGATTCATTTTTCAAAATGGTTTAGATTTTTTTTTTAAATTAGTCATTGTTTAAAATGGTTTCAGTTTTTTTGTTGCGATTAAACTCCAAATATATTAACCAAACTTTGCAGTACATAACCTAAAGAACAAGGAAATGACAACCATGTCCTTTTTTTTGACGAAACCTCGTCAGATGGCGGGGAGCTCTCGCAATTGCATTATAGAAGAAGAGTTGGTCCAGTTAGTAGGACAACCAGGTTTAAGGCGAAGCTCTTTCCTGCAATATAAGGTTCAAGGCGTTGTCCATTAACTACATGAGGTTTACCTTTCATGTCACCGTGAAGATGGATAGCTCCTGAACAGTACACCTCCTGTATCACTAATGGTCCCTGCCACTTTGAAGCTAGCTTTCCTGTAGAAAACTTAAAACGAGAGTTGTATAATAAAACTTGATCACCTACTTTGAATTCCTTTTTCTTAATTTTCTTGTCATGCCAAATTTTAACTCTTTCTTTAAACATTTTAGCATTTTCATAAGCTTCATTCCTCCATTCATCTAGTAGGCTTAAATCAAGAATTCTCTTTTCTCCTGCAGTTTTAAAATCAAAGTTCAATTGTTTAACAACCCATCTAGCATTATGTTCTAATTCAACAGGTAAATGACAAGTTTTTCCTTAAACCCATTTTATAAGGAGACATTCCCATAGGATTTTTAAAAGCAGTTCTATAAGCCCATAATGCATCATTAATTTTAACTGGACAATCAGACCTATACTTATTAACTATCTTTGCCAAAGTTTTTCTAAGAACACCATGCAAGAAATGAGAACCACCATCAGTAATTAAAAACCTAGGAACACCAAACCTGGGGAAAATGATGTCTTTGAGCATCGTCATTGCTGTGGCATGATCTGCACTTATCGTTGGAATTGCTTCCACCCACTTTGTAACATAATCAACTGCAACCAAAATGTGAGTATGCTTTGTCTTTGATTCTGGGAAAGGTCCCATAAAGTCAAAACCCCACACATCAAATGGCTCAAGTGGCAATGAATAATTCATAGGCATTTCATTTCTCCTACCAATATTTCCTACTCTTTGACATTTGTCACAAGATTTAACATATTCAGCACAATCCTTAAATAAAGTAGGCCAATAAATTGTAATACCTTTGCTCCTGTGCGATCTCCTGCATGATGCCCTCCATAGGGACTATCATGGCAATCTCTTATAATAGCCTGTTGTTCATGCTCAGGTACACAACGTCTAATAATACCATCCACATTTTTCTTATAAAGGAAAGGATCATCCCAAAAATAATGTCTAAGGTCATAAAATAATTTCTTTCTTTGTTGATAAGTGAAGTGTGGAGGTAAAACTTTACCAACAATAAAATTTGCATAATTGGCAAACCATGGTGATGCAACTTTAGCACTAGAAACATTAATGTTTGCAAGTTGTTCATTAACAAAGCTATCATTAATAGGAATAGGATCATCTGGTATATTTTCCATTCTAGAGAGATAATCAGCTACTTGATTATCTTCCCCTTTCCTATCAACAATGTGTAAATCAAACTCTTGCAATAAAAGTACCCATCTTATTAATCTAGGCTTAGCATCTTTCTTATGCATCAAGTATTTAGTAGCAGAATGATCAGTATGCAATGTGACTTTTGAATCAGTAATGTAAGGTCTAAACTTGTCACAAGCAAATAGTACTGCTAAAAATTCTTTCTCAGTTGTAGCATAATTTCTTTGAGCAACATCAAGTGTTCTACTAGCATAATAGATAACATTCAGTTTCTTATCAACACGTTGGCCCAAAACAGCTCCAACTGCATATAATCACTAGCATCACATATAATTTCAAAAGGCAATTTCAAATCAGGAGGTTGAATAATAGGATCACTTATTAAAGCATTCTTCAAAATATTAAAGACTCAATGCAATCATCATTAAAAGAGAAAGGGACATCCTTTTGCAAACGATTGGTTAGAGATTTTGATATTTTGGAGAAATCTTTAATAAACCTACGGTAAAAACCTGCATGCCCAAGAAAACTTCTTATACCTTTGATGTCCCTTGGGTATGGTAGCTTTTCAATAGCTTCAATCTTCGCTGGATCAACTTCTATTCCTTTTCCAGAAATCTTATGCCCAAGAACAATACCTTCAGTAACCATGAAGTGACACTTCTCCCAATTAAGAACTAAGTGTTGGTCTTCACAACGCTGCAAAACTTTGTTAAGTTTGAACAAGCAATTATCGAAGGAAGTACCATACACAGAAAAATTATGCATAAAAACTTCCATTATCTTTTCAATATAATCAGCAAATATAGCAGTCATGCATCTTTGAAAAGTAGTAGGAGCATTACACAAACCGAATGGCATTCTCCTATAAGCAAATGTACCATATGGACAAGTAAAAGTGGTCTTTTCTTGATCATCCTTGTGGACAGGAATTTGTGAGAAACCTGAATAACCATCTAAATAGCAAAAGTGAAGAGTGTTTTGATAACCTTTCTAACATTTGATCAATAAATGGCAATGGATAGTGATCTTTTCGAGTTGCTTTATTTAATTTTCTGAAATCAATACACATCCTATAACCAACAACAGTACGTTGAGCCACAAGTTCATCTTCATCATTTGGAACAACAGTCATTCCACCCTTTTTAGGAACACAATGAACATGACTAACCCACTTACTATCAGCTATAGGATAAATGATACCAGCTTCAATAAGTCTTATTACCTCTTTTCTTACCACTTCTTCATTTTTGATGGAGACGGCGTTGATAATCAACAACAAGTTTTGCATCTTCCTCCAAATTAATTTTCTGCATACATAGAGTTGGGCTTATACCTTTAAGATCATCAAGAGAGTATCCAATGGCTGGTCGGTGAGCTTTTAGCACATCAAGTAATTTCTCTTCTTCTTCAGCTGAAAGGTTAGCACTAATAGTGACAGGATATATGCTCTTCTCATCCAAATATGCATATTTCAGATTTGTAGGCAAGGTTTTAATTCAAAACTAGGATCCCCTTTAGGTGGTGGTAACACTCCTAAAATTATCAGGTGGGATATGCAATTGTAATTGTGGTGGTTGTTGCCATAATATTTGTTCTAAAGCCTATTTTTCCTCATCATTAAATGTTTCATCTTGATTAAGCATATAACGTTCTACAACATCAGTTGAAGCTACAACTATATGAGCAAGAGTTTCAATTATATCTTCAGAAATTGGCTCTTTCACGACATGTTTATCAGCAAATTTAGAAAATTGAACTCAAGTTTCTCTCTAGCACATTTAATAAACACTTTCTCTTTAGGCAAAACCTTTAGCTATCTCAATTATAACATAAGGATCAAGACCAAAAGTATCACTCAGATTTTTAAACAAAATAGAAGTAGAGAAGTTCTCCACACATGAATATCATAATCAAAATAGGCTCATTACCTTTATCAAGATCCCAGTGACTAGTATTTTCAGAAATAGTCTCCAATAAATTCCATGCTTCTTCTTCAGTATTATTAGTAAAACTTCCACTAGATGAATTATCCAGAATTTCCTTGTGCTTCATAGGTAGCCTCACATAAAAGTTTATCAATATAAGTTTCCTTATAAGATCATGACAAGGATTCTTGCGAAGGAGTTCCTTTAACCTCCCCCAAGCTTGAGTAATACTCTCTCCCAAATGTGGCCAAAAGTTAAATATATAGCAGCGGTTATCATAAGCTTCTTTAGGAGTAAAATATTTAAGAAAGAAAACCTTCCTCAAGACACTCCATTCAATAGTGACTTCTTCATCCAAAGACCTGTACCAATCACGAGCATTACCAGATAAAGACAAATACAATAGCTTTCTTTTTACCTGATCCTCAGAAATACCAGGTAGTCTAAATAAGCCACATATGTCCTCAATTCTCTCCACATGTTCACGTGCAGACTTAGTTCCATCCCCTACAAATGGATCTTTCATAACTATTTTAACATGACCACTGGGAATTTTAAATCCCACTTTAGGTATCTCAGACACAGTAGTTTCAACCACTTTAGGAGCAGTGGCATAAGCACTTCCATATAGAGCAAGGCGCGGCGAGGAACGATTCATAAATGCCATAGTATCAATGAGATAAAACAGCAAATAAAATTCAGCTTTCAAGTTTCCTTACCAATAGCGCAACGCTCCCCGGCAACGGCGCCAGAAAAGTATCTTGATGACTCCCAAGTGCAGGAGATCAATTGTAGTACCTTTCAATTAGAAAAGGTTGTCGAACCCACGAGGAGCTGAAGGTATTGGTTAGCAAGATTGATAAATAAAACAATAAAAGATGCAAGTGTTTTTGGTATTTTGGTTGTATAGTTGCAATGCAGAAAATAAATAGTAGCAAGTGAAAGCTCTCAAAGAGAGAAAGCCCGATCCTCTTATGTAGCAAGAGGACAAGCTCAAGTGATGTATAACTTATATGTGGAAACCGTTCCCGAGGGCGGCATGGATATTGCTAGGCATAGAGATTTATTAAACAACACGTTGAATATCTTGTCAACTTTTAATCTTCTTTGGACGGAGCCATAATTAGGTATAGGTAAATAAATAAACTACAACCCCTTATGATGGATAATGTGGCCAAGTAAATGACTGCACAAGAATTATTAAGACATAATGTCCCACCATAGCATTACACTCTAAGGTTCCCGATACTAATACCCTCATAATAAAACTTCATGACTCGGTCTCAGGTTTACATGTCCTCCCAAGTCTCCCTCAATTCATTATACTACGGTGTTCTCCTACGAGCCCATATAGGTGAAGTGTTGTGCAGTCGACGTTCGCACAACACCATCATAGAATTACATAAAAGATAAAATCTTGACAAAATACCAACACATGTTATATATAAATCATTGCCAATTCATCCTATGCCCTCAGGAACATATGGGAACTACTCACAACGTGCAAACATGATGATATTCAGTGGCATAAGTGGTACAACACAATCTGAAAATATTACTTCACCACCAAATAATGACAAGTACTCAGTCACAAACATGAATAGTAGCACAAGACAAGTATCTAGGGTATAGCAACTCTCAAACTACGAGGGGGAACGGAGTGGATCACGGTGATGATGATGGAGATGGTGCTGGTCTTGATGGGGGTGATGATGTAGAGGCCTCCTCCCACGCCAAGGAGGAGAGGTGATGACGATGACGATGATTTCCCCCTTCTCTGGAGCTCCGGAGCAGCAGGATCTGATCCCCCCTTGGAGGGAATCAGGAGTTTTGCCGCAGCCGCGGCCTCGGATGATTTCGTGAAAATTAGGGCGTAACTTTTCGGGCGAGACGAAGGCATCGATAAAAAGCCCTAGGCGAGGAGGTGCCCGAGGCTCCTTTTGGTGGGTCCCACGCGGCCAGGTACATGGGCCGCGTGGGCCCACCTAACTTGGGCCTCGTGACCCTCCTGTCTTCGGTCTTCTTCCCACTGCCTTTCTCCGGATGAAAAACTAGCGTGGTATTTTTCCTTTTATTATTTGGGTCCCTGTAGCTCCTGAAACATTAAAAATAAGAAAAAGGAGGTTTTCTGCCTCCCAGAAATTAAATACCAAAAATAGGGACTTTGTATGAAAGTCCCATAAATCATCTAAAACATGTAAAAACAGTGATATAACAGTACAAATAACATTCTAATATGATACTAAAAGTTGTATAAATGATGATATAAAATGCACGTATCAACTCCCCAAGGTTAAACCTTTACTCGTGCAGTGAGGGTCTGACGGAATTTCCTGATCCTGAGGTGGCTGAAGGTTTGGCCATCCGACAGGCGCTGACTACGCTCCGCGATCATGGCTTTCAGAAAGTTCTCATTGCTTCTGACTGCCTGACCGTGGTCCAGCGCATCACCTCGTCGGCTCAGGACCGGTCTCCGGTTGCATCCGTGTTGAAGGACATCAAAGCTCTGGCAGGAGGATTCAGCTCCTGTTCTTTCAAACATGTTTCAAGATCTTTCAACATGATAGCTCATCGTTTAGCTCGTGTTTCTGTAGCCTCTGTCTGTAATATTTCTATTGGTGTTATTCCTGGTGTTATCCAGGCTGAACTGTGTAATGACATTATTATGTGATCAATAAAGCGTGGTGTTTCTCAAAAAAAAAGAAGTCACAATTTGATTGATTAAATCATCAATCACTAAATTTTCAGTTCTTTGGTTGAGAAATTTCATTGGCACATGTTGCGCTGCTTCGCTGCCTTCTTCGCTTAATATTTGGACAATATCCAAACCATCATCCTCGAACCCATATATGGCATGAACGTCCTCACCTGTTACGGAGACCTCACTGGTCTTCTCTTTCAATACAAATTTTTCTTTTGTAGAATCATACTTTTCAATCATATGCGAGAGCAAACCCTTACGCATCAAAACCGATCTACATTGCAGCATACCATGCAAAGAGCGGCCCGTATAAAAAAGTCTAGCCCTTTGTAGATCTGTTAGCTTGTCTACAAGGAAGCACCACTTTTCAATGGAGCAAGCAATTTCACCCATGTCATCTTCCATGCTGTACAAAACAATAAAACTATGTAATTCAGTAGGCAACATATAGTCTAGCCCTTTGTAAGACTCGGGTGACATAGGAGTACAATCACGTGGTAAAATCATGATTTATTAACACTAAAATATTGAGTAGGAAACATGCATCATTGATTAAGTAGACAGCATGCAGTACTGGTAAATCCTCGTGGAGACAATGGGCAATATTGAACCAGACAGTCCGGTCCACTCGACACCGGACTGTCCGGCTCACTTAACACCGGACTGTCCAGTCAACTAGGTACATTTCGGCATATACAGTCTCAGACCGTGAGACATAACTACTGCGCGACTAAAACCACAGGGCGTCGGATACGAATAGAAAACATAGAAGAATCGAAACCAAACTAAAACACGCAAGGAATTCAATCCATACAGACCGATCCAAAGGAAATTAACATAAAAAACAAACCAAAACTATGGATTCCGTTCACAACTGCGTTAGGGAGACATATCACATACGTGCTTGAGATCGGTGGTGTGCTCGTCGGCTTGTGGGGGACAATCCTAACGGTGTGGATGGTCGATGCCAAGGAGGTGATCTCCGGCGACTTGAACTGCTCGTTTTCGGACTCTGCAAAAGGTAGATATAAGTTCAGGGAGGCGGCGGAGAAAGGAGTGCGAGAGGGGCATCAGAACCTTCGTTTTCGTGCTTCACGGAGGTGGTTCACCGGCGAGATACAATCTCACCTTCAGAAGAGAGGGAGAGAGAGTGGAGAGAGGGAGAGTGTATATAGAGGGAGAGAGAGGGAAAGAAAGTGGTTGTTTCAGACGCGATTTTCGCGGGTTTAACAAACTAACTCGTATGATTCTCGGATTGCTGCTGCCAGGCTAGCTAGCTTGGGCCACAGCCTGCGCTGGCGCTAACTCGGCTGAATATGTCCGTTGGGTCGTTTTTTTTTCTTAACCTATGTTACCGGACAGTCCGGGAAAGACAAAAGTTCGCCATTTTATTTGATTTTTATGCTATACTAGTCGACATGTACGTGCAATGCACGTCTTAAGAATTAACGGCGTGTACAGAACACAAATCTCGTACCAAAGCAAACAGAAATTGGTGCCCCGCGATGAAGGCGTGCTTTCTGGACATATGTTAGCCGAATGTATGCCCCACGATAAAGCTCGCAATTAATCTCATTTTGATGTATTTATGACCGAGTTGGCATGCGGATGAGCGGTGGACGTGGGGCCACATGTAAGTATCAATCTTTTTCTCACACCTCGTTCACCCTGTCAGGCCGTGATCGTGCAGATACACGACTGTGTGCATCGGCAGCCTCTGGCCGCCGGCGTTCCCAACCAGGCCGACCACACATGACGTAGGTGTCGCACGGTAGCCCCTAGCGGCGTCGAGTACTATGCGAGCAGGCACGGCTCGAGCGGCGGTGATGCCTCTGTGCTGCTGGCGCTCGGCGCTCCTATGATGTTCGTGGCGCATCTGCTGATGCGCCGCCGCCCTAAGCGAGGTGTGCCCCGTGCGCCCGACGGAAACATCTCCACATCTGCCGCTCGAGCAGGTCGAGCCCGTCCTTCAGTGTCTCGCCCACCAGCACATGAGCTCCTGCGCGGCCTCCCGCACCTTGGCGTCCTGCTGGCCTCCTCGTCGCGAGCATCAGCGGCAGCAGCCCGCCCTTTGTTCAAATTTCAATACGTTTCGGTAATTGCTATTAAACTCCTTAAATAAATAGAATATAGTTAAAACGCTAAAAAAATCATGATGTCGAGTTATTAGTCCTTCCATGTGATACTTGTTCTATAAAATGTGTGAAAGACCAATTATGACTCTTATTTGTGGTACCTCCTTCACGAAAAATACGAATTTGGTGACTAATCAAAATTTGAAAAAATAAATTTTCAAAATTTTGGAATCTTTCTTTGGCAAACTTGTTTAAAATGTTTAAACCCAACATTTTGCCAAGTTTGGTAATCATATCAAAGAGTTAGACATGTATATGGTTGTGACCTTGGCCATTTGGCTAGATAACAAAGGACCTCTAGATATGTTTGTCCATTTTGTGAAGAATGTTTTTTCGAAATTATTCTTTTGCAAGTTTATGATTTATCTTTCATAGTAGTACGCTAGAAAGGAAGATTTCCCCCGGTTTTCAATATGTTTGATATTTTATCGAATTATGTGATTTTTTCAAAACATGGCCAAATTTGGCAGTGTGACCGTTCATACTTAGGTGTTGAAAATTAAAGCTTTGTTTGGTGCTACTGCAAAGAATAATGGTATGGTACCTTAGCGTGACTTTCCTATATTTTTTAGGCCATACTGCAACATAGTTGTAGTTCAAATTTCAATATGTTTCGGTAATTGCTATTAAACTCATTAAATGAATAGAATATAGTTAAAACGCTAAAAAAATCATGATGTCGAGTGATTAGGCCTTCCATGTGATACTTTGTTCTATAATATGTGTGAAAGAACAATTATGACTCTTATTTGTGGTACCTCCTTCACGAAAAATACGAATTTGGTGACTAATAGAAATTTGAAAAAATAAATTTTCAAAATTTTGGAATCTTTCTTTGGCAAACTTGTTTAAAATATTTAAACCCAACCTTTTGCCAAGTTTGGTAATCATATCAAAAAGTTAGCCATGTATATGGTTGTGACCTTGGCCATTTGGTTAGATAACCAAGGACCTCTAGACATGTTTCCATTTTGTGAAGAATGTTTTTTCGAAATTATTCTTTTACAAGTTTATGATTTATCTTTCATAGTAGTAAGCTAGAAAGGAAGATTCCCCCCGGTTTTCAATATGTTTGATATTTTATCGAATTATGTGATTTTTTTTCAAAACATGGCCAAATTTGGCAGTGTAACCGTTCATACTTAGGTGTTGAAAATTAAAGCTTTGTTTGGTGCTACTGCAAAGAATAATGGTATGGTACCTTAGCGTGACTTTCCTATATTTTTTGGGCCATACTGCAACATAGTTGTAGTTCAAATTTCAATATGTTTTGGTAATTGCTATTAAACTCATTAAATGAATAGAAAATAGTTAAAATGCTAAAAAAATCATGATGTCGAGTGATTAGGCCTTCCATGTGATACTTGTTCTATAAAATGTGTGAAAGACCAATTATGACTCTTATTTGTGGTACCTCCTTCACGGAAAATACGAATTTGGTGACTAATCGAAATTTGAAAAAATACATTTTCAAAATTTTGGAATCTTTCTTTGGCAAACTTGTTTAAAATGTTTAAACCCAACCTTTTGCCAAGTTTGGTAATCATATCAAAGAGTTAGCCATGTATATGGTTGTGACCTGGCCATTTGGCTAGATAACCAAGGACCCCTAGACATGTTTGTCCATTTTGTGAAGAATGTTTTTCCGAAATTATTCTTTTGCAAGTTATGATTTATCTTTCATAGTAGTACGCTAGAAAGGAAGATTCCCCCCGGTTTTCAATATGTTTGATATTTTATCGAATTATGTGATTTTTTCAAAACATGGCCAAATTTGGCAGTGTGACCGTTCATACTTAGGTGTTGAAAATTAAAGCTTTGTTTGGTGCTACTGCAAAGAATAATGGTATGGTACCTTAGCGTGACTTTCCTATATTTTTAGGCCATACTGCAACATAGTTGTAGTTCAAATTTCAATATGTTTCGGTAATTGCTATTAAACTCATTAAATGAATAGAATATAGTTAAAACGCTAAAAAAAATCATGATGTCGAGTGATTAGGCCTTCCATGTGATACTTGTTCTATAATATGTGTGAAAGAACAATTATGACTCTTATTTGTGGTACCTCCTTCACGAAAAATACGAATTTGGTGACTAATAGAAATTTGAAAAAATAAATTTTCAAAATTTTGGAATCTTTCTTTGGCAAACTTGTTTAAAATGTTTAAACCCAACCTTTTGCAAGTTTGGTAATCATATCAAAGAGTTAGCCATGTATATGGTTGTGACCTTGGCCATTTGGCTAGATAACCAAGGACCTCTAGACATGTTTCCATTTTGTGAAGAATGTTTTTTCGAAATTATTCTTTTCAAGTTTATGATTTATCTTTCATAGTAGTACGCTAGAAAGGAAGATTCCCCCGGTTTTCAATATGTTTGATATTTTATCGAATTATGTGATTTTTTTTCAAAACATGGCCAAATTTGGCAGTGTGACCGTTCATACTTAGGTGTTGAAAATTAAAGCTTTGTTTGGTTGCTACTGCAAAGAATAATGGTATGGTACCTTAGCGTGACTTTCCTATATTTTTTGGGCCATACTGCAACACAGTTGTAGTTCAAATTTCAATATGTTTCGGTAATTGCTATTAAACTCATTAAATGAATAGAAATAGTTAAAACGCTAAAAAAATCATGATGTCGAGTGATTAGGCCTTCCATGTGATACTTGTTCTATAAAATGTGTGAAAGACCAATTATGACTCTTATTGTGGTACCTCCTTCACGAAAATACGAATTTGGTGACTAATCGAAATTTGAAAAATAAATACATTTTCAAAATTTGGAATCTTTCTTTGGCAAACTTGTTTAAAATGTTTAAACCCAACCTTTTGCCAAGTTTGGTAATCATATCAAAGAGTTAGCCATGTATATGGTTGTGACCTGGCCATTTGGCTAGATAACCAAGGGCCCTAGACATGTTTGTCCATTTTGTGAAGAATGTTTTTTCCGAAATTATTCTTTTGCAAGTTTATGATTTATCTTTCATAGTAGTACGCTAGAAAGGAAGATTCCCCCCTTTTCAATATGTTTGATATTTTCGAATTATGTGATTTTTTTGTCAAAACATGGCCAAATTTTGTAGTGTGACCGTTCATACATAGGTATTGAAAATTAAAGCTTTGTTTGGTGCTACTGCAAAGAATAATGGTATGGTACCTTAGCGTGACTTTCCTATATTTTTAGGGCCATACTGCAACACAGTTGTAGTTCAAATTTCAATACGTTTCGGTAATTGCTATTAAACTCCTTAAATAAATAGAATATAGTTAAAACGCTAAAAAATCATGATGTCGAGTGATTAGCCTTCCATGTGATACTTGTTCTATAAAAGTGTGAAAGACCAATTATGACTCTTATTTGTGGTACCTCCTTCACGAAAAATACGAATTTGGTGACTAATCGATATTTGAAAAAATAAATTTTCAAAATTTTGGAATCTTTCTTTGGCAAACTTGTTTAAAATGTTTAAACCCAACCTTTTGCCAAGTTTGGTAATCATATCAAAGAGTTAGCCATGTATATGGTTGTGACCTTGGCCATTTGGCTAGATAAACCAAGGACCTCTAGACATGTTTGTCCATTTTGTGAAGAATGTTTTT
>CAMZMU010000045.1:65128164-65314088 GCA_947311845.1 Poa pratensis | reverse complement strand
TTCCCACCTTCCTATGGCCTAACCTAACACAGCCAAGCCAAAAAGTCCACTTTCCTACCCCCTTTCGACGGAGTTCAAGGGGTAGACTAAAACGTTAGGGTTTCCCAGCGGATTCGGGGTTTCGCCGAAGCGGGCATCGGAGCGTCGAACCCCACCAAAACCTAGGTTGTGCCATGCCATATGTATAAAAGTGTCATGTGTGTTCTAAATGTCCATTATCCTACTCCGGGGTGTGACCGCTTCACCGACTTCACTTTCTCTCTAGTGAGTTCATGCACTTAGAGTGGAAACTCCTGTTTCGGATGAACCGGATGGAAAATTGTGTTTATTTGGGTAGACTTTGGTTTCCCACCTTCCTATGGCCTAACCTAACATAGCCAAGCCAAAAAGTCCACTTGCATACCCCCTTTCGCCGAGTTCAAGGGGTAGACGAAAACGTTAGGGTTTTTCCAGCGGATGCGGGTTTCGCCGAAGCGGGCATCGGAGCGTCGGAACCCACCAAAATCTAGGTTGTGCCATGCCATATGTATACAAGTGTTATGTGTGTTCTAATGTCCATTATCCTACTCCGGGGTGTGACCGTCTTCACCAACTTCACTTTCTCTCTAGTGAGTTCATGCATGCTAGCGCTAAGTTGACGAGGGAATATCTCCCCGGCAACAGCACCAGAAACTATGCTTGAGCGTGTAACGTCACACGTCAGTTGGGAACCCCAAGAGGAAGGTATGATGAGTGCAGTAGCAAGTTTTCCCTCAGTATGAAACCAAGGTTTATCGAACCAGTAGGAAAACGAGGTTGCTTCGAAGGTGTTGGTGAAGAGTGTAGTGCGGCGCAACACCAGGATTCCGTGCCAACGTGGAACCTGCACAACACAATCAAATTACTTTGCCCCAACTTAACAGTGAGGTTGTCAATCTCACCGCTTGCTGAAAACAAAGGGTTAAACGTATTGTATGGAAGATGATGTTTGTTTGCATAAACAGTAGAGAACAATGATTGCAGTAGATTGTATTTCAGATGTAAAAGAATGGACCGGGGTCCACAGTTCACTAGTGGTGTCTCTCCAATAAGATAGCTAACATGCTGGTAAACAAATTACAGCTGGGCAATTGACAATTGATAAGTGCATATAACATGCATGTGTGAGTTGTGGTGTCTACTATGAGATTCATTTGGGCATTACGACAAAGTACATAGACCGCTATCCAGCATGCATCTATGCCTAAATAGTCCACCTTCCGTTAACATCCGTACCCCTTCCAGTATTAAGTTGCAAGCAACAGACAATTGCATTAAGTAATGTGCGTAATGTAAACAATACATTCATCCTTGAATAAAGCATTGCTGTTTTACCCCTAGTGGCAACAACACATCTACAACCTTAGAACTTGATGTCACTATCCCAGGTTAAATAGAGGTTGAACCCAACTATCATGCATAAATACCCCCTCTTGGAGTTACAAGTATTCACTTGGCCAAGGCTTCAACAAGTAACGGAGAGCATACAAGATCACAAATGACATAGACATGATAATATAATATTCAGCTCCACATAGGTATCAATATAAGTCAGATCCCAGCAAACACAACATGTAGCATTACAATAAGATGATCTTGATCATGATAGGCAGCTCACAAGATCTAAACATGATGCACAAGTGGAGAAGACAACCATCTAGCTACTGCTATGGACCCATAGTCCAAGGATGAACTACTCACGCATCACTCCGGAGGCGGGCATGGCGATGTAGAGCCCTCCGGTGATGATTCCCCTCTCCGGCAGGGTGCCGGGAAGAGCTTCAGAACCCCCCGAGTTAGGGTTGACGACGGCGGCGGCAGCGAATATGTTCTGGATGAAAGGCTCGGTCTTTTAGGGTTTTCACGTCTCGGGGAATAAATAGGTGATACGTCTCCAACGTATCCATAATTTCTGCTGTTCCATGCTTATATTATACCATTTGCGGCACTGTTTCCCCCCGAGTTAGGGTTACAAGCATTGTTTCTGGCACTGTTGCCGGGGAGATATTCCCTCGTCAACTTAGAGCTAGCAATAGGCGAAGGGGCAATGTCGGCGGACCCCCGAGGGGCCCAAACCACCAGGCGGCGCGGTGGGCCCCCTGCCGCGCCGGCCTGTGGTTTGGCCACCTCGTGGCTCCCTTCGTCTCTCCTTCGGACTCCGTGTACGTGTTGGAAAAATAGGGACTTGGCCTTTTGTTTCGTGCAATTCCGAGAATATTTCCAGAAGTAACTTTCTGAAACCAAAAACAGCAGAAAACAGGGAACTGGCACTGTGGCATCTTGTTAATAGGTTAGTCCCAGAAAATGCATAAAAGTGATATGAAGTGTATATAAAACATGTAGCAAATGGTATAATATAAGCATGGAACAGCAGAAATTATGGATACGTTGGAGACGTATCAAGCATCCCCAAGCTTAGTTCTACTCGTCCTCGAGTAGGTAAAACGATAACAACAAATAATTTCTGAGGAGACATGCTTTCACACAATCTTGATCAATATATTGCAAGGCTCATGTCATGAATGAAGTGACTCAAAGCAATGATCTATAGTTTGCTAACAAATAGATAAAGAGTAAACAATGAATCATATAAGCAAAAACTTTTCATGAATAGTACTTTCAAGACAAGCATCAAAAAGTTTTGCATAAGAGGTAACTCATAAAGCAATAGATTCAAAGTAAAAGGCATTGAAGCAACACAAAGGATGATTAAGTTTCAGCATTTGCTTTCAACTTGTAACATGTATATCTCATGGATAGTTGTCAACATAAAGCAATATAACAAGTGCAATAAGTAAACATGTAAGAATCAATGCACACAAAGTTGACACAAGTGTTTGCTTCTAAGATAGAAAGGAGTAGGTAAACTGACTCAACATAAAGTAAAAGATAGGCCCTTCGCAGAGGGAAGCAGGGATTAAATCATGTGCTAGAGCTTTTTAAGTTTTCGAAAGCATATAGAGAGCACAAAATAAGTATTTGAGAGGTGTTTGTTGTTGTCAACGAATGGTAGTGGGCACTCTAACCCCCTTGTCAACCAGACTTTCAAGAGCGGCTCCCATGAAGGACGTTATCTCTACCAGCAAGGTAGATCATCCCTCTTCTCTTTTGTTTACACATGTATTTTAGTTTCTTTATAGATGACACTCCTCCCAACCTTTTGCTTACACAAGCCATGGCTAACCGAATCCTCGGGTGCCTTCCAACATTCACATACCATGGAGGAGTGTCTATTTGCAAATTAAGTTGCTTACTGATAAATCAGGGCAAAACATGTGAAGAGAATTATTAATGAAAGTTGTAATTAATTGGGGCTGGGCACCCCGTTGCCAGCTCTTTTTGCAAATTATTGGATAAGCGGATGTATATGCCACTAGTCCATTGGTGAAAGTCTGTCAGAAGTAAATGACAAGATTGAAAGATAAAACACCACATACTTCCTCATGAGCTATAAAACATTGACACAAATAAGGAGTAATAAAGTTTTGAATAGTTTAAAGGTAGCACATGAAATATTTACTTGGAATGGCAGGAAATACCACATAGTAGGTAGGTATGGTGGACACAAATGGCATGGGTTTTGGCTCAAGTTTTGGATGCACGAGAAGCATTCCCTCTCAGTACAGAGTTTAGGCTAGCAAGGTTGTTTGAAGCAAACACAAGTATAAACCGGTACAGCAAGAATCACATAAAAACATATTGCAAGTATTATAAGACTCTACACTGTCTTCCTTGTTGCTCAAACATTTTACCAGAAAATATCTAGACCTTAGAGAGAACAAATATGCATCCCAAGTCTCAACAAGCTCTACGGTAGTTCTCCACTACTAGGCTTTAACTACATGATGCAAGAGCTTAAACATGATCTACTTGAGAGCTCAAAACAATTGCAAAGCATCAAATCGAAACAAGACAATGATCTACAAGAATGCATATGTCTTTTCCAATACCAACTACTACATGTAGCATTTTCTTTCTTCCAAACAAACACCAATCAATTTATTTAAACATAAACTCTCCAAATGATAATATAATGCAGCAAGAGAGTATTTATAAACAAGTGCTAACAGCTCGAAGAGATGCATGAAAAACAGGAGCTAAAAGCACTGCAGTAGCTAGTTAAGAATACTCAACAAATATAAGTGAAGAACATGAGTATTCACATGAAAAAGCGGAGCGTGTCTCTCTCCCACACAAGGATTGCTAGGATCCGAATTTATTCAAACAAAAACAAAAATAAAAACACACAGACGCTCCAAGTAAAGCGCATAAGATGTGAAAGAATTAAAATATAGTTTCACTAGAGATGACCTGATAAGTTTGTTGATGAAGAAGGGGATCCCCAAGCTTAGACGCTTGAGTCTCTCTGAATATGGTTGGGATGAACCACGGGGGCATCCCCAAGCTTAGGCTTTTCACTCTTCTTGATCACATAATATCACCCTTCTCGCTTGATCCTTGAAAACTTCCTTCACACCAAACTCAAGACAGTTCTCATTAGAGGGTTAGTGCATAATCAAAAATTCTCATATTCTGTAATGATACAATCAATCCCAAAGCTTCTGGACATTAGCTACAGCCACCAATGCTTTGTGGAGCAAAGAAATCCACACAAACACAGTAAAAGAGCGAATGCAAAACAAAAGGCAGAATCTGTCAAAAACAGAACAGTCTGGAATGACGAATTTTTTCGAGGCACTTAAGTTGCTCAGATGGATCTGGCCTAAAATAATGAAAGTTGCGTACATATCTCAGGAATATGCGTGATTTTTTCAGAATTTTTTGAATTTTCTACAGGGAGATAAGCTCAAATCCGTGACAGCTAAAAATCTGTCACTGCGCAGAAATCCAAATCTTGCATCAACTTTCAATATAGAACTTTACTTGGCACAACATTGCGATAAAATAAAGATACAAAGGAGTTGCTACAGAAGTAACAAAACTCCTTGACTCAAAGAAAACAAAAATAACAGCAAATAAAAACGATGGGTTGTCTCCCATAAGCGCTTTTCTTTAACGCCTTTCAGCTAGGCGCAGAAAGTGAAAATCAAGTGTTGTCAAGAGAAGAAGCATCAACATCATAACTTGCTCTAACAATAGAGTCAAAAGGTAACTTCATTCTCTTCCTAGGGAAGTGTTCCATACCTTTCTTGAGAGGAAATTGGTACCTTATATTACCTTCTTTCATATCAATGATGGCACCAACAGTTCGAAGAAAAGGTCTTCCCAAAACAATAGGACAAGATGCATTGCATTCAATATCCATAACAATAAAATCAACGGGACAAGGTTATTGTTTACTGTAATAAAAACATCATTAACTCGCCCCAAAGGTTTCTTCATAGCATTATCAGCGAGAAAAACATCCAAATAACAATGTTCCAAAGGTGGCAAATCAAGAATATCATAAAGCTTCTTGGGCAAAACCGAAATACTTGCACCAAGATCACACAAGGCATTGCAATCAAAATCATTCACCTTTACCTTAATGATGGGTTCCCAACCATCTTCTAATTTCCTAGGAATAGAAGCTTTAAGTTTCAACTTCTCCTCCCTAGCTTGCAAAAGAGCATTTGTAATATGCTTTGTAAAAGCCAAATTAATAGTGCTAGCATTGGGACTTCTAGCTAATTTTTGCAAGAACATAATAACTTCAGAGATGTTACAATCATCAAAATCAAAATCATTATTGTCAATGGTGGTGGAACCATTGTCTCCAATAGTTTGAAAAATTTCAGCACTTTTATCAGAAAAAGTTTCAGCAGTTTTAGGCAATTTCAAACGCTTTGCAGAAGTAGTAGAGACATTACCAACACCAATAACATTACCATCAATAGTAGGAGGCTTACTAGCATGTAAACATTAGCATTACTAGTGGTGGTGATAGTACAAACTCTAACTATACTATTCTCTTTTTCAAGTTCTTCCTCTTTTTCCCACCTAGCATGCAATTCAGCCAACATCCTAATATTATTATCAATTCGAACTTGGATGGCATTTGCTGTAGCAAATGACTTAGTATCTTTAACTTCATTAGGCATAACTTTCAGTTTTAGAATTTCAACATCATGAGCAAGACTATCAACTTTAGAAGCAAGAACATCAATTTTTTCAAACTTTTCCTCAACAGTTTTATTGAAAGCTTTTTGTGTGCTAATAAATTCTTTAAGCATAGCTTCAAGATCAGAGGACACACTTCTATTGTTGCTGTAGGAATTACCATAAGAATTGCCATAACCATTTGAAGGATAAGGCTTATAGTTGTTGCTACCAAAATTATTCCTATAAGCATTGTTGTTGAAGTTGTTGTTTTTAATGAAGTTTACATCAACATGCTCTTCTTGAGCAACCAATGAAGCTAAAGGAACATTATTAGGATCAACATGAGATCTACCATTCACAAGCATAGACATAATAGCATCAATCTTATCACTCAAAGAGGAGGTTTCTTCAACAGAATTTACCTTCTTACCTTGAGGAGCTCTTTCGGTGTGCCATTCGGAATAGTTGATCATCATATCATCAAGTAGCTTTGTTGCTGCACCTAAAGTGATGGACATAAAGGTTCCTCCAGAGGCTGAATCCAATAAGTTCCTTGAGGAAAAATTTAATCCTGCATAAAAGGTTTGGATGATCATCCAAGTAGTCAGTCCATGAGTGGGACAATTCTTCACCAAAGATTTCATTCTTTCCCAAGCTTGAGCAACATGTTCATTATCAAGTTGTTTAAAATTCATAATGCTACTTCTCAAGGATATAATCTTAGCAGGAGGATAATATTTCCCTATGAAAGCATCTTTGCATTTTGTCCAAGAATCAATACTATTTCTAGGCAAAGAAAGCAACCATTCTTTAGCTCTTCCTCTCAAGGAGAAAGGAAAAAGTTTCAGTTTTATAATATCCCCATCCATATCCTTATACTTTTGCATTTCACAAAGTTCAACAAAGTTATTAAGATGGGCAGCAGCATCATCAGTACTAACACCAGAAAATTGCTCTTTCATAACAAGATTTAATAGAGCAGGTTTAATTTCATAAAATTCTGCTGTAGAAGCAGGTGGAGCAATAGGAGTGCATATGAAATCATTGTTGTTTGTGCTAGTGAAGTCACACAACTTAGTGTTCTCAGGAGTACTCATTTTGAAAAACAAAATCAAACGAATTAAACAAGTAACTAATTTTTTTGTGTTTTTGATAAAGAGAGCAAACAAGACTAAATAAAAATAAACTAAGCAAGACAAATAACAAAGTAAAGAGATTGGGTGTGAGAGACTCCCCTTGCAGAAGCAATTCGGTTTTCCCCGGCAACGGCGCCAGAAAACGTGTTGCTAGCGCTAAGTTGACGAGGGAATATCTCCCCGGCAACAGCCAGAAACAATGCTTGTACGTCACACGTCAGTTGGGAACCCCAAGAGGAAGGTATGATGAGTGCAGCAGCAAGTTTTCCCTCAGTATGAAACCAAGGTTTAATCGAACCAGTAGGAAAACGAGGTTTGCTTCGAAGGTGTTGGTGAAGGAGTGTAGTGCGGCGCAACACCAGGGATTCCGGTGCCAACGTGGAACCTGCACAACACAATCAAATTACTTTGCCCCAACTTAACAGTGAGGTTGTCAATCTCACCGGCTTGCTGAAAACAAAGGGTTAAACGTATCGAATGGAAGATGATGTTTGTTTGCATAAAACAGTAGAGAACAATGATTGCAGTAGATTGTATTTCAGATGTAAAAGAATGGACCGGGGTCCACAGTTCACTAGTGGTGTCTCTCCAATAAGATAACTAACATGCTGGGTAAACAAATTACAGCTGGGCAATTGACAATTGATAAGTGCATATAACATGCATGTGTGAGTTGTGGTGTCTACTATGAGATTCATTTGGGCATTACGACAAAGTACATAGACCGCTATCCAGCATGCATCTATGCCTAAATAGTCCACTTTCCGGTTAACATCCGTACCCCTTCCAGTATTAAGTTGCAAGCAACAGACAATTGCATTAAGTAATGTGCGTAATGTAAACAATACATTCATCCTTGAATAAAGCATTGCTGTTTTACCCCTAGTGGCAACAACACATCTACAACCTTAGAACTTGCTGTCACTATCCCAGGTTAAATAGAGGTTGAACCCAACTATCATGCATAAATACCCCCTCTTGGAGTCACAAGTATTCACTTGGCCAAGGCTTCAACAAGTAACGGAGAGCATGCAAGATCACAAATGACATAGACATGATAATATAATATTCAGCTCCACATAGGTATCAATATAAGTCAGATCCCAGCAAACACAACATGTAGCATTACAATAAGATGATCTTGATCATGATAGGCAGCTCACAAGATCTAAACATGATGGCACAAGTGGAGAAGACAACCATCTAGCTACTGCTATGGACCCATAGTCCAAGGATGAACTACTCACGCATCACTCCGGAGGCGGGCATGGCGATGTAGAGCCCTCCGGTGATGATTCCCCTCTCCGGCAGGGTGCCGGGAAGAGCTTCAGAACCCCCCGAGTTAGGGTTGACGACGGCGGCGGCAGCGAATATGTTCTGGATGAAAGGCTCGGTGTTTTAGGGTTTTCACGTCTCGGGGAATAAATAGGCGAAGGGGCGATGTCGGCGGACCCCCGAGGGGCCCAAACCACAGGCGGCGCGGTGGGCCCCTGCCGCGCCGCCTGTGGTTTGGCCACCTCGTGGCTCCCTTCGTCTCTCCTTCGGACTCCGTGTACGTGTTGGAAAAATAGGGACTTGGCCTTTTGTTTCGTGCAATTCCGAGAATATTTCCAGAAGTAACTTTCTGAAACCAAAAACAGCAGAAAACAGGGAACTGGCACTGTGGCATCTTGTTAATAGGTTAGTCCCAGAAAATGCATAAAAGTGATATGAAGTGTATATAAAACATGTAGCAAATGGTATAATATAAGCATGGAACAGCAGAAATTATGGATACGTTGGAGACGTATCAATGCACTTAGAGGTGGAAACACCTGTTTCGGACGAACCGGATGGAACATTGTGTTTATTTGGGGTAGACTTTGGTTTCCCACCTTCCTATGGCCTAACCTAACACAGCCAAGCCAAAAAGTCCACTTGCCTACCCCCTTTCGACGGAGTTCAACGGGGTAGACGAAAACGTAAGGGTTTTCCCAGCGGATTCGGGGTTACGCCGAAGCGGGGCATCGGAGCGTCGGAACCCCACAAAACCTAGGTTGTGCCTTGCCATATGTATACAAGTGTCATGTGTGTTCTAAATGTCCATTATCCTACTCCGGGGTGTGACCGTCTTCACCGACTTCACTTTCTCTCTAGTGAGTTCATGCACTTAGAGGTGGAAACACCCGTTTCGGACGAACCGGATGGAACATTGTGTTTATTTGGGGTAGACTTTGGTTTCCCACCTTCATATGGCCTAACCTAACACAGCCAAGCCAAAAAGTCCTCTTTCCTACCCCCTTTCGACGGAGTTCAAGGGGTAGACGAAAACGTTAGGGTTTTCCCAGCGGATTCGGGGTTTCGCCGAAGCGGGGCATCGGAGCGTCGGAACCCCACCAAAACCTAGGTTGTGCCATGCCATATGTATAAAAGTGTCATGCGTGTTCTAAATGTCCATTATCCTACTCCGGGTGTGACCGTCTTCACCGACTTCACTTTCTCTCTAGTGAGTTCATGCACTTAGAGGTGGAAACTCCTGTTTCGGATGAACCGGATGGAACATTGTGTTTATTTGGGGTAGACTTTGGTTTTCCACCTTCCTATGGCCTAACCTAACACATCCAAGCCTAAAAGTCCACTTGCCTACCCCTTTCGCCGGAGTTCAAGGGGGTAGACGAAAATGTTAGGGTTTTCCAGCGGATTCGGGGTTTCGCCGAAGCGGGGCATCGGAGCGTCGGAACCCCACCAAAACCTAGTTTGTGCCATGCCATATGTATACAAGTGTCATGTGTGTTCTAATGTCCATTATCCTACTCCGGGGAGTGACCGTCTTCACCGACTTCACTTTCTCTCTAGTGAGTTCATGCACTTAGAGGTGGAAACACCTGTTTCGGACGAACCGGATGGAACATAAGCATGGAACTGTCAATATAAGAATTTTGCAAACAATTCATGAAATGTGACTGACCTGAGCAATCTGCTAAACTTACACATCAATTAGGCGATCGTTGGGCTTCTTAGTCACTGATGTTCTGTCTCCATCTCGCCCCGGATCCTCCCTTGACCAACTGCTATCTTTGCCTGAAGTGGTGAAGCTAACATTGTCGGTTTAGTAGGAGTGACTTGGTTAGAACTATTTGCTTTTGGTGGTACTGCTTCTGCATTGTCGTGCAACAAGAAGGCTGATATGCTGTCAACCTCCATTGAGAATGTGGACATCACCAGAGCACATGGTGAATCTGGTGCTACTTGGAGGTGTCGCGAGTAGTAGGCGTTGAGTTGTACCTGCCTTGCAGCGTGGGTGCGCGATCAGCGTCTGTGCTAGCACGCGTTGTACTTTGGCCGCTTGGCCTTTCTTCTATGAACCTGATATGCCTTTCCAAGGCATATCCTTGAAAAAAAATCTGGTGCTACCACTGGCGTGGCAGTTGGTGAGGGGGTCAAGCACTCAAGCATATTGCCTATTGGTAACCAAGAATGCAATGTTCCTGGTGAACTGACCGTAAAAGTTGCCATCGAGGAAGAAGGACTTGCTATACCTTTGTCATGGATATAACTGAAACTTGCAAATGAATCCAGTTTAATAGAAAGTAATCCTCTCATGACATTATATATGTACATACTTAGTCGGTCATACTTTGTTCCTAAAAAATTAATTGACTAACCTTTGTCAATCCGACGCAAACTTCCTTCTCCTCCAATTCCTGGAAAACGGCGTCAGGGATGAAGTTGGGAGGCAGCGACTGCATACTGCTGGTTGATGCTGGCTTGATCGTCCAGTCATGGGTTCTTTGCATCGTAGATGTTAAGAACGGTCATACGTGGCGATGTAGTATACCGCCCGTATACATATGTAATTGTATTTGTACTGTCGTGTACACCTTATATAAAGAGATCAAAGGTGCGGGCATTGACCTCACCGAAAACCCTAAACCTATTTTAACTTGGTATCAGAGCCTTGTGCTCCTTTCCGCGCCGCCGCCGTCGTGTGCTTCTCTCCACGCCGCTGCCGCCGCCGCGTGCTCATCCCCACGCCGCTTCCGTCGCGATGACTTCGTCCGCTCTCCAATACCACTCAGCCGGAGCACTCGCCTCCTCCCCGGCTGCAACCCCGACCGCGATCGCGCCGTCGCCTCCCGTCCGCCTTGACTCCACCAACTTCATGCTATGGAGGGGTCTCACCCTCCCCAACCTCTCGGGCGCCGGCCTCCACGGCTACCTCAACGGCTCCGAGGCGCCCCCTGTGAAGATGATCAAGCAGGGGACGGGCGAGGCGGCGATCGACGTCCCAAACCCAGCGTACCTCCGCTGGTGGACAATGGACCAGAAGGTGCTCGGTCTATTGCTCGGCTCCATGGAGCCCAATATTGCGTGCCAGCTCATCAGCTGCTCGACGGCAGCCGAGGTGTGGGCATCTGTCCACGCCATGTTCGGCGCCCAGAGCCGCGCTAATGTTCGTTCACATCAAGCGCCAGCTTCAACAGCTGCGGAAGGAGGACATGTCCGCAGCGCAGTACATGCACAAGATGAAAGCCCTCGCCGATGTCATGGCAGCCGCCGGCTGCCCCATCTCGGATGACGACCTCGTGGACTACATCATCACCGGCCTCGGCGGCGCGTTCAATGCGATCGCCGCCTCGCTCACCGTCGGTAATCGCTCGGTATCCTATGCCGATTTTTACTCTCACATCCTCTCTTTCGAGGCCCTTCAGGTGCAGCAGGCTCAGGCCGTCGAGTGGTCGTCCTCGGCAAACGCCGCATCGCGGCCCGGCTACTTCCCCAACCCTAGCCGGCCGCGCGCTCCAGACTTCTCCCCGTCCGTGTATGGCGGGGGTCGCCCCGCTGGAATCCCTCCTACCAGCAGGGACAGAACCGGCGGTACAACAGCGGTGATGACCGCCAGCAGTCCGGCGGCGGCTACGGTGGCAGTAACGGTCACCAGAACACCGGGCAGAACACCGGTCGCAAGAAGCAGCGCCCCCGCTGCCAGATTTGCGGCAATTAGGGGCACATGGCCACTGACTGCCGCAACCGCTACAACCACGACTTCCGCCCCAACAACAACAACCAGCGCTTCGTCAACGCTGTTGCCACGAACTCCAACCCCACTCCTCCCTGGCTGATGGACACCGGGGCTACGGATCACTTCACCAACGACCTCGAGCGCCTTCACAGTCACGAGCGCTATGGTGGGAGGGACAATGTTCAGGTCGCCAATGGTGCAGGTTTGTCTATTTCGCACATTGGTCATTCCTCTTTAGCCGGTTCATCTCTCCACTTGAAAAATGTCCTTCATGTTCCCACTATTCATAAGAATCTTCTTTCCGTTTACCGTCTAGTTAGCGATAATGACGTATTTGTTTAATTTCACCGTTATTTTTTCTGTGTTAAGGACAAGGCCACGAGGAAAAGTTCTTCTTCACGGTAGAAGTCAGGATGGTCTCTACCCGATCCCTTTTAGTCGAGCTTCACCCTCGCCATCGTCCCACCAAGCTAGCTCCAGTGTCAAGGTCACTTCGTCCCAGTGGCATCAGCGTCTTGGTCATCCATCAAATAATGTAGTGCACAATATTATTCTGCAACATAGTTTGCCTCTTTTATCATCAGAACCTTCTAGTTCTGTGTGTGATGCTTGTCAGCGTGCCAAGAGCCATCAATTATCTTATAATTTATCTGAACGTGTTTCTACTATGCCTCTTGAGTTACTTCATTGTAATGTTGTGGGGTCCCGCCATTCCTTCTTCTGGTGGTTTTAAGTACTATGTTAACTTTATTGATGACTATTCACGTTCTGCTGATATATCGCCTTAAACACAAGTCTGATGTTGAGCAAGTCTTTTATGCTTTCCAGGCTCATGTTGAGCGTCTGCTGGACGCTAAGATTAAGTGTGTTCAGTCTGATTGGGGTGGCGAATACCATAGACTGCATCATTATTTTCAGCGCATGGGTATCTCCCATAGAGTGTTTGTCCACACACATCCCAGCAAAACGGTGTCACCGAACGCAAACACCGTCATCTCGTAGAAACCGGTCTGGCTCTCCTTGCACACTCCTCGTTCCTCTGCGTTTCTGGGATGAGGCCTTTTTAACTTCATGCTACCTCATCAACCGCATGCCTACCGCTGTTTTAAACAAAGACACTCCTATCCATCGCCTCTTCAAAGTTCAGCCCAACTATACTTTTCTCCGTACCTTTGGTTGTGCTTGCTGGCCTAACCTTCGGAAGTACAATGCGCATAAGCTCGATTTTCGGTCCAAACTGTGCGTGTTCCTTGGCTACAGTGCGATGCATAAGGGATATAAGTGTCTTGATCGGTCACGGGGCGGGTTTACATTTTCTCGTGACGTTGTCTTCGACGAGTCTGTTTTTCCTACGCTACCCCGGGTGTCAGGTTGCTCTTCCCGCTTTGTATGAGGCCATCACTTTCCCTTCCACGGAACCGGCTACGAATGAACATGTGCGCAAATATGACTATCGTACCTGTCTACTAATCCCTCTGTTGTAGATGATGCATCTTTTATGCCGGAATCTGCTGCCATGGGCGGTCCAGAACCGCCTGTGATCGACGTGCATGAAGGCACGTCGCCTATGATCGACGTGCATGGGGGCACGTCACCCGAGGAGCCCGCCTCGCCTGGCCCAGCATCTCCTGATGGGCCACCTTCTTCGGCCCAATCACTGCAGCAGTCCGCGTCGCCTCCTGCTGGGACTTCTCCCGCTGCGACGCCTCCGACTGCTGCTCCGGTTCCTGGCCTGAGGATGATCACGCGTCTGCGAGATAATACTCGACGCGAGAAGAAGTTTACTGATGGCACGATTCGCTATGATGAGCGACATCGTGCGTTCTTCGTTGTTCCTTCATCGCACCGTGATGCCCTTCGAGAGCCAGCCTGGAGATCGGCTATGGCTGATGAGTTTTCCGCATTGTGTCAGACAGGCACTTGGAAACATGTTCCGCGACCACCTGGTGTCAATGTTGTGGGCAGCAAGTGGGTGTTCAAGACCATGCACAAGCCTGATGGTTCTGTTGATAAGCACAAGGCGCGTTTAGTTGCTCGAGGGTTCACTCAGCAGCACGGCATCGATTACGGTGATACATTCAGCCCGGTGGTTAAACCCGCGACTATTCGTCTGGTTCTCTCTCTTGCTGTGTCCCGCGGTTGGACACTTCGTCAGGTCGACGTCAGCAATGCCTTCCTCCATGGGTTCTTGTCAGAGGATGTTTACATGCAGCAGCCGCCTGGGTTTGAAGATGCGCATCATCCCACATACGTTTGCAAATTGCAGCGTGCTCTCTACGGTCTTAAGCAGTCCCCTCGCCTGGTATGCCCGATTGAGTTCTCTTCTGCATCAGCTGGGTTTTGTTTCCTCCAAGGCCGACACCTCCTTGTTCATCTTCTCCCAAGGTGATGTTAGTCTGTACATGTTGGTTTATGTGGATGACATCGTCATTGCTGGCTCCAGTTCTGTTGCAGTCGACAGATTGGTGCGCTCTCTCTCTCTGACGCCTTTCCGATCAAGGATCTTTGTGCCTTGTCATATTTTCTTGGCCTTGAAGCGTCTTCCAATTCTGGGGGCATGACCATAACTCAGCGTAAGTATGCACTGGATCTCTTACATCGAGTTAGTATGGAGAATTGCAAGCCTACTTCAACTCCCTTGTCACCTACGGAGCAGCTCGTTCGTCACACTGGTGCTTCTCTGGGTACTGAAGACTCATTCCGGTATCGTAGTGTGGTTTGTGCACTTCAGTATTTGACTCTCACACGTCCAGATATCTCCTTTGCCGTGAACAAAGTGTGTCAGGTCCTCTCCCAGCCTACATAGTTACACTGGGAAGCTGTTAAGCGTATTCTGCGTTACGTTAAGGGAACTCTTAACACCGGGTTGACTATCCGCAAGTCGCCGTCTGCGGGTATTAGCATTTTTACAGATGCAGACTGGGCAGGGTGTCCAAATGATCGTCGCTCCACTGGAGATTTTGCAGTCTTTGTTGGATCAAACCTTATTTCGTGGAGTTCGAAGAAGCAGCCTAGTGTCTCTAGGTCTAGTACAGAGGCTAAAGCTATGTGGGTGGAATCCCTTCTCAAAGAACTTGGAGTTTCTCAGCAGTGTGTCCCCATTCTTTGGTGTGACAACTTAGGGGCTACTTACCTAACAGCAAATCCGGTGTTTCATGCTCGTACTAAGCACATTGAGATAGACTTCCATTTTGTGCGAGAGCGAGTCGCCTGGTGTTTTGGAGGTGAGATTTATCTCTTCAGGTGATCAATTGGCTGATGTGTTCACCAAGCCAGCCACACGACAGATGTTAGACCGTTTTAGGACCAATCTAAATCTTGTATGTAATAGTTTAGAATGAGGGGGAGTGTTAAGAACGGTCATACGTGGCGATGTAGTATAGATCAAGGGTGCGGGCATTGACCTCACCGAAAACCCTAAACCTATTTTAACTGTAGAAACCTCCCAATCCCGGAGATCGCACTGTTGTAGACATGCACAAGTCTACCCATGACAAGTCGGATCAAAGTCGTGGGTGTGCGAAGGCGTGAGAAGCATGCGTGGCAGGCCTCCACTATTAGCAGCTTGCTCTCCCTGAGGTTGTTGACGCTGTGGCAGGCCTCCACTATTAGTCGCTTCTGATGCACAGAACTGGATGGCGGAGAGCGGAAGCGTGAGGAAGCTAAGGAGCACGTCGACGAAGTCGGATCCAGCTTGACGAACAGCACGCGGTTCCGCGTCCTGTCGAGGGCAAGCTTGATCTTGATTGTAGCCATTGGTACGCGCAGTCTGTCTGCACTGGTTCAGATGAAGTCAAGAGACGAAGGGATTAGGGATATGCTACCTAACAGTAGCAGTCACGCTCGGCGAATGTCAAGCGATTAAACCGTGTCGCCTTGTATTGGACAATTCACTGTGGCAAATCAACCTTTGCAAGGAAAAAAAAATCTTGGGACCACACAAACGAGTAAAGTTTGTTTTAAACCCTGAGTTTATAGAGGAGGTCGGAACTAAACCCTCAACTCTCAATCCCTGAAATCAGCACCCCAAACTCTTAATCCCGGTCATTATATGCGCTACGGTCATTTTCGGCGGGGATTTGATGATGTGGCAGCACCGCAGCAGTCAAACGCTGGGATGTCTAACTCAACAAATCTGAACCGGTCATCGCCGAACAAAAAGATGAACAGCGCACAGGTCTCCCGTGCCCGTCGTCATCTAGCCGTCGCAGCTGTCCATGGTTTGATCTCCGCCCGCCGCCGTGGTCACCGCACCCTCCCAGCACCAGCGTTGCATGACAAGTGCCTGGTTTCCTTCCCAAGAGCTTGCATATCCTCCCAGTCGCAGAAATCTTCCCTGCGTCTCGTTGAACGGTGGAAGGACAAGGACTCGAGCGCTCCTCAGTTCCTGCAAGAGATGCGCCTCCATGACATCCAGGTGCTGCTCGTGGACCCGGTTGACTAAATATCAAGATTCCAGCCGAAGCTCCCCTCCAATCCAACCCCCAGCGTCAAGCAAGAAAACACAGCGGCGTCCATGGATGAATCGTCGTGTTCATACATTGTGCTCCGCCTGGACAACCCGCTCTCGCCGGCGGGCAGGCGGCTCACCGCGTTCCAAGACGCACGCGCGCTCGCACTGCTCTCCATGGCCTCCGCGGAACGGGGAACGCCTCCAGTGCTCGAGATGGTACGCGTCGCTGCTGCCCGAACGCCGCACTTCTATGTGACTGGGTGTCGGTGAGCTGCCGTGGAAACGGGATTGCTCACGTTGAGAAATTGAGAGACACGAGCGATTCACGAGGTCGTGAACTCGTTCTTCTCTGCCTATATGGCGACTTGCCGGCGATTGGCGATGCCGTTCCAATCCCCCCCGATTTCTTCTCAATCCGCGTTGATTCCTCTCGTTCTCCAAATTCTTTCTTCCCTGATTCTCCTCCACATCGAATTCCCCAATTTTAGGTTCAGTTGTTCTTGGAAGTAAAAAGTAAAACCAGATACGCAAGCCCCATCGCTTTCTGTCGCGGCGGCGATCTTGCCGGGCTACCACCAAATCGCTGCTATACTCTTCCTCCGCCGCTACTTCATCCCTTCCACTCGTCCTTGGTTGGGACGGGCAGTATCCCCTGGGCCAGTATTCTCTTGGCGATTGGGGTTCTCGCCGTCAGCCGGCCGGCCGGCCGTCGTCTGCTGTCGTGATCCGTCATCTCTGAATCGATCTGGTGCAGAAGCTGGAGAGAGGGCAGGGGTGGCTTTGACATGGAGAGGAAAGATCTTGAGCGTTTCAAGGCACGGGCGATGGAACTCGCTCGCAAGTCAAGGGATCCAGTGAGTTGTCTGCAGCTGATGCGGACGAGAGCAGGTTCCATCTTGGGAGAAGGTGATCTGGTTCGTGGTCAGCTTGCTGCAGGGGAGGAACTTAAATCCAGTCCGTCTGCGGAAAGAAGGGCATGCTCCTCGCCGGAATTGTGTCCTCTTCCGGGGGAGGCCAATGTGGCCATCGTTGATGGAGCTGTAACTTTGACTGCTGGTACGGTAGAGGAGGCTTCCATGGCGATTGTACAGATTTTGCCGGCTAATGTTCGATCTACCATTGGCGGGCTTCCTCGTGGTGTGCCACCACTCGCATTGAAACTCATCAGTTGGAACTGTCGGGGGGTTGGCCAGCCCTCCACAGTCCAGGAGCTTGTCCGCCTAGTGCGGATACATGGGCCAAAACTGGTTTTCCTGTCGGAAACAAGACAAAAAGAGAAAAAGTGAAGAACTTGAAATGGAGAATTGGTCTGAGGAACTGTTTTGCCGTGGATGGTAATGGCAAGGGTGGCGGCATTGCTTTGTTTTGGGATGAGTCAGTGGACGTTGAATTGCTGTCGTTTAGCAAACGACACATCGATGTCCTTGTGAAGGAGGAACAAGGGACAGTTGCATGGAGGGGTACCTTCGTGTATGGCGAACCCAAGTCACAAGACCGTCACCACATGTGGACTATGTTACGACGTATTAAATCTAGATCTGCTGCACCGTGGATGATGATGGAGATTTTAATGAGGCTCAATGGCAGCATGAACACTTCTCTCGGGCTCGACGATCGGAGCGTCTCATGGAGGCCTTTCGTGATGTGTTGTCGCATTGTGATGTTCATGATCTGGGATACTCTGGCCTACCATGGACATATGACAACAAGCAAGTTGGAAACAGAAACGTGCGGGTTCGGCTGGACAGAGCGGTAGCATCACCTGCCTGGTCGGACATATACCCTCATAGCACTGTAAGTCATTTGACCTCTTCCAGATCGGATCACTGCCCGATTCTTCTCAAGCTTGATCAGGACACGGCTGATAGAAAAAGGCAGCACCCTAGAAGGTATGAAGCGTGCTGGGAAAGAGAAGAATCATTAGCTGATGAAATTAAAATTGCCTGGGAAGGACATAGTCAGCCAAGGGATCTCGGAGCTGTTGCTTCCAACTTATCTAGCGTGATGGATTGCCTACAAACCTGGAGTAAGAAGACTGTAGGTTCTGTCCCAACTCGTATTGAAACTTTAAGAAAGAAGCTTGAGAGGATAAATTCTGGGCATATGGGGAACTTTGAAACTGAAAAGAGAAATATTGAAAAGGAATTGGATGGATTGCTAGAACAAGAAGAACTATACTGGAGGCAACGTTCACGAATTAGTTGGCTACAAGAGGGGGACAGAAACACCAAGTTTTTTCATCGCAAAGCAACATGGAGGGCAAAGAAGAATAAAATTGAAAGGCTGGTGAAATTGGATGGAAGTATGACTCAAAATAAAGATGAAATGAAAGAAATGGCTACAAATTTCTTCAAGGAGCTGTACACAGAAGATGAACATGTACATCCAGAAATTATTACTGATAATGTGCAGTCACAAATTTCGGAGGATATGAATGAAAGATTGTGTTCTGAATTTTCGGACAAGGAAATAGGTGATGCTCTCTTTCAAATTGGACCTTTAAAAGCCCCTGGTAAGGATGGTTTTCCTGCAAGATTTTTTCAGAGACATTGGGGTGTTTTTAAGGATGATATCACCCTTGCTGTGAAAGAGTTCTTTCGGACAGGGGCTATGCCCGAAGGTATAAATGACACAGTAATTGTGCTCATCCCGAAAAAGAAAAACCCTGTCTGTTTACGAGACTTTCGTCCTATAAGCCTCTGTAATGTTACTTACAAAATTGTCTCAAAATGTATGGTCAATAGATTGAGACCTCTACTGCAGGACATCATTGCTCCTAATCAGAGTGCCTTTATTCCTGGGAGATTAATTACTGATAATGCTTTAATAGCTTTTGAGTGTATCCACTCTCTCCAAAAAAGTGGTGATAGGAAAGGAAAATTTTGTGGTTACAAGCTGGATCTAGCGAAGGCATATGACAGGGTGGATTGGAATTATCTTGAAGAGATTCTGAAGAAATTGGGTTTCGCTGAGCAATGGATAAATTGGGTCATGACTTGTGTTAAAACAGTCAATTATTCAGTTCGTTTTAATGGGGAGATTTTGGAGAATTTCACCCCAACTAGAGGCCTAAGACAGGGAGATCCTCTTTCACCATACCTATTTCTTTTTGTGGCAGATGGATTGTCTAAACTTCTCCAGATTGAAATCGATGCTGGTCACATAAAAGAACTAAAGGTATGCAGACGTAGCCCGGGTATTTCCCACCTGCTCTTTGCTGATGATAGTCTACTATTCTTCGAAGCTAATGCAGACCAAGCCAACAAGATTAAGGATGTGCTGGGAAATTATGAACAAGCTACTGGACAACTGCTTAGTCCTGGTAAATGCTCCCTTTTGTTGGGGAACAAGTGTTCAGTGGATGATGGTACAAAGGTAGCTGAGATTCTTGATATCCAAACTGTGGGTTTTGAAGAGAAATATCTGGGGCTCCCAGTCCCTGAAGGTAGAATGAAAGATGGTAAATTCCAGCCAGTCAAAGAGAAATTAAAAAAGCGATTCTCTGACTATGCTGAAAAATACGCATCAAGTGGTGCAAAGGATACCTTGATAAAATCGGTGATCCAAGCCATCTCGACATATCCTATGAGCATTTTTAAATTCTCTGAAGGCTTCTGTGAAGATCTCATGAAGATGACAAGAGATTTTTGGTGGGGCGATGAAAAAGAAAGAAGGAAAATGCACTGGCTTAGTTGGGACAAAGTTACAAAAAGGAAAGGGCAAGGCGGAATGGGATTCAGAGATCTTCATCTGTTCAACCAAGCACTTCTTGCCAAGCAGGCCTGGAGGCTCATTGCTTTCCCAGACAGTCTTTGTGCAAAACTTCTAAAAGCCAAATATTTCCCTGCGGGGGAGTTAACTGATACTGCTTTTATTAGGAATGCGTCTCCATGCTGGCAAAGCATTTTGCATGGCCTGGAGCTGTTGAAAAAAGGAATTCTTTGGCGCATTGTTGATGGAAAGAGAGTAAGAATCTGGAGGGATAATTGGATACCGAGGGGAGACATGAAGGTTACAGCAAATCTGACAAATTCAAGAATACGAAGAGTCGATCAACTAATCAACAAAGAAGACAACTCTTGGAATGAGACAATGGTAAAAAGAATTTTTATGTCACATGATGCCGAGGAAATTCTGAAAATTCGGCTGCCAAGGTGGTCTGGAGAGGATTTCATTTCATGGACTAGAGAAAAACATGGATGTTCACTGTTCGAAGTGCCTATAACCTAGCTCTGGACCTTCGAAACAAAACCCCACCTTCTAACTCCAATGGTACATTGGATGGTGATAGAAACCTCTGGAATACAATTTGGAAATCAAATACGCCGCCAAAAGTTAAAATATTTACTTGGAGACTTGCTACAAACAGCCTGGCTGTCCAAGTAAATAGAAGCAGAAGACTTCCTAAAGTAGTTCCTACTTGTACTATCTGTGGCAGGGAGGAAGAAACGGTTTCCATGCCACAATGTCCTGCACAAGAGCAAAGGCGCTTAGACAGGGACTTTCTGATGTCTGGAATCTGCCAGATGATATTGAGTTAAAGTACACTGGGGAGGACTGGGTTTTAATCCTACTGGACAAATTGAACCAAGATATGAGAGATAAGATGATGTTTATCTGGTGGAGAGCATGGCATCACCGAAATAACATTATTTTTGATGATGGTAAAGCATCTGTTCAGAACTCCATAAGCTTTCTGCAGAACTATTTATCCACCTTAAAAATTATAAAGAGTGGACATGTTCCTGTTGATAGAAAGGGGAAGGGAAAAGTTAATTCTACTGAAGATACAAGCCACAAGAATATGCCTGACATTCAGGTCAGTGAAGGTTCTTGGGAAAAACCCCCTGAGGGATGGATCAAGTGCAATGTTGATGCAAGTTTTGTGTCGGAAGAGAAGACTGGTGCCTGGGGTGTGGTCATCCGGGACAAAAATGGAGATGTTCTTGTATCAGCCTGGGACATCATTGCAAACTGCCAGTCTGCGGTCTTTGGAGAGGCAATTGCTTGCCTCGAAGGGTTAAAACTTGCTATTACTCATTCAAATGCTAATGTGATCGTTGAAACAGATTGTGTCTCTATTGGATTCTTTTAAAACTGACAGTTTGGATCGATCTGAAGTCTGTCTTATCGCAAAGGATTTCAATTTGCTGAAGCAGCCTGGCAGACAAGTGGTGATTTCAAATGTCAGTAGAAAATGGAACAAAGTTGCTCATGGGCTTTGTCAGTTCAGCCGTAGAGAGTTGTGTTCTGGTGTTTTGCAAGGTGCGGTGCCGACCTGCGTGTCGAAAGCGGCCTTGGATAATTGTATCCCTACTCTGTTTCTTAATTAATATATACGGAAAATTCAAAAAAAAGAGAGACACGAGCGATTCAGAGAGATAAAAAAAAATAGAGATCGATATATTGTATCATACGTGGGCCATAGATGTCAGCGGTAGACAGATGTGAGGCTGCAGCCACGTCGGCAATCCCGCTGTTTGGAAGGAGCTAAATGCCATTTTAGACTGGGAATCAAGAGTCCAGGTGCTGATTTCCGGGATTAAGACTTCAGGGTTGGATTCTGACACCCTCTATGAGTTTAAGGTTTATTTCAGACTGTTTCGCAAAAAAAAAGGTTTATGGAGCCAGTCCTGCTGGCCGCGCAGCTGCAAGGCTTTGCCCAGCTCCGTACGGCAATTTCAATGCGGGGTCCCCTTCTTCCTCGGCATTCATGGCATATCTTCGGGTCAGGTATCAATTCCCCTCCTCTCTCTCCCAATGTCGCATCAGGTTCCATCCCGGCGGCAGGTCGTCGCATTGAAGAACCGGAAGAGGAGGAGCGGCCCTGGCAAATCGTGCAGCACCGCCGTCCCCGTCAGGCCGTGCCTTCATTGCCTTCAAGGCCTCCACCTGCCCCACGTCGCCCATGCCCTCGAATCCCTGCTCACCTGCGCGGGCTCTGCTTCAAATGCTTAAATAAGGGCCACTTCATCCGCGACTGTCTCAACCCCTGGTGCTGCCGTCGCTGCGACCGCTCCGGGCACAAGGAACGTGACTGCCCGAAGCTCGCGCGTCCCGCCCTCTGGCTCCTGCTGCTGCCGGCGCCTTCTGCATCAACGACGCCGCGTTCCCGCCGCTTCCTCGTCAAGCCCAGCGCCAGGAAATGGCTCGCCGCCCGGGGGACCCGCGCTCTCGCCCCATGGTTGCGAGCGTGGTTCTGCCGGCCACCCCGGCCATGCAGCGCTCTGCCCAGGCTCTCTCCTCCTCCGTCGTCATGCTGAGCCTCGACGGTACAAGCCTGAGGGTGACTCCAGCGGCAATCGCCGACGAGCTGTTCGACCAGCTCGAAATCCCGGTGCAGTTCATGACCGTTGTGCGCTGCTTCCCGGAGGACTTCCTCGTCGAGTTCATGCACCAGCACCACCGCGAGCTCGCCCTTGCCAACCCCTCCTTCCAGCGCGGCATCCTGGACATCCGCATGAAGCCTTGGACGCTGGAAGCTCAAGCGGACTACATCGAGATGCGCTACCACCACTCCACCTCGAGCTTGAAGGAGTCAAGCTCCATGCGTGGGATGCCGACTCAGTGTCTCGCGCCATTGGAGATGATTGCGACCTCGACTACATCATGGCCAAGTCTGTCAATAGGAGGACGCCACCACGCTCGGGGTCTGGGCTTGGACAGACAACCCAGACAAGATCCCGCGCGTCCAGGACATGAAGCTGCCGGCCCGTGCTCTGCCCTCTGTGCCCTCCATAGGAAGGCGTGCTCTCCGCGCGCGTGTCCTGGTCCACCTCGTCATGTATGAGGACTTCACCGGCGTTGAGGCGCTTCCGGAGTGCCGGCCAGGCCGCGGCGCACCGAGGTGTTCAACTGGGAGGTGGGCGTCGTGGACGGTGAGCGACCGTGATGGCGATGGGGACAGGCGTGGCCGCGACCGCGGCCAGTCCAGGAGCTGGGTGCGGCCATCAGGTGCAGTCTATCTCGCTCAGCTCCGCAGCGTGACCGTGGTGGGGATGGGAGGCGCGATGGCGGCCGTGACCGCGACCGCTCCTCCAACCGTGATGGTGGGCGTCATCATGACCTCGGTGGCCAGGTTGCTGAAGTTGCTGTGGTTCCCGCTCCGGGCGAGCGCACCGTGGTCGACAGCCCCGAGCTCGACGAGGCGGTGCTCGCTATTCAAGCTGAGATGGCGCGCGCGAGGTGAGCGGCGTTCTGAGGTTGTAGGCGGCGAGGCTCCTGGTGAGGCTCCCGTGCTGCATCGTCGTCGGGCCACGAGGAATTCGTCCCCGGCCGCGTCTAGGCGCCACTCTAGGTTGCCCTGACGCCGCCCGGGTCCCCCGCGTCTGTGCTGCCCACGCCTTCGCGCTCCAAGGGGTCTACCGCTGCCCACCTGCTGCTCGACTTCATCGCTCCGGCTGCGCCATCGTCTGCATCTCCTGAGGCTTCCCAAGCCCTGTCCCTGCTCGCCCCTGCCAATTTCGTCGCCGAGCTCGTCCCGTCCCGCCCCACTGGCTTTGATGTGTCCCCCCGTTCCTCGCTTCAGGAGCCGTTTCGAGCTCCTCCTCCACCTCCGCTGGCTCACCGCTCGCCCATGACTCCGGGATCATGCTCGCGCCCTTCTTCGCAGCCAACCAGGGAGGGCTGCTCTCGCCGCCGTCGTCGCCCCCCTTGCGGCCACGCAACCGTCGCAAGACGCTGGCTGGCGTCACCATCTGCCGGCAGCCGTGCAGCGGTCCAGCGCGAGGATCAAAGCAAGGCGCAAAGAGGCTCCGGTTGCGCAAAAGGCCGAGTCGCTTGTCTGTCTCAACTTGGGCATCATCAAGGACGGGGAAGTCGTGACGGAGCAGGCCATGGCGGCTTTCTCTCTGCTGTTCAAAGATCAAGTTCCGCAGCAGTCCATGGCGGCTTTCCACGAGCTTTTCAAGCTCAACTCCGAGGAGGACGAAGCTGTGGAAGATGCGCTGATCAGCCAGGGAGGAGCTGCGGCGCTAGACCATGAAGATGACGGTGAAGCTGCGATCGATGGAAGGGCCTGATCCTAGGACACGTTCTCTACTCTGTTGTTCAACTAGTTCCTCAATGTTAGCTCTTTGCTCTACTACCAGTACTGTTGCTGTATGTGATGACTTTGATCGCTAGAGCCTGTTCCAGTTCGTTGCTCTTAGCTTATGTGTGCCTCTGTTCTGTGCTACTGTGCTATCGTTTGCTTTGCCGAGCCCTGGAGTTGCTATGTTTCCAATGTTAGAACAAATCGTTAATACTCTGAGTTGGAACCCGAGGGCCTAAATGACCCAGATCGTCGTACCGCGGTGCATGAAACAATTGCGGCGTCTTCGTGCCACATCGTTTGCCTTCAAGAAACTAAGCTCGCTTCGATTTCACACTTTGACGCTTGTTACCTTGAGGAAACCGTCTTCGAAACTTCTTCGAGAGGCCGGCCACCGGCACTCGGGGAGGCATTCTCTTGCTTTGGGATGACTCCGTCGTGCACGTCACCAACGCCCATATTGGCGAATTTTGTCTCTCGGCACACGTCCACCTGCTTAACTCCGACATTGAGGGTGACTTCAAGATTACGACGGTCTATGGCCCCACTCTTTCATCTCGTAAGGATGACTTCTTTGCCGAATTGCTTAGCCACAAACCGCCCGTGGGGACCCGGTGGCTAGCCCTTGGTGACTTCAACCAAATCCATAGGGCGCGTGACAAAAACAAAGGAAACATGAACCGGAGTAGAATTCAACGCTTCCGTGCTACCCTCCAAGCTTGCGATCTCAAAGAAGTCTATAGAATTGCTGCACTAGCCATCTAGACCAAAAGTCCGAACTGATGGAAAGGGGCTAGGCAATATATTTATATTCAACACTCCCCTCACGTCTAGGCTATTTTAGTCCTTAGCGTGGGATAGGAGCGGGTTGCAGGATCTTTTTTTCCTTTTTTTTAATCCGCGTGAGCGGGGTCTCGAACTCGAGACCTCTTGGCTCTGATACCATATAGAATTGCTGCACTAGCCATCTAGACCAAAAGTCCGAACTGATGGAAAGGGGCTAGGCAATATATTTATATTCAACAAAGTCCACCTTCAAAACCGTAGATTCACTTGGAGCAATGAAAGGCGCAACCCGACTTTGTGCAAGCTTGATGCTTTCTTTTGCAACTCCGAATGGAACATTCGCTTCGACACTCATGTCCTCAATGCTCTATCATCCTCTCTTTCGGACCACTGCCCTTTGCTCCTTGCCGATGATAGTGGTCCTCGTCGCCCTCGTACTTTTAAATTTGAGAACTTTTGGCTTCGCATTCCCGGGTTCAATGAGACCGTGGTCAAGGCGTGGAACGACCCAATCTCTCATTTGGAGCCATGCCACGTCCTCTTTCACAAGCTCCATCATACCGGGAAGTGCCTTGGCAAGTGGAGTAAAGGCATCCTACCTAACACTAAAGTGATGGTTCACGCCGCCCTTCTTGTCATTCTCCACCTTGACATGGCGCAAGAGACGAGGGCTCTATCCGATGAGGAACTCCATCTTCGCAAGCGGTTGAAGAAGAAGGTCATTGCCCTAGCCGTGGTGGAGAGGGCCCGGAAGCGTCAATGCGCTAGAATTTCTAACATCCGGGATGGAGATGCTAACACAAAAAATTTCCACCTAAAAATCAATGTAAGGAGAAGGAGAAACCACATACATAGGCTCAAGTTCAACCATGGGTGGGTTACCGAGCACGAGGCAAAAGAGAAGATCATCCATGACCATTTTGAAGACGTCATGGGAAAGGGAAACGCTAGAACTCGCGATTTCAATTGGGCCGAGCTCAACTTCCATGAACCGGATTTGGCGTCTCTCAGTGATGCGTTTTTGGAGGAGGAGGTCAAGAGGGCAATTGACCAAATGCCGAGGGACAAGGCTCCCGGCCCGGATGGCTTCACGGTGGCTTTCTTCAAGAAATGTTGGGCGACCATTAAAGACGACGTCATGAAGGTGGTGAACCAATTTGGAAGCCTTCTTGTTGACAACTTCCATTGGCTCAACTCCGCGAATATCACTCTCTTGCCCAAGAAGGATGGAGCGGAGGATATCTCCGATTTTAGGCCTATTAGCCCCATTCATGTTATTGCAAAAATCATTTCCAAGATGCTTGCCCTTCGGCTTGGGCCTTTCATGAACGAACTTGTCTCCAATGCCCAAAGTGCCTTCATAAAAAAGAGAAGCATTCACGACAACTTCCTCTATGTTAAGAACTTGGCAAGAAGATTCCACAAAGGGAAAATTGCGGCTCTCCTCTTCAAGCTTGATATCCGAAAAGCGTTCGACTCCATCCGTTGGGAGTACTTGCTCGATCTCCTCCATCGCCGTGGTTTCCCAAGTCGGTTTCACAATTGGATAGCGGTTCTCCTATCGTCCGCCTCTTCCCGGGTCCTCCTTAATGGGGTGGCCGGCCTCCCCATTGCCCATGGACGAGGCCTTAGGCAAGGAGACCCCTTGTCCCCACTCCTTTTTGTCTTGGCAATCGACCCTCTCACGCAAATCCTCGACTTAGCTACTCGAAATGGGCTCCTTCATAAGCTTCATGGGCGCGGGAACATCTTGAGGACCTCTTTGTATGCGGACGATGCCGCAATCTTTGTGGCCCCATTTAAGGAGGACATTCAAAACCTCTCCTCTATCCCTGACGGATTTGGAGAGGTGACCGGCTTGTGCACTAACTTTCAAAAAAGCTCCGTAGTTCCTATTAGATGTGGTCTACTCAACCTTGATGAGATCCTTGCCGGTCTTCCGGTTGTGCGTGCCACTTTCCCTTTGCGGTATCTTGGCCTTCCTCTCTCGGTTTGGAGGATAAAGAGGGCGGATGTTCAACATCTTGAAGACAAGGTTGCCGGGAAAGTTCCTACTTGGAACGGCAACCTTATGACCGTCGCCGGTCGTTCGGCTCTTGTCAAATCGGTCCTCATGTCCCAAGCTATCCACCATTTGACGGCTCTCATCTTGCCGTCGGGCACTTTTGAGCATCTCCTCAAGACGGAGCGGGCTTTCCTTTGGGCGGCTAAGGACAAGGTCACCGGTGCGCAATGCAAAGTAAATTGGGAAACCGTGTGCCGCCCTCTTGAGCTAGGCATCCTTGGGATACACGATAATTTCAAGTTTGCTCGTGCCTTAAGACTTAGGTGGCCTTGGTTCGAATGGCGTGGGAGAGATAAAATTTGGGTGGGAACCGGTAACCCTTGTTCTAGTGAAGATATGGACCTTTTCTATGCCGCCACTACTATCACGGTTGGAGATGGAAGTTTGACCTCCTTTTGGGATGCCCCTTGGCTTGATGGCAAGAAACCTAGAGACATTGCTCCAAAGGTTTTCTCCTCCTCCAAATCAAAAAAATGGTGTGTCAAAAAGGTTTTGGACAACAACGCTTGGGTTAGCAAGATCTCTTTGGATGATGATTTCTCTCTTGAGCACCTCAACCAATATGTGAACCTTTGGGTTCAACTTCTTGGGGTCACTCTTGCGGAGGACGTGGAGGACAAGATCGTTTGGAACCTTACACCTAATGGGGAGTACTCCGCGGCTTCGGCTTACAAGGCTCAATTCTACGGGGCCGAGTCAACTAACATGATGCAAATGGTGTGGAACGTTTGGGCCCCTCCCAAGGTCAAATTTTTCGCTTGGCTAACTCTCCAAAATAGACATTGGACTTCCGACCGTTTGGCTACCCACGGTTGGCGAAATTGTGGTATTTGCCCACTTTGCAAGAGAGCTCCCGAGACTTTGGCTCACCTCCTCTTTGGATGCCGCTTCACCATTCGCCTTTGGGGCTCCATCAAGACTTGGCTTGGAATCCATGCTTTAGACCCGAGTCATTGGGTGGATCTCTCCCTCTACTCGTGGTGGCTCATGATGACCGGGGAAATTTCTCCCAATCGCAAAGCTATGGCGTCCGTTACCTTGCTTACTTCGTGGGTAGTTTGGAATGAGAGGAACGCGCGTGTCTTCCGCAACAAGCATGCGCCGCCCGCGGTTCTCCTTGCTAACATCAAATCCGAAGCTCGCCTTTGGGTCCTCGCGGGCGCAAAGCGGTTGGGTGAACTTTTACCTAGGGAGTAATCCGGTTTGTAATATGTGGAGGTTGGGTGCGGTCGACCGAGACTTCTTTGTCTCTCTCGGTCCGTGATGTAAAAACTTTTTCTTAATAAATCGAATGGGGCAAAGCTTTTGCCCCCCCCCTTTCGGAAAAACAAAATTCAGACTTTACTCCATACAAACCGTCACGTATTCCTTAATTTTATCTCTTGCCCTTGATCATAAATCAGCAAAGGGCCGACGCGTCGCCGCGCCGACCTCGGCTATGGCCGCCATCAAGATCAAGCTCGTCGTGGACAGGTCACGGAACCGGGTCCTTTTCGCCGACGCCGGCTCCGACTTCGTCGACGTTCTCCTCAGCTTCCTGACGCTCCCCCTCTCAGCCGTTCAGCTCGCCGCGGGCGCTTCCTCCCCGGGCTGCCTGACAAACCTCTGCGCGAGCGTCCAGCACCTGGGGGACAACAAACTGTTGAAGGGTGAGTCCTGCCATGGCATGCTTCTCAGGCCTACGCACGCAGAAGAATTCGGGTCTGTATATTCTTAAGGAATCTGTTCAGATTACAAGATTTCTCTTAATCTCTTGATGATCATGAGATTTTTTTTCCTATATGCAGGTTCAGTCGTTCAGTCTGCCCAAGGTGTACTCCGTTTCTGGGAGAACGATCCACTCCAAAGGGACAGGGACACACCCAGCGTAGTAGTTGCAGGTGCTGTGAGGTCCTGGCTAGGTTGATGCATGTGTACAACCAAACAGCACGCACGGAGGTGTTCTCCAAGTGGAAAGAACGATTTGTGATCAGTGACGACTGGGTGATCAAGCCGGCGTCAACGAGCAATGTGTTGTCTCTTCTTCGGGGTGCAGATGAGATCAAAGACGGCTACGAGGAGGAACATGTGGACGTCGGATGGGCCGAGGTGAACTGAATTTTCTTGGCCTGAATCATACCATGCATCATACATGCTGTATCTGCAAACTGATTTGTATGAATTCCAGGTGATTTCCTTGCTCAAGACATGTGTCTCCTCTACCACCATATTCACCAATGTGTTTCTCGCGAAAGGAACTCCTCGTCCAGCTCTGATGAATACATCGGTGCTCGCCATTCAGAAGCCTCGGCATCAAGAAACCAACGACCCTGGTCCGCAGATTGGCATCAAGCTTTTCTTCGACAGGCAGGACAGAAAGGTCATGTACGTGGAGTGCAAGCACGACTTCGTGGACCTGCTCCTCAGCTTCCTCACCTACCCGATGGGATGCGTCGTCAAGAACCTGGCCGGCTCCTCTCATCGGTGTGGCAGCTTCAACAATCTTTACAGCAGTGCCGCCGATCTCGAAGCAGCTGGATTCTTGACGGGAAGCTGCTTTGGCGACAAAAAGACGCTGTTGGATCCAAGTCTTGCACCATTCAAGACGCATGACAATGGCTCAAAACAACCGATTGCAGCCTGGTATCATCTCTGCTGGACGCCAGCTTGCTCGTGCGCGAAGAATAAAAGGTCATGCCGTTTGTGTGATCCGGGTTTTGCCAATCATCACAGCTACGTAGTTGACGACGAACTGACTATACATCAGGCGTCCGCAGTGTCGGTGCTGAAGCACTGGTGTAAGAGAGACTGGGGTAAAGTGGGGGAGATGGACATTTCTATCAGCAAACAAGAGGTGAGTCTATATAGTTATATACATGTCCTTATATAAATGTCCTAGCAGTCGTTAGCATTAGTTTGTATAGTTTTTCTGAATAATTGTGTGTATGAATCTCTGGCAGGCTGTTGCGCTACTGCGATCGGTGGTGAACTCGAAGACTGCTCTGACAGATGCGTTCAAGGGGAGGCTGGATCAGGAAGAACAACTGTTGCCACCTTCGAAAAGAGCGTGCTCATCATCTGTGGAGCCGATGCAGATCTTTGTGAAGACCCTCGAAGGTGACACCATAACCCTTAACGTCGCAAGGTCTGACACGATTGCTGCAGTGAGGAGTAAGATCCAGACGAAGGGGAAGATAATGGGGTCGTTAGTCTACTGTGGCAAATGCTTGCAGGATCCATGGACTTTGGCTGATTGTGGCATTCACAGGGAAGCCACCATCCACTCTGAGTTTTACCACCGCCCTACCTAGGGATCACTCGGTTTGTTTGTCTATTAGCTAGCTGGTCTTGTGTGCTCCTGCCTCTAGGGAACTCGTCGAGACTGATTTGTTTAGTTTTTACTCGATAGTTGCTTATTAAAACCGAATCAGATGAGGAATGCCATGGGTAATGTTGGTTGGGTCGATGAAGATGTCGTCTTGCATCAAGGCACAAATTCTAGCCATACTTCACACTGTCATGTTAATGGCAATGTGACCTTGCCAAGGATAAGAGTAAGATTTAATAACGCTCTAGAAAGAGAACTGAAAATATCATATAATAAAGCTTCAAAAAATATCATATAATTATGCTTTTGGGTAAAAGGTGATGCTGATTTTGTAGTTACATGGAGGGTCAGCACTGTTGAGAACTAGCCAGTAGTATGTTTCAGAAACAGTGAACAGCGGAATCACAAGAATATGTACTTGAACTCATCGGGGTGAGTGGCGTGAAAAGTATGCCATGGCGCACCATGGACTTTAACCTTCAACAGCACTCTACTCTTGTGTGGATGGCTCTGTCTGAGAGGTTGGCGAGGATAGGCCTCCAATGCAATGACCAGCTGTGAGGATCTCGACAATTCAGAATCTGTTGGACTATTGGTAAACAGCACATGGTTAAGACGAAATTCAGGCAATGATATGTAGCTGCAAGGGGAATATAAAACGAAAATGCTTAGGTATCACCATATATGCCACCATGCGTTTACTTAAGAAGCAGTGTTGCGCTAATGGTGATGTGTGTAGATTTTGAGCATCAACCAAATTCAACATGAATGGTGGCAATGCATAATGTTCAAGATTTGACAAACAAAGTGATTAATAAAATAATTAAACTCATTTTTACTATTGACTAGTTAACCTGCAATAGCAAAGGACAAGTGACCAGATCAACTGAAGTTCTCAAGCTAGTCACCTGTGTGTGTAGTCTCAGTTGTGAAGAGTTCTTATGGCAGCACACTGAATTGTAAGTTAACTGCATATTCACTTGTATAAAGAAGAGAACCTACTGAATTTTGATTATGAATAACTAAACACACCTATCAAATTGTATGCCAGCATTTGTATTACGCCACCCTGCACAATGGGCAGATTAATTTAACTTACTAAAATTTGATGACCAGGAAAATTACCACAAACCGATAACTGAAAACTTAAACATCAATCTGAGAAAAATCAACAACACTGTTCAAATTTTAATCCGCAGAATCACTTTTTTAGCAAAAATGGTTGAGAGAAATCAGAAAGATTGAGAAAAATCGAAAGCAACCTTTCGAAAGGAAACAGGATGAAAGATAGAGGCTGAGCTGATGCTAGGCTGCCACCATGGCAAGGGCGGCGGGAGACTGGCAGTAATTCGCCTGCCAGTCATGTAGGAAAATTTGTATCTTGTCTCGCCCTAATCGTCCACCTTGTTTCGGATAAAAGGTTTCCACTTGCCCCACCAAAATGCACGGTGTCTTTTTTTAATGAGGACCAAAGCTCCTGGTGTCACTAGAGCACTTAATATTATTAGAGAGCATTTGGTAGCTATAAATTGAACTGATAATATAATCTTTGTAGTTCCTGGGAAGTTTAACCACAAGAGAAAGTGAACTGGAATGTGGTGAAGATCCTTGGCACCTTTCTATTTAAAAACAAGAGTACTCTAAAAACAAACACAAGCACGTAAATTATTGGCATCTTGTTCCTTTTATAGTCTAGATTTCCAACTAAATTCTCCAAGTCTTCTTCAAGCCGCTCATCACGGCAACGTCCAACAACAGCGAGCAGTTCACTCCATAAGACCAGAACAGTAATCGATAGATTTTTCCCTAAATAAAATTAGCAGAGCATTGAGATCAAAATGGGAAAAATATATTCTTAAAGCACGCAAAAACTGAAACAGAACTGCTACCCTGAAGCAACAAACATGAGATGCATTTGCAGTGTTACTAAAACCTCTACAAGACTAGAAGTAACCCATGGGTCTATCACCCTGGTTTCAACTTCCACTGAATGGAGAAACCACCACAAAAGTCTTCTAGAATCTAGACACCTGAGCCTTTTTAAGGGGGATGCAGACCATTAATCATGAGCATGGCACCACCGTGGTTCGACCAAAAAGAGCCAAAACAACTACACCATCCAAATAAGACTTAACAGCAGCAAAATGAATGCATGACCAGGCTTCATCCCGACTGGTTGTTGTGGCTCCACCTTCTGAGTTACTATATGATCAATCACTTGAAGAAATTGCAGCTGACGGTACAGTCTCTGACGATATTGTATTCGGCGACTGTGCACGAGTCCTTCAAATATCTGCTACCATACACCAATTCATGACGACATCCTGCTGGAATGGACACCTTATCCTTGATCCTGCTCTTGACGGTAGCAATGGTGTCAGATCTCGCAACTTCCACGGTTATGGTCTTACCCCTGGGGATCTTGGCAAAGATCTGAATCTTCTGCAGGGAGGACTGTTCCTCCAGCCTGCTGACGAACACATCAGTTAGTGCCGTCTTCGAAGTAATCATGGCCTGCAGCAGCGCAAGAGCCTGCAAGGCAATGAAATCATTCATGAACGAGCCAAATCTAGCAATTAGTAAATTCCGCACAAGTTTGCATGCTTACCTCCTGTTTTCCGATAGTTACGTCCATCTGCAGTACCATAGCCTTGTTTCTCCCACACCAATGCTTCATCACAGACATGGCAGAGGCCTGATGTATAACTAAATCATCGCCTACAACATACTTCCGATCCTCAACAAGTTCAAGGTGGCAGGCACCAAAATTTGCATCAGGCACCATGTTGTGGCTCAAAATATCAAACAGTGAAAGACTGCCAGTTAAGAAGCCAGTGGCATTGAGCTCAATGGCGCTTCTGTACAGGTTGCTGAAGCTTCTGCCGAGTTGAGAAGGGCCAGATCCCACGCTCTTCATCACACAACCCACTGGGTAAGTCAAGAAACTGAGGAGCAAGTCCACAAAATCATGATTGCACTCAGCATACATGACTTTCTTCTCGTGCATGTGATAGAAAAGTGTAATCTTGCTTTCTGGTGAAGAACTAGAATCTTTGTTGTACTGGGGCATACTTTTAGGAATGCTGCTGTGACTCACATGGAAACGAGCAGACTGTACATCAGTTCCCTTGGACAGAAAAGCATCAGTGAAGACGGTACTGGATGAAAGAGAAGCCTTAAGCAAGGATGCAACCTAAAAGCAACAAACGAATCCCATCCAAGTTAGCAGAGAAAATGGCAACAACTAACAATGAATATATAGTAAAATAATCTTACCTCTGCCGAGCTGACACACACTTCAACCTCTTCAAATCCATGGGCAATCCCATCAGTACAAAACGTCTGAGGTAGTGAAAGAATGCTTCTTGTGGATGCTGGCTTGATCGTCCACTCATCGCTGATCACGAACCGCTCTTTATCCCTTAGATATGCCTCTATGTTAGATACTTCCCTGTAGACAGGCAAAAGTCTAACCATGAGTTGACGACACTTGAAGTGCTTGAAAAACACCCCATAAAATAATCACAGTGTGACTTGCAGAGCATGAGAACAAGACTTGATTACGTACTGGAGAACCCATAGATCATTGATTATGTTTTCCGGAAGAAAAAAGAAGATTACACTGATTTTGTAGTTACACAAGGCTCAGCAATATGTTCTAAACTAGAAGTATGTTCAAGAAACAGGGAAACATGAGTATACATACTTGAGCACATCATTGTATGCAGGCGCGAGAGGTATGCCATGGCAGACGTCAAACTTCAGCAGCTCACGATTCCTGAGGTGGTTTACGCTGTCAGTGAGATTTTTCAGACAACCCTGGGGAGATAGATCTGTGATGCACTGAACGGCGGAGAGGGGAAGCATCAGGAAACCGAGCAGGATATCAACGAATTCAGAGCCTGCATCGGCAAACAGCACATGGTTCTGCGACCTGTCCACCGCAAGCTTAATCTTGATGCTGTCCATAGGTCAGCTTATCTGGTTCTGGCCCTTCACTTATCTAAGGTCGAGTAGCTGTTCAGACGAAATCCAACAAGTGATGGAATGCAGCTGCAAGTAGATCAAAAACGAAACTGACTATATCACTATATGCCACCATATATATAATTAACAATCAGCATTGCATTTACAGTGATTTGAGCAAATTTCTGGCATAAACAATTTAACATGAATGATGGCAATGTAAAGTAGAAGAATTAAACTTGCTATAGTGTTGATTAATTAGCGCCATAGAGAAGTAAAAAGGAACATACTGTAAACGGATGGCCGGAATTAACAACAGAATCGAAAGCTAATGACCTACTTATCGAAGTCTCAATGGTGGACATTTCATATGCAACAAACTGAACTGCAAGTTAACATGTGTAAAGAAGAAAATACACTAAAAGAGTATTATAAACAGTCGAAGACAGGCAGATACAAATTTATATGACCAGCATTTGTCACAAATTCCCTACAGTCACCTCGATGCACAATGAGCAGATTAATCTTAATTTTGCAAAATTGGATGAACCACACAGGATAAAGTGACCATAGAACAACAACGGAACTTCGACTTGAGAAAAACCTATCGACCAACATTAAAATGAATCTCTGAATGGGTTATTTAGCCAATGTGCTTGACCTAAATAGGAAATAGTGTGAGATGTCAAAAGTATAACCTCTTGAAAGCAATCGAAAGCATAAAGGGCAAAGAGACCTCGGCATAAAGCAGTGGAGGTGTCGAATTTGGCCTGCTACCATTCGCGTCTAAACCCTAAACCTACGAATTGAGAACAAAAATCAACCAGCATTCCTCGAATACAATCCGTAAACCACCTGCTCAATTTTTCCATGTTGCGAGTAGCCCACTTGTTCAGCTAATGCGACTGAAATAAATCGGAAGGATTGGGAGGAATCGAAGGCAACCTGTCGGAAGGAGAGGGAAGCGTAGGGGCCTAGATCGCTAGAGGAGTCGGCTTGAGGCGGCGGAGCTGCTACCACGGCGAAGGGCGGCGGGCGACGTCTGGCGAGCCGACACCGGCGATCGGCGGCTGGCTGCGCGGCCTCGCGTACGGCGTCCAGCGGCGCCGCTCCGGACCTCTCCCACGATTTCTTCCTAGAATTTCTTTCGGGGGAGCAAAATTGGTCGACGGCTCGGCTCACTCTTTCCGACGGCCCTTTCCGTGTCCATTGGGGACTGGGCCGTTCACTGTTGGCACTGGCTGCGGATTCTTTACGACGAAATGTTTGTTTTCTGGCAGAAGACTGGTGTTGGCCTCTTCGGATTCTGACGACCATCATTATTTCTCCAAATTCCCAGGCCTCTCTCAGGAAAATACACATATGAACATTGGGGCATCCGCCCTTTTTTTCAGAAATCATATTTCTAAATTACAAAAATATAGAAAAAAATTCGCGGGTGTATATACCCACGTTCTATGTGCGCGCAGAAAATTTCGTGGAAAAAAGACTTTTTATTTGGTCTATGTAAATAAGACACAAGTATTTATGTTCAAACGTTCTTTTCTAGCATCAGAATTTTTTTTATGTGCGCCCCGCATGCATATTTTGTGGAGATGTACACGTAAAATTTTATTCTTAGATTTTTAGCCATTTTAAATCACCTTTAAAATGCATTTTTCAAAAAAGGTGTAGATGCTGATTGTGCCCTCTCATTTCTTCCGTCACATAGGGCGTGTTTAGTTACTCGCATGAGATTTTGCTCTTTTACATATGTGGCTCTCATGAGTCTGGCTGAGGAAAACATACATTTGCAGCCATGTTGTGCACCTCATTTGTTTGTCCACGTTGATTTTTTTTCTGGATGTGGAGAAACGCAAATACATGCGTTGGTTGCAACCTTGTGCCATGTGAATTGTCACTTACTCTCACATCTAATCTAACGGTAAACTTACATCACACCACCACACTTAGAACGTGACAGCCTCATGATAAGCGGCAAGCATGACAACAACGTGGCGGTGTGGCGGTGAAGGTCGCGGTAGTAGCTGCGCTACCTCCGCCGAAGTACGACAGCAGCTACCGTGCGCTGTCAGTATAAGTTTACTAGTGGCATAAATATAGGAATGTATGCCAGGTGTGCGCCACCGGTCCAGGGTGTGTGTATGTGGCCCAGTACTGGTGACGTACACATACTAGGGTATGCCACGGGTAAGAAAAACAAAAAAAGGCCACACAGCCCCACTTCTTTCCACCTTCGCTCGTCTCCTCCCCGCTCGCCCCGCCTCCTCTCCACCGTTACAGCGCAGCGCTGCCGCCACCACCACCACTGGCCGCCATGGCTTGGCCCCAACGCCGCCACGTGCTCCAGTTCGGGCGCCGGCAAGCTCGTCTAGGCCCGCCGCCACGCTCCCCCTCTTCGCGCCGCGATGAGGTTGTTGATGCCAAGAAGGACTGAAGGAGCGCGCTCGTTTTCCACCCGCCGCCATGGACAACCTCCGACGACTTCGCCACGACAGGAAGGCCGGCGTACTGCCGTCCCCAGTCCTCCTGCTGCACGGTCAAGAAGAGGCCGTCCCCTACCTCCTTCTCCTGGGGCCTGAGGAGGCGGAGGAGATCAAGCCCGTCCTCCCCCCAGCTTCTGCTGCACGTCCAAGGAGAGGCCGTCCTCCTCAGGTGCACCTAGACGCCGACGACTGGGAGGCCATGGACGCGACCACCAACACCAACTAATCTTTGTCAATGCATTCGAACCAGTGTCCCAACTGATAAAATCTATTTTTGCCTCTTCACGATTCAGACTTTGCCTCTTCACGATTTCAAATACATAAATTAAAAACATTGACCATCTGTAATTGTTGTTGCAGCTTCAGATTTTTGGTCAGCGCATAGGCCCCGTTATGTTTTTTTAAGGATAATATATTATATCAAAATGATATACGTACATCCGGCTTCTGCAACAACACGACATCAAGAACTAATCTAGATATCGAGTATGCACACATCTAAATTATTAACAAAACAAAAGAAAGAGAAAATAAAACCGCAATGGCATGCAGCAAATCTACATCAATTGTTACAATTGGCAGCACTCGAACAACAAGAGAATGTCTACCAAAATGACGCCTCCAAAAAGGGATATGAAGCACAAGCATCATCGTCACCAAATCCAACACCAAAGCCGATCATGGGTTTTCACCCCCAGAAAAAATCCGAGCAATTTCCAGACAATGCCTCCAAGAAGAAAACGATGCGTGAACACCGCCATTGCCAGGTACAATCAATCAAGATCAGACCTAGAGCTTTCACCCCGGAACTCGGAATCCGGTACTCGTAGATCACCACATATCTTGTTGCCTTGCGCTGCCGCCTCCAACTTACAGAGCCAACACCACCATACCGCCCAGTCTTGAAAACGCTGAATCGGGAGTTCGTTCGCCAAGCCATGAGACTGGGATGACATGGTCATGCTAGCACCCAAATACTCAGACAGCTGATCTTCGCATGCACCTGACGTGAAATTCCACGCTGCCAGATCATGCCACCAAGAACAAGCTGCCCAGCAGCAATATAGAAGCGGGATGCACATCCACATCGCTGAGCCAATTAGGCCAACACCTGCACATCCATATAGAACAAAGATTCAGTAAAACCTGGTTGGGTATTTAAATATTGTCTAGACGGTGGAGCGGGGTAGAGAAGTAAGATGATACATTTTCTTCTTATGAGGTGGGGTTAGAAAAAAGAAAGGTGCGGCCCGAGCTGAATTTTTGTCATGGAGCCTCAGCCTTGGTCCTCGTATAGGAAAAACAGATCAGTATCACAGGTACTTTTTGATTGTCAGAGTGATGATTACTGCTAGATGATTTTGCTGAGGCTTGATATGCTCGTTTAAACTTTAAAGTTCTACCTTTATTTCTGATGGATATGCACTTGTATATGGATTGAATTCTGTTGCTTTGACCGCTCGGTTGTTTAGAAGCTACATGTACTCTTGGTTTGAGTTGCTACCTGGGCTTTCCTCATTATTTTCATCCTTCACGTTGGATTTAGCTCTTGGCCAACCTGCTTTGTTACCTCTGACTGCACAAGCTTGAGCATCGTAGAATGAATACTTAACTGAAATCCTGATCCTACCCTTGTTTCGGTAAAGTTAACTCATGCTGTCTGGGTATTAATTGTTGGTTTCAGTATGCCAAAGAGAATTTCAGTATTGCTGTTGTATGTGCTTGGGCTAAATAATTTTAGTCGATTTGGCTTCATGTCTGAACTGAATTGGAGCTGCTGCTACTTGCTTGTGGTGTCTGACTGTTGCTACTTGCTTGCTGATGATCCCGAAGAGCAAGTCTTGATGCCTGCACAAATAACGGGATTTAGGTTGAGACTCCAAGTGCAGAGTGTATAGTATAGTGGAAGACAGTTTTCCCCACGAGGGGTGACTCGAGGGTTTAATATCGAACTCTCGGGGAATCTGCGGTGGTAGATTTATCTTCTTATCCTTCTTTTGGTTACCTACAAAACAAGGTTAGATGTTTTGGTCCTCAACCTCACCTGTGATTGTCAAGCACAAGGTGTAAGAATGATATCAGGATAGTTATGCAATGCAAACAGGAAATAAATATGCAATGATGGTGGATGCAATGGTAAATGATATTTTTGGGTTTTGAATGATGTATGCAAGATGAAATGTATTTTTGTATTTTCGGATTTAATGATGGCTGAAAATATAAAAGAGGTATATGGTGTTGGAAAGGTGTTTCTTATGATTAAAAATGGACTGGGGTTCATGGTTTCACAAATGCACTCTCTCTTTATAAAGTGGTAGACAATGGAACACACAAAGTTAACATATGAGATTGCAACACAGGGTTTGATAACAAGTTACTTAGATATATGGGCATCACGTCCTAACATAGAGATCTTTTGGTTATTAACCTCTCTTATACTCCACCAAGATGCGAACTAAATCATAACACCTCAGTAATTAAGATAACTCAGAGTATAGCAATAAGTATCATGACATGAAGTGAAAATAAGAACATGCTAGATCTAGTCATGGAGTAGTGGCAATGGTCACGCCCACATCCCCGGTAGCATGGTATTTTAGTTTATCCCTAGTGAGGTAACAAAGTAAGGTAAAGATACCAAAGTGGATCACAGAACTTTCTCTCACGTTCACTGCACTAGCCACCCCCCGTTACTCCAACTAATGCACACGTTCCCCCTCACACGCTCTCATAAACAAGCTTGATCAAAACAAGTAGACAAGAACGGGGTACATAATATGCATCTATACTCATAACTGAAACAAACATTGCAATCTCAAACATATATTAACTCATAAAGATCCACCACAAAAGTATTACAACGGTGACCGTAATCATGTTCAGTAGCTCATACGGTGCTAATTAGTGAAGCTCAAGAGAGGAGAGATACATAAGTTACTTCCACAAACCCATAGTCCAGAGGTGGACTACTCCCTCTTCATCATGGAGACGGTGGAGAAGTCGATGGAGAAGGTGGAGACCACGCCGGCAGCTCCCCGCCGGAGTTTTCCCCCTCCAATCTGCAGCTCCTGATCTCCGTTTCGGTGTTTCTGTGTTTCTGCGGCGCTCCTTCCAGAGAACGACGGGGGACCTTTTTTATAGGCGTTTTTAGGTCAAGACGAAGGCGGTGGAGCGAAGATCGACGGCAACGGAGCCACGAGGCCCAAACGGTGGGTCCCACGTGGCCACAGTACCTGGCCGCGTGGGCCAGGCCCGTTTGGCCCTCGGGTCTCCGTTTGCTTGCTTCCTTTTTCCGTAGTCCTTCTTCCTTCCAAATATTGACGCCCGTAAATTTCCAGGTGATTTCGTTGACGTTTGGGTCCCTGAAACATTATAATACAAAACTAGGGTTTTCTGCCTGTGCAGGGTTAATTCCAAATAAATGGGAAAACTATGAAGTATTCCCAAAATCATGATAAAACATTGATATAACCCTTATATGATGCAAATATGATTGGAATATAAGCAATTAAAGTGCAAAGTTCATGTATGCATTTTACATGCATCACTTGCTAGTGCGAGGACAAGCCTTATTGCTGTTGTTGGCCTTTTGCTACTTGCTAGGAACTTAATTTTGTACATAATAATCTGCTGGTAGGACTGTAAGAGCTGATGCGCATTTTATACATAAGCTGCTGTTATTTTATTTTCGTGCATAATATGATGTACATACATGCTGAGCTGCTGTACATAATCTGGGGCTGGGCTGATGTTGCTTAATTTTTGCAGGGACATAGAAATTGATGGCGAGGATGGTGGTGGTGAGGCACCCATGGAACTAGGAACCTACCTATTTATGTCTTGTATTCTTGTTAGTCGTGTGGTTGGTTGCTTGAAAGCTTGCTTACATTTTCTTGATATATAGATAGATATTAGATAATATTGCTTGTTATTTGCTTGCTAATACTTTGTTCTTTTTGTTCTTGCAGCTCTTTATATTGGATAAAGAACTTGTAGAGTTTGGAGAACAAGAAAAGGGAGCAAAACTGAGCCAAATAAATGTATTATTCATTTATTCCACATTCTTACTTCGAAATATAGCATTTACAAGTTCATGATACAAAAATACAAGTATATTTTAGGCTCATGTATGCCTAGAAGTGCTTCCTACATTTCTGGCCGTGGTTCACTTGTTGTATTATTTTGTGTTTTTGGTTATATTTGATCTTTCCATAAAGCATGAATCAAGTTTCTCTAATGCAGTGTGGTCAAGAGATGACAAGAACATGAGGATCTGTGTAAGGATATGACAACTTAGGGAAAAATAGATGCAAACTACATATCATACCTGGTATGTTTGATCTGGTATTGTTTCTAGAAAATAGCGGTCTTTTTTTATGTTTATGGTTATCTCGTTTGTCGAGACAAGTTTGTAACCTGTATAATCATGCGTGTAACTGTATTTATAAATTGCTAGCCTTTTTTCGGCTTTTTTTTTTTGTTCTGGCCAGTTAGTATGCTGACGGCACGATGGAAGTGTACCAGGAAATGCCACGTGGATGTTTTATGCCGACGGCCGGCCGTCGGCAACCTTTTCTGACGACGTCAAACGGCCGTCTCTATTAGCTCGTTTTGCCGATGGCCCTCGTTTGCCGACGAGCTAGTAAAACCGTCGGCACGTGAGTGTATGCCAACGGCCTTTGTTTGCTGACGGCCTTTCCGGTGTATGCCGACCGAGAAGATGCCGACGGCCACCGTCGGCAAAGGGTTTTTTGGCCCTTTGCCGACGGTTTCTGGCCATCGGGAACTACCCGTTTTCCTGTAGTGGATGTAGAGCAAGTCGCTCAGCTACAAGTCGCTCGATGTGGAAACGATCAATTCCAATATGTGATGCGGTGCACGTGGTGGTGCTGTTGGTGCGCGCTTTCTTGTTTTAGCATTGTGTACTGCCCATGTCGCTTTTGTCCATCGGATGAGCGGTACATTGTGGTTCGAGCTCGTCGAGCCTGGCCAGCACTAGCACGGAGGCACGGAGCACGCCCAAGAATTGGGTACCGCTAGCTAGCTCCCTTGTATTGCAGCGGACCATGGGTGCAGCCGCCAGGAGCTGGCACGCGACGTCGCTCGTGCGGCCGTGGAACGGTTCACCATGGACGTGTTGTTTTGTTATCGTGAAAACTACACCTGCTACAACTACAAGGAGGAGGGTTGACACGGGCTGACAAGGAGGCGAGCCAACTCTGGGTCGCTCACGGTGCCTGCGCCAGCCGAGTCACAACAATGAGAACGGCATCGCTATCTGAATCCCTCTCCCTACCTTAAATTTATCTGTTCTTCACCAACACCAACTCCTCCTGCTAGTTTCTCCTGTATTTCAAATAATGCCACAGCAAAGTAGATCTGGATCAAATTGTGAGATGATCCAACGACGAGGGAAGATTTGGTGCTCCCAAGCACCAGTGATCCCGGTGGTTTAACAATTCGCAAACACTATTTTTGAGTTTTAAAAATTACAAAAAGAATCACGGATATAGCCAGTTATGTATCCCACAAACGTGCAAAAAATCCAATTCAAATATGTTGTATTTTGGGCTACACGAAAATGAAAAGCTACATATTTAGATCACATTTTTGTCATTTTCATGTAGCCCAAACAACAACGTATTTCAAATTGATGTTTTTCATGTTTGTGGGAATATCATTGGCTGCATGTTTTTCATGCACACATGTATCTATACATTTTTTTAGTGAAAGATTCACATGTACTTTGCACTAAAATATGTCTAGATACATGTGTAGAAAAAGGCTAGAAAATCTCATATTTTGAGACGGAGGGAGTACAAAAGTGCACTAAAATATGTCTAGATACATGTGTAGAAAAAGGCTAGAAAATCTCATATTTTGAGACGGAGGGAGTACAAAAGTTCACATGAATTATTATGAAGATTATAGATCAAAGGACGGGTCTAACGTTGTCATCGAAACCAAGAGCAATAGCGAAGTCTTCATCGAAACCAAGAGCAATAGCGGAGTCGTCAGGTTGAGATTGCGAGAAGATGGGGGCCGTGTCGAGGAAGCCTGCGTCAGTGGAATCGGTCAGGTCATGAACGGCTTCTCCTGCAATCTAGTAGCACTTAGTTTGCGTGCACGAAGGACTGTGAAGTCTGAATGTGGAGCTGAGTACTGATCTGATGTGGTGGTCGGCGGTGCACGTGGTGGTGCTGTTTCTGCTGCCCATATCGGCCTTTATGCGAAACACAGTACAAATGCAGAGGATCACATACATGTGCACACACTCACCCCTATGAACGTACGCACGCACACCCTACCACTATGAGCACCTCCGAAATACTGAGCCGGCGGGTCGAGTCTTAAGATTGACGAAGTCACCACAGACGGCTCGTTGTCGACGGAAACGTCGCCTCCTACTGAAGAATATTCCGCCTAAATGAGAAACACCAGTGTCAAACCTGGGCTTGAACTCTGGTGGGGTAGGGTATAACCACCATCCTAACCATCTTGCCACAGGCAAGTTCTCCTGTCCGGCACTGCCTTGCAATGCACCTGACCGTGCGTGCATTAGTGACGGCGGTAAATCCAAGCAGCTTGTGATGTCGAACGCTCAAAAATATTTATAAGTACAATATACACATAGACACGTGTACACTTGAAAACAGCTTGCGCACCAAATTTCTCAAAAATGTAGTTTCGCCATGAATAACTGGTACGTGGCGGCTGGAACACCCAAGGTCGTTAGTGCAGGCGCGAAAACGTTCACAGTGTATTTAATTTCCCGGATAAGCAATAACCAGTCAAAATCCACATCTTCTCTTCAGGTATAGCGGCACGCGGCGCTGACTCCTCGCTAGCACCGGTTCGATTCACTTGAGTGTTAACATTAGGCAAGCACTAGTTACTGATGTCGGGCGAACTGTATTAAGATCTCACCATTGAAGGCTCCTCTCCGTCCCTCTACACAAATCAATGGTAGTAGAAGGTTCAACTCAGAGAGTGGATTTTTAGAGCCCGATCTACACGTGGAGCCCAAATTTTTCAAAATTTGGAAATTACATTTTAAGTTTCATCAATAGTAGATGTAGATGATGATGTATTCTAACAGTGTGCACAAATCCAAATCGAAAACTTCTGTATTTGGGGTTGTGCAAAATTGACAAAATCGTGGATCTGAATAGTTAAACAGTGCATATTTTGAAACCTCTAACATTTGTCAAATTTAGTCATTTTTGTGTAGCCAAAAATATAATGTATCTAACCTTGAGATTTTCCATGTTGGTAGAATGCATCATTGGCCACATCTAGAGTTTTTGTGTAACTTCAAAATATCAAATTTAAATTTTGAAAAATATCAGGAGCCATGTAACTTTTCTGGTTCAACTCATCAATGACAAATTGGTTTAAAATATGTTAATGCTAAATTATAAAATATTTCCCTTCCACAGTTCAGGCCAAGGTCACCTTGATCGTTGTCTGGTCGTCGATCTGAACGAGCAACTTGAAGATACCTTAGTCATGAACTTTGTTGTGTAGTCTGCCATTGCTCCATTTGAGAAGTTTCAAAAAATTGCTCCATTTGAGGTGAGAATGCTCAGTACAACTACGCTCTACATTTCAAAATGGAGGGAGTAATAGTCAGACTATATCTATTGTTACCTGCCAAATTCTGTTGTTGTTTCTAACTTTTCAGTTTTAGTGTTCATCGAAGCCTATAAGAACACAGTAAATAAGAACACAATACAACATAGTCTTCATCCTTCCTAATTATTACTTAAGGTGTAATTAATTAGGATACCACATAAATAGAATTCAACTTTGCTTAAGATGATTTTCCCCGAAACAAATATTTTCTGCCCCGAGTTTAGCTGGTACTTCAATTTTGTGCTCGTATAAGCCATTACTATAGATTCCCCCTATGGTCGTCCTCGAACACAACACTAAATAGACTTTTCCTACATCCGTTCCAGCGGATATCCATGAAACTTCACACTGATGGCTTTGTATTATGTCCCTTATATCGATTCTACAGTTCTGCAGCCCTTGACAGCAAGGAAAGAAGTCATTTGTTACAACTTACAACATACATATGTGACAATGAGTGCAGGCTACAGAAATGTACAAGTGAAAGGTTTATTTCCTATTGTCCGAAAGCAAACTAATGTTGCTAGTTTTGCTTCTCTTTTCCTGTGTGTATCTATATACGGTTTGTGTCCTTGTTTTCGTGTGCTATTTTACTTACTCTTGTTGTTACGCTCTGAATTCTTTCCATCTATTTTGTCCATTTGTTTATTTTTCTCTTATTCTTTTATTCTGATGCTTCAGGGGATGTGCCCTGTTGTTTCCTTCGTTGTGCCTATTTTAGAGAACCTTGCAGGATTTTGTGTTTTTCTGATGTTTTATCTATGTGAGGTGACTGACCATGGCTCAATGCTTGATGGGGTTGAACTTGAGCTTCCTGGGGATTGTGTTATCACGGTTATGCAGAGGTAGTTACTCTGGAGTGTATGATGGCGTATAAGGATTCTATGTGTTCGGTTGTTGCTATCTCCCTTGCTCATGTTGCCCTTTGACGGTGTAGTTTCTCACGGGGGGCTGGGAGAGTGCCATTTAATTGGCATTTGTTGTATCCGCGCCCTATGATGTCCGTGTATTGTGTTTTGTGTATGTGAATCTTGCTTGTATACTTGACTACAGCTCCTTGTGGCGTATGTGTGTTATGTTTAATACTTTATTGCTGCGCAATAAAACGTCCTCCATTTTTCGCTCATAAAGTAAAGAGAACAATGTGGCGTGCTATGTGTCAAATATCTCGTGCTCCTACCTTTTTCTCCCTTTTTGCTCCCTGACATGTGAATCAACTATGACAAATCACTTTGAGTTCCTGACATGTGAATCCACCATACTTGAGTTTATATGTTTTGCGACTGCTTACAATTAAAAACCATGGAGTCAATGAATCTCAATCACAGACAACAACATATATGCAGATCATGTAAAGTTATGGGCTTAATACTCTCTCGATTCTGGTAATTGGCTCCTTTGTTCTTGTCTGCCCTGCCCACTGTCGTGCGAGCATAACACGCCAATATAGAACACAGGGCAAGGAGGGCAAAGGAGAATGTGAATAGTAGAAAGGGGCGTCGGTGGAAGAACCCTGATAGTGGGCACAGGGAGAAGAGCTGCAAAAACCCTACCAGGGAGCCTCCATAGTTTCTAGAGATATGTTTGGTAGCAGCATATGAGTACCATAATTCTCAAACAGGGACAACAAACAATATACATATAAAGAAGTGATTCCAGCTCACTTGATTAGGGAAGTGGATTAACAACCCAGCCACCTAGGTTCAAGCCCCCACAGACGCAGATTTGGGGTCTTATTGTTTTTTAAAAAGCACTCCCCTACACTATTCCTTTCAAAAAAATATACATATAAAACACATAATACTTATGGCTAAATTATAGTCTCGATTCAGACATTTACGCCAGGGCGTAACGAGTCATCTAGTAAAAAAAGAGGTGAAGAAGACATGTGATGCGGGTACAGAGAGGTGGCCTTAGCATCATAATTGCGTCCAGGTCGAGCTCCAAGGTAATATCAGAAGAGCAAGGAAGACGTGTCACTGCCTCACTGGTGTAGTTTGCAGATCCAGCTTTTGCGGGCGAGCTGAGCGGCCGCCCCACCTACCAAGCCTGCCCCCCCCCCCCCCCCCCCCCCCCCCCCACCCACACACTTTTTTTACCTAAAACTATTTTTGTATGGCAATTAGAAAAATAAGATCTCAAGGTGATTTTTTTATGACTAGTATACTTATACTTCGTCATAATTTGCTCACTAGTATTTCATGATGAACATACTTACATACAGCTTATCCATGTGAAACATGTTGTTACGTGTTCATATCACTAAGACTAAGCCAATGCAGTTCTTGGTTATATTGATTTTAATGAAATTAAGAAAATACCACAGTTGAACCAAACAACGGTTTTCTTGCTATGATATAGGAAGCTTGAGCACCAGTCACCAGCTTGTTGTATATAAACCTTTATATGAAATTGTGCAATTGAGTATCAGTGATAGTTTTGATTCTTGCACATTCAATTATTTTCAGGACACTAGAGACGACCCTAAACATATCATGGAACATAGATACGATCAAACAGTGTTGTAGGTCAAGATAGACCTGATATCATGACAGTTCTTTGATGATGTGGGATATATGCCCTAGTATTAAAGAAAGTGTATATTGTAAAGGAACATGATGTGTGGTGTACATATACTACGATGGACCCACAAACAGGCAGACATTTGGTGACTCCATTTGCGCTCGCCATCCTATGCACTTGAATGTGTTCTGGCTAAATTTTCTCTTAGCCTGGGGTGCGCCGCCCCCACCCACCAACACACAACTTTTTTACCTAAAACTATTTTTATGGAAATTTTTAAAAGTAAGATCTCACGGTGATGTTTTTTACGAACTAGTATACTTATACTTCGTCATAATTTGCTCACTAGTATTTCATGATGAACATACTTACATATTAGCAGCATGGTGGGTAGTGTTTCTGGTAGACAGGTTAACATGGTAAAATAGCAAGCCAGTTGATCCACTCCAAATGCATGTCGCTGTTTCGTGAGGATGTCTTCAGTGGGGTTGCTGTCCACATCATGGTTCACCTTGTTGTGGAAGAAGCAAGCTTTAGGTAGAGTGTAAGAGCCTTTGTTGTGGGCAGGATCACCACATTTGCAACGAGTGACACTTCCATACAAAGAGTTCTTGGTATTCATAGGATGGTTATTTTGAGAGCATTTCTAGCATAACCCGTAAAAGGCCGGAACTGAGTAATAACCGCCGCTTACGGTTTTTGAAACGAAAAAAATAGCCAAACACTCCTATCTGGAAAAAAATTAGGGCTACCAAAAATTTGCCCCGCCGAACCGAGAACTCTTCGTTTCCGTGGCCTAACCGAGAGTCTCATGTATTCTTCAGAAACGATTGGCGGGAGGAAATGTTCAGGAACTGAAAACCGCGTTTTTTTATGTGGAAAACCGCGTTTTCAATTTCACGGTTTACTGGTACCGGTAGAGATGCTCTGAGCAAACCAATCATATTCCCCATTACCAGTCCCACGGATCGAACCTGCCTCCAAGCCACGTCACCGATCCGCCCCTCCCAGCCACACCCAATCCCCGCCGCCCATCTCAATCGAACGCTCCACTTCCCGCCTCCTACAGATCGATCGCCAAAGAAAATTCCACCACCGCGCCCAAACTCTCCACCGCTCCCGCCATAAATACTCCCCACCGCCCGCAGCTTCCTCCACACCAAACCAAATCCCCAATCTCCAATCCCCCACCAGCAACTCTCCACTCACCGGCGATGTCGGGCCGCGGCAAGGGAGGCAAGGGTCTGGGCAAGGGCGGCGCCAAGCGCCACCGGAAGGTGCTCCGCGACAACATCCAGGGCATCACCAAGCCGGCCATCCGCCGCCTGGCGCGCCGTGGCGGCGTCAAGCGCATCTCGGGGCTCATCTACGAGGAGACCCGCGGAGTGCTCAAGATCTTCCTCGAGAACGTCATCCGCGACGCCGTCACCTACACCGAGCACGCCCGCCGCAAGACCGTCACCGCCATGGACGTCGTCTACGCGCTCAAGCGACAGGGTCGCACGCTCTACGGGTTCGGAGGCTGATTTCGAATGTGTCGTATCTGTGTCGAGTGTGTTTGTTAGTGGGCCTGGAATGTTAGCGGTACCCATGCTAGTGGTGTTAGGTTGTACTGTGAATTCGAATGTGACGTAATGTGGTTTCAGTCAGTTTAATGGATTCGGTGATGCTACCTTAGCATCTTCTTCCCATCTCTTTAGTTTTGCCAACTGCAAATTTTGATCCGCATCATCTATCCTGCACATCTGAATCTTCTATGTTTTGGAAAAAAATCGAGACTAAGCGCTCTATTAATTTTCCTGTTCGAATCCGCCCTTTCCCTTCTCGATTTTGGTATTAGGCTTGAGGATTGTGCTGTGAATTCGAATGTGATGCATGCAGTTTCAGTTGAATGGATTCTGGGATGCTACCTTAGCTTTTTCCCTATTTGTTTCGTTCTGTCAACTGCAATTTTTTGATCCGCATCATCTATCCTACACATCTGGATCTCAGACTCTCGGGAAAAGAATCAGTAAGATTTCTATTGCTTTTGCTGTTCGAATCCGCCTTTTCCCGGGTCGATTTTCGGAGGGCGCCAAAAGTTTCTGAATGTTTCGTCTGAAATTTCAGACCGGCGCGCTTTGGATACCGCCGCGCGGATGTCAGTCTGAAATTTCACAACTTTGCCGATAAAACCTCTGTACGTAACTTGGCCACTTTGGCGAAATCACAAATCACCTACAAACCCCATAACTCTGACTGTTCTTCAAGGCTGCTGCGTGTCAACATGGTATTTATGGACTTTCTGTAGAGTAAGATTTAGAAGCAAGTTGCAATGGATATTCACCTTAAACTTCTGTTCAGGAAATTGCAGCTGCTGATATAGTTAAACATAAAACATTTTAACCGAGTTGTGTTGTCAGGCATTAGTAGCAGACAATGTGCAATAATCCTACAAGCGTAGACGTAGTAGTGGGCTAGTGGCATATAAGTCATAACTACGTGTACTTGGGTTTGCTTACCTTCCTTTGGTCTATATAAAATCTGTAGCAGAACCTTCAGAAATCATTTACATCAAATATTCATGAGTTGGAGTTCCATTTGTGCTTCTGGAATAAGGAAACCATGGTTCAAAAGTACGCGCAAACGCTCTTCTGATGGCATTTAACACGAAATTTCTAAATTAAAACTTTGGAAGATAAGCCCTATTTATTCTTAACAGTTCTTTATCTTGAGTAATTTTGTGACAAGCAATGTGAAATGCGCAAATGAAACGTGTTCCCACAGTAAACAGAAAGTAATATACTGTTTCAGTGTGAACCTTTTCATAGCACTAGGACTATCAACTTCTATGACCTTAATTCAGCAGGTTATGTAATATGGGCAGAGCCGCACAGATGATATATAATTTCAGTCAAAAGCCCTCATGCTTCTTGTCTTCATCCTTATCTTCACTATGAGTTCATGTAGCTTCTTTTGACCGTTGTATCCTACTAACAATGATACCATTTTTTTTACAGCAGAACTGAAAACGACTGCTTTTTATCTCCATCATGTTTTTTGCCCTTTCATGGAGCTGGATACTGCGATGCCAGTATCACGACGTTGCTTCTTTCAAGAGGACCGACCACATCAGCAGTCGATTTCTTCTGATTAGAGACGGTTACTTGCAAGTATACTTAAGCTTTTTAGGGCAGGTGTGTGGTAAACGATAATTTCTGGACAGTGGCCTTGCAGCATGTACTCCATTTCACCTTCTACTGTACCATGTGGTAAGTGCTAAACTGTTACCCCAATACCTTTTGATAATCACAAACTAGATGCCACGAACATTCGAAGATTTGATCCTGAAAAAAATAAGCTAACAAGATTTCTTGCTTTCTCAATTTATCATGAGATAGGCAAACATGTTAAACATGTGCAGTTTATGTTGGATTTAATGGGCAAACGAAAAACACACTCCTTGTTGGTACTTGTAGGGTCCACAAGTTAATTCACCATTCAGGTTTTGCCTAGAAACAACTTCAGATGTAGATTCTGAGAGGACTGACACGCATACAGTAGAAACACACATGTGAAATCGTGTTGAAAATCCCATTTTTATTGATTGCTCTTGGGTATACACACTGAGGCACATCTAGGGTACACTTATAGGCCTACTAGAAATTTACTAAGCAAGTAGGCCATCACGAGTTCACGACCTTGTTCCGGTCACGCTCAACCTTAGGGTACAACGTCGGCGGTACCTTCATCCACGGCGCCAACATGCGGTCTCTGCAGCTCTCCAGGCTTGTCATCCTCCCACTCAAGTACATGTTGACGAGCTCTTTGAAGTAGTAGTTGTTCAGACAACCATAGAGGATGACAGAGAGGGAGTTGTATGCTGCGACATAGTCGTCCAAGCAGCCTTGGTAGGCATCACTGTCTGGGCCGGAGAGCGATGTGTTTTGTTGGAGTTGGATACTCAAATCATTAAGGGTGTCATCGTAGGAATTCAAGGTATCGTTCGCGACAAGGATAGCATATACGGTGGTCTCCTCCGCGTGCGACGGGGACGGGTTGATGCCTCCACGTCACATAGCGTCGATGCAGTGGTCGTATAGGAGCTTCGTGCCGCACGCGTTGCTGCAGACAATCGTCATGCTCACATGCGGCACATTGGGGCACAGGAGGCGGGCGGCGGCCATGCGAAGGGGTGTAAGGGTGACAAGGAGGACGAGAATGATCTTCATGGCCGACATGTCTTGAATGTTCTCTCTCTGTGAGCGAGCATGCCTCGCATTGCAGTATTTGTAGCATGTGTGCTTTAATCGTCAAATAATGTTATAATTGTATGTCTTTTAATTGATTCGATTTGCGTCATGATGGCAGTCGACACATGCGATACGTGTACATGATGACAAATGACCATAATAAGTATAAAAATGTAAACAAGATATTAGCTATTAATATCTAGAAGATAGGATGACAAGGAGGATGAGGATGAACTTCATGGCAGACGTGTCTTGGATATGTTCAGTCTATGGCATTGCAATATCTGTACTTTAATAATCAAATAATGTTGTAATTGTATGCCTTTTAATTGATTAGATTGTGTTATGCTGGCAACTGCACATTCAACACGTGTACATAATGAGAAATGAACATAGGTGTAAAAAATGGAAACAAGATATTTTCCATTAATATGTAGATATGATGACAAGGAGGATGCGGATGATCTTAATTGTGGACGTGTCTTGGATGTTCTTGAAAATGCATCTAGTACCCTCCTAACGTGGGTTTTAGGTGATAGAAAACAACCCAGCTAAGGGCCACAATTTCATCCAGCGTTAGGTTGGTTTATTAACTGCCATGTTGATCCATCTTATTGAAGCAAAATCTGTATGGATCAACTGAAAGTTGAAGCAATGCAACATAAATATGTATGGCCACCTTCATAGCATACTTTGTTAAAATGATCTCATATTATGCACAAGCATGCATCTTAGAATTTCAAACAATGTTGACGAAGGAAGTTTTTATTTTCTTTGCACCAAAAAGTAATTTCCCATTTTCCGAGTGCTAAAAATGTTTTTTTTTTGTGAAGGACCTACAAAATATTCGTTGCAAAATCGTACCGCACCAATTTTCAAAAATAGTAGATCACAATTTATGTACAATTAACCAGATGGTTGAGTGTCAAACGCTTCCATCCACGTCTCGTCAAATAGGCAATTTTTTTGATTTAATTAAAAGTGGGTCAAATTTGAACAACAAGTGATTCATAGTTTGCTCGTTATTTGTGGTAAAAAAACATTTTCAGATACACAAGTAGCTCTTTCATCAGAAATCCACCAAGAGTTTTGCATGATTCATCACCTTGCTAAGAACGGCCATGCCCGCCGTTTTGACCGCATTTTTGAATCGACATAACAAATTCAAAAAAATGGAAAACCTTCGCATTGTGTCGTTATATGTGACCTAGTTTCCAAGGAAAATAACAAACTTGGTATGAGGCGAATAAAAAGTGTTCTCGTAAATGAGCCACCATGTATGAAGATTCGTGTCTTTCAAGCCAAATGACCAATGTTATGCCCACCGTCATCGAAAATACGTAGTGACACTTGGGTACGCCTGCACCCGATATTCAAAAATATTTAATAGTTCAAAAAAGTTCAAAAAATTCCGAAACTTTCAGTCGGGCAAATATTCTCATGTACTGCACCCATACAAAAAATTGTGTAAGAAAATAACATTTATTGCAAGCTGGGTAAAAAAAATGCCAAAAATGACGCTATATACACGCTATATTCGTCAGAGATTTGTTTCTTTTTTGCCCAGAAGTCAACGCAAAATATTTCGCGACCAAATTATTTACATGAGTAGAATACCTGGTAATCTTTGAGCATAAAAAATTTCAGAATTTTTTTGAACATTTTTAATTTTCTGAAAAACAATCCGTATATCAGGTGCACCTGTCTCCATGTGTCATTACTCAGTTGGGTACCAAATTGGCTCTTAAATTACAGAGAGCGCATTTGGGATTTGGCATTTGTATAGTGCTAGCATCGCAGCAGCATGGCATTACTGAATGATGAGTGACCTTCCTATTCTGTTATGCAGAAACGTTCACTGAATGAAGCGTGTTTTCATCGGCATACTAGTAGTATCGATCTGGGTTCTGCAACTCTGAAAATGGTAGTGGTTTGATTGTTGTTTTATTGATCCTCTGTATTGAAGTGATGCACCAGCCAATTATCCCAAAAGTCCGAACTGATGGAAAAAAAGCTAGGCTTTATATTTAACACTCTCCCTCTTGTCTAGGCTGGACAATCGGGAAAACCTTAGACGTGGGATAGATGGGAGGTCGCAACTATTTTTATATTAAATAGTGCGTTAGCCGGGGCTTGAACTTGAGACCACCTGGCTCTGATACCATATTGAACAGATGCACTAGCCAATTATCGCAAAAGTCTGAACTGATGGAAAGGGCTAGACTTTATATTTTTAACACTCCCCTCACGTCTAGTCTGAACAATCGGGAAGACCTTAGACATGGGATAGATGGAAGGCTGCAACTATTTTATATTAAATAGTGCGTTAGCCGGGGTTTGAAATCATTCGGTTGTTGGAAGTGTGAATACCCTGTTCATGGAACTTTTGTTTATGATGTAAAACTTTAACCTCACATTGACCAAATCACCTGCAAACTCCATAACTCTGACTGTTCTTCAAGGCTGCTGCGCGTCAACACATGGTATTTATGGACTTTCTGTGGAGTAAGATTTAGAAGCAAGTTGCAATGGATTTTAACCTTAAACTTCTGTTCAGGAAATTGCAGCTGCTGATATAGTTAAACATAAAACCTTTTAACCGAGTTGTGTTGTGAGGCATTAGTAGCAGACAATGTGCAATAATCCTACAAGCCTAGACGTAGTAGTGGGGTAGTGGCATATAAGTCATAACTACCTGTACTTGGGTTTGCTTACCTTCCTTTGGTCTGTATATAATCTGTAGCAGAACCTTCAGAAAACATTTACAGCAAATATTCATGCGTTGGAGTTCCATTTGTGCTTCTGGAATAAGGAAACCACGGTTCAAAAGTAGGCGTGAACGCTCTTCTGATGGCATCTAACACGAAATTTCTAAATTATAACTTTGGAAGTAAGCCCTATTTATTCTTAACAGTTCTTTAACTTGAGTAATTTTGTAGTAAGCAGTGTGAAATGTGCAAATGAAATGTGTTCCCACAGTAAACAGAAAGTAACATAATGTTTCAGTGTGAACCTTTTTCACAACACAAGGACTATCAACTTCTATGAACTTAATTCAGCAAGTCATGTAATATGGGCAAGATGATATACAATTTCAGTCAAAAGCCCTCATGCTTCTTGCCTTCATCCTTCTCTCAGTATGAGTTCATGTAGCTTCTTTTGACCGTTGTATCTACTAACAATGATGCCATTTTGTTTTGCAGCAGAACTGAAAACAACTGCTCCTTTTTATCTCCATCATGTTTTTTGCCCCCATGGAGCTGGATACTGCGATGCCAGTATCACGACGTTGCTTCTTTCAAGAGGACCGGCCACATCAGCAGCTGATTTCTTCTGATTAGAGACTGTTACTTGCAAGTATACTGAAGGTTTTTAGGGCAGGTGTGTGGTAAACGATAATTTCTGGACAGTGGTCTTGCAGCATGTTCTCCATTCCACCTTCTACCGTACCATGTGGTAAGTGCTAAACTGTTACCCCAATACCTTTTGATAATCGCAAACTAGATGCCACGAAGATTTGATCCTCAAAAAAAAGCTAAGATTTCTTGCTTTCTCAATTTCATCATGAGATAAGCAAACATGTTAAACATGTGCAGTTTCCTCATTGTATCTTAGAAATCTCTTTGAAGTATCCAATGATTAAAGAGAATAGCTCAACTTTCCGTTTGATGTTGACCTCAGTTACATAATTTCTTTTTCGTGCTGATGACTGCATTTTTTCATGTTTTTCTCCACGTTTATGCTTCAAGCTCTGTAGGCGATAGGTCTGCATCTTTTTGTGAAGTTATTTGCTCATCCAAGTTATTCTTGTCAGATCTGTGTTAAACAAGATATGCTGTAACAGAAACAAAGGAGCACGTTTGTTTCTCCCCTTCTGTATTCTCTAGTAGTTGTATTTGCTTGGTTTAGTTTCATCTGTGTTCTTGAAAAAAAAAGTGTGCTGATTTCCTTTGTTAAGGTAAAAGGTAAGTGTGTTCTTAGCACCGTCACCGTCTTGGACGTCGTCTATGCGCTCAAGAGCCATGGCTGCACCCTCTACGGCTTATGCTGCTTTCGTCTCCCCGTTGGGTCACTATGTTGAGTGTGCCAGTGTTAGCGAGCCTGGATTCTATTTTTCTTGTTAAAATGTGCGATTTGTCAATGTTCGGTCCGCGAACAATTTCCATATGTTTTTGTCTGAAATTTTCCGGTGTTTGGGATGGATGGCTCGTGCTCCCCTAATGTTTTTTTTTTGAACGAGACAAAAGACTTGCCATTTTATTATTAGAGAAGAAGTTCAATAGAGGTTATAAGTGCCTAGGACATTCCTTAGTACTTGCACAGCCTACTCTACCGGAATTACATTTCTCAAAAATATCGCACCCGCCCTCCCCAAAGTTTGGCTGCTCTTTGATCTTGGTAATTATGAAAGTGGGCGGGGTGACATTGTTTTTTCTAGATAAAAGGCATATATATTATAGCCCAACTTTGAGTTAACAAAGCTTGTGGGGTGACATTGTGGCGAAAGACCCTAACATTTCTTTCATTCCAAATCATCCACGGAACAAGCATATAAGGCACACCATCTTAGGATAGCCGACCAAATGTGCGTGGTCGTGCTCCCCTAATGTTATGTCGCTTATGGATATGAACGGATTCAGTTCAGAGTTGCTGCTGCTCACGAAATTTTCCTGGTCTCGTCATCGATCTGCGTTGGTCTCCCTTCGGTGCCAGTATAAATTTCTTGTATGGTATTTTCTCGACGAATTGTCTTCGTCCAGATCTCAGATTCTACTATATACTAGCAAAAATTTCACAAGATCGTTAGAGATATTACTAGGAAAAAAATGTTGCTTGCAGGAAATCACACATCGGTTTTCCAAATTTTATTCGACTTCATCATGGGAGACAAAATATCTGAATGTTTTCGTCTCAAAATTCAAACAGGCGCGCTTGCGATCCCAGCGCGCTGCCTACTTGTTTTTCTTAGGGGAACTAGCGCGCGCGCTTGCTGAGCTGCGGCAGGAAACTTGGGCCGAAGCCCAGCAGCTGAAGCGCCAGGAAACTCTCAGACGCAGCCCACCAACCCTCTTTCTCATCCGCCGTCGCCAGTCGGCAATACACCGGCCGGCCGGCGATCAGAACCACCGCCGCCGCCCCGCCGCGCTTCCTCACCGCACACGAAATCACACTGCTCCCTCCCTTTGCGCCAACCTCACCTACGTAGGTTTCCGCCTCCCACCCCCTCGTCCCCTCCGCGCCTCCGCGGCCTCTCCAATTTCAGCGCAGGGGCTCCCTTGCAGCCGCGTGCGGAATGTCGGGGGCAAACGCCTCCTCGCCTCGCGCGGGCCCGGTACCAGCGAGCTCGTCCTAGGCTCCGGCGCTACCCGGGCCGCCAGTTCCACCACCGCGCCCCGAGCTCACATGCGTATCGGTCCGAACGCGTTTGTCTTATCGAATTAGGTATATGCTCCGCGCCTCAACCCACCATCAATTCGTTTGCTCCATCTGATGCCACTGCCGAGCATGCGGTGCTTGACTGGGTACGAATTTTACGCTGGAAGCCCCTGCATTAGGTTTAAAAAAGGTTTTGGTATTGTAGCGTTGCAGCACCTGCACATATTGTCTGACATATGATCGCCTCTGTACTTGGTTACCTATGCAAAAAAGTTCTCTGAATTACGTGTGTTTGCATGTATTCATCTCAGTTCTGTAACTCTGAAAATGTCAGTCTGAAGAAAGCATGCAGTATTGTAGTCTAAAACTGTTCTGACTGAATATTTGACGCAACCTGCTGCCCAGTCGGTGATACAAATAACAGCTGAACTATAGTTGGACAGTTCAAGAATTGGTAGTACCATTGACCAGTGATCTGCCGGCATAGTTCAGAGGCTGCTAGTGTTAATACCCTGTTCATAAAACCTTTGGCTCCGGATGAGAAGTTGGAGACTATGACTGCTCTTGAAAAAAGGTGCATACCAACATGCTAGTTATGGACTGCTTGTGGAGTCACACTGTTGAAGCAACTTGCAATTGCAGCAGATGTTAACTTTTGATTTTTGTTCAGGAAAATTGTTCTGCTGATGTGGTTAAATAAAGCCCTTCTGCTTGAGTTTTCTGAGGTATTAGCAGTAGAAATTATGCAACAATCCTGTCACATAGACGTCACACTGCCATATAACTACATGGGTTTCCTTACCTTCCTTTGTTTTATGTAAGAGTTTTAGCAGAATCTCCAGAAATTAGTGAAATCACTGTTAATTGGTTGGGAGTTCCGTTTGTGTTTATGGCAGTGGGAAATCAAATCATGGTCAGACAATATGTGCAAAAGCTGCGCTGATGGCAACCAGGAAGGAATTTCTTAAGTCCAATACTCGAGGATGTACTATCCTTAACAGTGCTTTAGCATGAGTGAGTAATAAAAAGTAGACACTGTTTCAGTATGAACCTTTTTCACAGGGCAGGACCATGACTGTCAACTCTTTATGAAATTGATTCAGCAGCTCATGTAATCTTGGAATAGAGGATTAATATACAGTCGAAATCCCTTATGCATTTGAATTCATCCTTATGGGTTCACGCAGCTTCTTTTGACTCTTATCCTACTTACAATTGTATCATTTTTTTTGCAGCAAAACTGAAAACGACAGCTCCTTTATATCTCTAGCTTCTTTCCCCCCTTTTGTGCCACTTGATACTGGATGCCAGTATCATGACGTTACTTCTTTCAAGAGGAACCGACCACTTAAGCAGCTGATGTTATCTGATTAGAAACGGTTAGGAGCAAATATTTATTTAGCTTTTTAGCAGTCATACACAATAATTTTTGCACCCATAGTAAAATCAAGAGAGCGGTCTTGCAGTATGTTCTTTGTTTCACCTTGAACTTCACCATAGGTAGCTGCTAAGTTGTTATAATAATACCTGTTGGTAATCACTTCCTGGATGTCAGATGTTGGAGAATTTTTTAAGGCACCAAGAAGATTTGAGATTTGATCCACAAAAAAGAATATAAGATTTCTTTCCTTTTTAAGTTCATCATGAGACATGTAAGCATGTTAAACATGTGCAAGTTCCCTCATTATACGTTACAAATTTATTTGAAGTATCCAATGATTAAAGAGAATAGCTCAACTTTCTGTTCGATGTTGACCTCAGTTACATAATTGCTTTTTTGTGCAGAAGACTGCATTTTGTCATGTTTTCCCCACGTTTTTGCTTCTTCTTTTTTTCCTGCTTCAACCTCTATAGGTGGTAGGCCTGCATCTTTTGTGAAGTTATTTGCTCATCCAAGTTATTCTTGTCGGATCTGTGTTTAACAAGATATACTATGAGTATAAAAGGAGCACGTTTGTTTTCTCCCCTTATGTATGCTGTAGTAATTATGTTTGCTTGGACTAGTTTTGTTGTCTTCTTTGTTCTAGAAAAATATAGTTTAGATGTAAATGCAGTATCTTCTCATTGCTCAGTTACTTCCTAAACAGAGGAAACATATGTTTCTTGTAGGATTTAGGTTCAATCCCTAAGGGCACAAGGTAGTCACTGTGCATCTCAATCATGAAGACATGTGTTTCCCCGTAAGCAGTTAGGAGATCTAGAAGCAAGTTCAAATCACAGCTATTGTTCCATGCGTTTTGCTACTATAGTGCTATGGAGCTGTTCAAGACACTAGCATGGTAGCATGAGTTTTATACCTGCTCACAGTAGCACAGAACCAAGGTATCAGTCTGAGTCTGAATTCTGATCTCAGCAGCACAGCCTTTGCTGCAATCTTTTACCAATGAACACAATCTTGCAGTCGAGCTTTGGATTGAGCCTTAGCATGTACTAAAGATTGCACAAAAATAGTTTTATACGAACAGATATGGTGATCAGGTATTTAGTTCAGTATTTTGTCGGGATTTAATTACCAGAACATGATTTTTTTTTGTAAAACCACTTAAAGATAATATACTATGCTTACCTGTAAGCAAAAGATTCTGCGATGTTTTAAATCCTACAAATCTGCCAGGATAGCTAAGTATATTTCGTATAGCAAGTGAGCCTCACCTTTTGAGTTTTGATTCTTTACGGTTTTGTGTTCCTTGTTCAAGTAAGTCGTCTAATTGATTATTGCTGCTCTGGAATAGTATTTTCATGCTGAGTTGCTGACAAAAATGAATATATGGACTTGTCATGACGGTCACTAGGGGGTGACGAATGAGAGAGTAGTAAACTATGGAAAGGCTTCAGATAGTGACTGAACGTGATATAAGCAAAACGCTCGCAAGTTGCCTAAAGCCCTAGACTGCTTTACTTTACCGGTACTTATGGTTACAACGTACAGGTACTTATGGTCCTGTGGGTGTTAATCATCATAGTCAAGAAAATGACATCAGTGGGAACCGAATGTGGAGTTTTGGACTGCTACAGGAGGATCATCATTTCTTTTCTCTTATAAGTTGAACGGCACCAACTGTCTACATTGTAAACAGATAAAGTATTTTCCTGTTACATTATTCGTACCGTATTGCTTCATCATTTGGTGCAAGGTATTCAGATATCTTTCCTCGTTTGGGTACTTGCAGATTCTTCAGGAAGCCAAGATACTTGCACAATAGCCTACTTTTGCCCTTCAAAAGTTGGGAGGCTAGAGGGGTGGCCTACCCTTTCGGCCACACTGTTGGGTTCTCTTTTCTTCTGATTCCTCTTCTCCTGTAATCCGAACCGACACTGCATTCAGCTCTGCAACCTTTGTGATTAAATAACTTTTTGTGAAATTCTTTTGATTGGAATATGTCTCAGCATATCTTAATCCCAGTTATTTCTGTACCCAGGTTGAAGTACTTTGCTTGCCGCTTGCAGAGGCCACCCATATCTCCACGGATGGCAATGTGGGCACTCAATGTCTGATCCCAATACCACCTTCAAAGTTGTAAGAATTATTCCTATCACAGTTAATTTATTGCTGATCGTTTATCTTTCATCCAAACAAGTACTGTCACATAGCTGTCTCTCTGCACTCTGAAGGCCTCCAGCAAAATAGAGACAATTTTCTAGGAGGTCTCAGGTTCATTTATCGAATTATGTTTGATTTAAAGATATGATATGAAAATAAGATTATGATACAAAAGCCTGGAAATGAGACGAACATTTTCGCAGAATATCATAGAACACATGAAGTTTAAGACCATAATCATTAGTTTGATCAGTACGCGCGTTTTGTCTCTGGCATCATTACCAAGATACAGGACCTGATTTGCTGGGTCCAGGTGGGTTAAATTCTCCCTTTTTGTGCTTATATTCCTTAAAGCCATGTGAAGTTGTGGAGATTTGAGCCTCCTTTGCTAATCGAGCTGGCTGATCACACCTACTTTATCATCTTCATTAGATTAAGGACTAGTACTAGATTAATCACCACACTTTTAAATTGTAAATGAATCGCGTCATGTGTGCCCTACTGCCCTTCGTGTTTACTCTAAGCTGTTCGGATCTACCGACTAGTTTTACCACCGATCCATGCATGACATCACTTGGCCACATTGAAACTGTAGTCAGTCCTTCATGCAACTTTTGTATCGATTAGTGCCACATTTTTTCGGACACACATCAAAATCAGTGCACAAATGATGTACACACTTAAAATTCTTTCGCCATAGCAACAATTTCAGGTTTAGCCCCAGTTTTCTTACTGTTTACCTGAATGGCACACTAGAACATTATCTAGTCCCATTGCCATACAACAAAGTGAAAAATCTTTTGTGATGGTTCTTGTTTGTCGATAATCTGTTGTGATGGTAACCTTCATCGGTTACTGCAGTAATTAACTCAAACACAACATTATACGTACCTACGTACCTCTGATATTCTGTACATGATGAGCTATAGAGGTAGGATGGGTGCTATGTATATGTAGAATAGGTGTAAGTTGGTTTTGGGTTTTGGAGATACCCGCTGCGTGGGGTGGGGAGAAGCATAAACTCGAAAAGGAGAAAGGAACCTAAAGCTGGCCTGTAGGGGCGGGGGACGGATGGATTGATGAAAAGGAAAAGTGGCCCACAAGCTATGCATCCCACCATTCAGCAGCCGCAAGTTGGAAAGCGCCCCGGACCCAGCTCCCAGCTCCTGCTGCACCTGCCATGTAGGCGTCTCGTCGTAGATAGAAGTAGCAAGTAGCAGGGGGAACGTGTCGAAAGCCTGGGCCATGTCGCCGCAGTAGTACAGTTGCCGGATCATGTCATCGGTCTCCTTTAGTTAAGTTTCTTTTTGTAATTTTGCTAGCTAGCTGCTGCTGATGACTGCTGAGAGTGTGAGAGTGAGAGATGGTCGCCATCATTAGCACACTGTATGCTGCCGATACTGGATTGGAGCCTGATTTGATCGTAGCTTGAGTTGTCGCTAAAATGGACGGAGACCCGTCTTATTCAGCTGCTATATGCTCCTGATTTTGACCCGTTTTTCAGTATGCTGATATTCCAGGAAAAAAGGTGGTAGTGCTGGTGAAAGAGAGGACGGTGATTTTGACCCTGTTTTCTTTTCTTTACGCGTGTCGTTTTTACCCCAAAAATCATCATCAGTCAGATGTGTGAATGGACGAAATCTTTTGGGGTGTTTAGTGGGTCCTTCGATGACTGTTTTCCTCGTCACCACCGGCTTAGCTCCAACAGAAGCCTTTCCAGTCGATCGGCCTTGCAGTGTGGACAGTGTGAGCACGATCTTTATCGGATTTCTGGGTTTCCGGCAGTCTTTATTAGGAGCAACATTATCTGCACATTAACATTAGCATGTTCCTCTTAAAAAAACATTAGCATGTTCCTCTTAAAAAACCATTAGCATGTCCCTCTCTTAGGAAAACATTAGCATGTCTAGCTGTCGCTGGTACGCGTGTGATTTGCAGTTTAGCATATTTGTGTCATGGGCAACATATGAAGTTTACCTGCTAATCTCAGAGGTGAACCGGCTCCTTGAACTGGTAGTTTTCTGGAATTAAATTGCACTCTGAGATCAAGACAACAACTTTTACTAACTACACACTAGATTCTTAGTTATTGTACGCAGTTACGAACACTCTTGTGCAGCAATATACACTGACGTTTTCTCTGGGTTTGACAGCGTCCGCAAGCCGGCACACATGTGTGCAGCCATCACAGAGCCAGGGTGAGCATTGCCTGTGTAACAACCAGAACAACAGAACAGTGAACTTAATTTACCAGTTACAGTCCATGGAGATGCAGGCATGCATGCAGCATTGGCGCCAGTGCCACTCAGTTGAGAGACAGTTAATCAGTGCTGGCAAAAGCATGATCTAGTACATGCATTAGCTTGTAATTAATCATGCTGGCACTCACACCGAGGCTGAGGCATGCATGCTGCAGGATACAGGGCCCACCGCATGCTGCCCCCACCGGCAAAATCTACATGGGGCCGCGTGTATGAACGTGACGTAAACCGTCAAAGGGAAGGAGGACGGGGGAAAAGCGGCGGGAATCGAGTACCAACCTTGGGACCCTCCCTCTTTCCAACGGGAGCTGACTAGGCACGGCCCTCCTGGCCCGCAGACCAGCCAGCCAGCCAATGGCATCTCCCCATCCCTGCATGTCTCCTACAGGCTACAGTAGATACACCCTAGCTAGGCCGTAGCTATAGCTTTGGAGGCTGTCCTTCAGGGCTTGGCCAGCCAAAGACAAGAGGAGAAGATTGGGATATTTTCGATCTCAACCGATATAAAGCCAACTGACGCAACGGAAAGCAAAAGAAAAGAAGAGAGACAGAGAGAGAGGGCTGCATAGTAGCTTCTTGTGTAAGACGAGAAGAATCCAAACATTAGTTGCACAATATTGTAGTCTCCCAGACTTTGCTATAAAGCCATGCTCCCTCCCCTGCCCCTTTCCCTCCCTCTCTCTTCTTCCTCTCTCCTTGGCCATTAGCCATTGGCGCCAAGGTATCCTCCTCCTCCGCCTCCTGCCAATGCATTTCTACTGCTTCTCTTGCCTTGCTATATGATCACAATTGGTTTGTTTCTGTGGCTCACGTGTGTGTCATTGCATCTTGCAGGTTTTGTACATTTGTAGCTGATCATTCATTCATATAGCTAGACCCTCAAGCGAGGCTGGTGTGGCTGTCCTCATTTTTAGCCTTGGATAGCCCTGCCTGCCTGCCAAGCTCCGAGCATCCTCTTGCTGTGAGAGTTTTGAGAGGAAGAAGAGAGAAGATATGGCGCCTGTGAGCCTGCCGCCGGGTTTCCGGTTCCACCCCACTGATGAGGAGCTCATCATCTACTACCTCAAGAGGAAGATCAACGGCAGGCAGATAGAGCTTGAAATCATCCCGGAAGTTGATCTGTACAAGTGTGAGCCGTGGGATCTGCCAGGTAAGTTCCTAGTTTGTTGTTATCGGTTTCTATGTTTGTGCGATTATCTAGCTAGCTCCTGATAGATATTTCAATCCAACCCTACGTCAATGTAAGTAGCAGCAATTAGTTCACATTCTTGGCTTCCTATATAGGTTCGAATTGGGGATAGCTCTGAATAAGAAGATACAAGCATTCCAGACTAGTAGCTGATTAGTTCAATTGCTCTTTTGGATAAATATCTGTTTGAACTTTGAATTACGATGTTATAGGTCTATTGTGAATTAACTATGGGGTTTTACACTGCATAAACCTTAATTGTTCTCTAAGGAAAGCACATACACCGTTCTGATATTTGTTTTGATGCCCTGTTGTGAAGACACCAAGCAATCTTATTCAATTCTTGTACTACTATCCCTCCCACGAAAATGCCAATGCCAATTCTTGAGGAAAGAATAATCACATGTTCCCTTCTTCATGAACACTTCATCGTCCTGTTATATTCAAAGAATGACTGGCCTTGTTAAGTACAACTCATTAAATTTATTGTATGCATGAATGCATGCATTTGTATGTTCATTTCCTAATTTATTTTTAAGAAAGAAGCCTGTATATGTATAGTTTAGTCATTTAGTTTGGTACCATTTCATTTTTTAGCTGACTGAAACATATATATTTCGCTAATTTATCTTACTTTGAATTTTCTCCCATCCTAGCACTTTGTGCGTGTGAAAACTATACTGTGAATTTTGCTTCTACTTTTGAACATTTTGTGCACACCGAAAGCTGTGATATTGATAGATGATGGTCCTTTTTGTTGAAAGAAGTTAATCTTCCAAAAGAATTGTCAAAATTCTGCCAAGTGTAAAGGTCATCACTTAGATATGTCTCTACATTGAGCTACTTGAAAGGGAAAGAAATCCTGCATCTATGTGACAACAAAGCGAAGCTTCTATATTTTGGATCATGTCATAATCACGCATAGATTTGAAGAAAAGATATATTCTCTTTATCCAATTGCAGTTTGCTTTCGACCTTGATCGTTTGCTAAAATTCACCCTGCTGCATTGTATGAAACTGGAGCTGTCGAATAACTGAAAAAATAAATTAAAAGGATAATTTTTCTTTTCTCCATTGGTGGGTGACAATACCAAGGAAGAAATTAAGAAAAGGTTTTGAAATATGGATGAGCAAAAGTTGCACAGCTTCCAAGACAAGATAATGAATATAAAGTGTTGTCTAGTTTTTCTTTTGAACAATGGTAGGCTAGCTGTATAACGGTCAATAGGCACATTTGGTTTCTACAATTAGCTCTAATCATGGTTAGGACACGCATACTCATAAAAGATGTGATGGTTTATCATGTGTATATATGACTTCTCACCTAACTTAATTTTCAGAAAAATCTTTCCTTCCGAGCAAAGACCTAGAATGGTACTTCTTCAGCCCTCGAGACCGCAAGTACCCCAACGGATCGAGGACAAACCGCGCAACCAAAGCTGGGTACTGGAAGGCAACCGGGAAAGATCGTAAAGTGAACTCACATAAGCGTGCAGTTGGTATGAAGAAGACCCTTGTGTACTACCGTGGCCGAGCCCCACATGGCTCTCGCACCGACTGGGTCATGCACGAGTACCGCCTCGATGAAAGGGAATGCGAGATAGACAACGGCTTACAGGTACTATATATTACTCTATTCTACAGTTCTACATTGTTGGAACATCATGAACTAATCATGTGCGACTCCACATATTACCTAGCCTTTAAACAAACCTCTTCTAGAACCATTAACGTGGCCTTTGACACAACGTCTCTGGATATTTGTTTACAGGACGCGTACGCATTGTGTCGGATTTTCAAGAAGACAGCGCCTGGGCCGAAGATCATAGAGCATTATGGCGTGGTGCAGTACGGTGCTGAGCAGCCTCAGTGGGCGACCAGCAGTGTCGAGCGCTCCCCGACGCTGGACATGTCGTGCGATGGAAGAGGTGCAGACGACTTCGAGAGCAGCAGCTTCTCGTTCCCGACAGAAGCACCGATGGCGACAGGATCCATGCACGGCGGTGGGTTAGGGATGCAGATGATGGGCATGCCTCACGAGGACAGCAGGTGGATGCAGTTCCTGAGCGAAGACGCCTTCAACGCCACCAATCCATACTTCATGAACCCAGCTGCTTCCAACTTCTCATGCATTCCGTCCAAGGTACATACACAAAGCAGAAACGCTACTGTCTTAGGGTTCGTCTTAGGGTTCAGTGGTAATGCAGCTGAAATACAGTAAACTTTTTTGTGTCTAACTGTGCATATGTATATTCATATCAATGCAGGTGGATGTTGCACTGGAGTGTGCAAGGCTGCAGCACAGGCTGGCCATGCCGCCCTTGGAGGTGGAGGATTTCCCGCACGATGTAAGCCTCGACACCAAGACCGGCATACTCCGGAGCAACCCCAACGAGGTTGACATCCTTCAGGAGTTCCTGTCAGTGGCTTCGGCGTCGCAGGAGCTCATCAATGGCTCCGGCAGCTCCAGCTATCCTGATATGTGGTTAGGTGCCGGCACGAGCAGTGCTGGCGGCCATTACATGAACGAGCTGTCATCTCTTGTTGACCTTGGAGCGTCCAAGGCGAAGGAAGAGGCCGACAATTTCTACCAGCTGTGCAGCATCGGCGCGTCCATGAGCCGTGAGGGACCGGGTAGGCTTGTTGAGATCAGTGACATGGAGGAGTTCAAGGAAGAGAAGAAGCAGGCGGAGAACCTCAGAGGTGTCAAGTTGGTGAACAATGACCTTGGAGAGGTAACTAATTTGCCTATATTTGTCATATCATTCACCAATATACTGCAGAGAGTTCAGGTACTTAAATTTTTACTCAAGCAGAGATATATTGGTTGCTAATTACTGTCATCCATTTTACTCAAGCAGATCGTTGTAGAAGGAGATGAAAGCAATCCAACAGAAGGCATCGCACATTACCCTATAAAAGATACTGCAGAGAGTTCAGGTACTTAAATTTTTGGCTCTAACATGCACTCCATTGTTGTAGTCAGTTACTATCTTGATTAGCTCATGTTCAGACTTCAGAGCCCTTCACGCAAGCACTAACTGAGTGCTAGATTGCAGGAGAAGCCGGTCATCACCTGACCGATACCACTGACGCAGGCGTCCTCGACACAGCCCCCATCTTCTCGCAATCTCAACCTGACGACTTCGCTATTGCTCTTGGTTTCGATGATGACGAAGACGTCAACCCCAACACATCCTTTGATCTATATGAGAAGGTTGACGTCCAGCGCGGGTTGTTCGTCTCGCGGGTCGGCGCGGTGGAGACATTCTTCCACCGTGTCGAGCCGCCGAAGATGGTCAGCTTCCACCTGAATCCGGTAGCTAGCAAGGTCGGAAAGGCGATCGAGAAGTCCCATTATCTCCCCGTCATGTCCAAAGTTAGTTGTAGTGGTAGGGTCTCCATCTTTGGCAAGGTGAAGGCACTCATCAGGGGCAAATTCCTGACGATGAGGAGGCCATCATCAGAGTACCAGAGATCAGAGACGACAGTGAGTGATCTGCTGCAGATCGTGTCGCTCCTCTTGGCACCCAAGGAAGTTACTGAGCAGGAAGCAAAGCTGGTCGGGAAGAAGGCGAAGAAAGTGAAGCCGGGATGGGGCTGCGATGGGTCATGGCAGCCCAAAGGGAATAAGCAGGGCATTTCCTCCATGTTTTTTAGTGGGAAATGGGCATTTCTAACCTCTGCACTGGCCATCCGCGCTCCAGGGCCGTGCAATCACTGAAAGGTCTTTCGATTCGGCTGTCTCTGATCATGACTGTAACACAGTTTGTTTGTTTGTTGGGTTCTGCTATAGTCACAGTAGCAGCGCTTGCGCCTATTAACTGGTGTATAACTGGAGGGTGTCTGTCATTATTTGTACGTCAGTGTATTAACTTGTACCAAAAACTATTGTTACATATGAATTGTAAGTGCAGATATACATGAATATACATACAAATTTCATTCAGAGTATTCCCTTGTGGGAAATTTAAACTCTACATGTCCCATTGCTTACTCTTTTTCTTCTAAAACAGATAGCTAGGGTATAAAGCACTGATACCGTAACCATGCAGAGCTTTGTGTTTGTAACTTTGTATGCCAGTTACAGTCAGAAGAGCCCAGGTTCCGTGTGAGTTCTGACCACGATGTAGTAGTTCGAGTCCATCATGGAACAGATAACATGACAAATGAACTAGAAGTTTACACTAAAAGGTATTTTAAGTTTTTTTCTCAATGTTCAACTGCAACTCAACAGATTCACATAGATGAACAGTACCTGCACCACAGGATGAAAGTAAACTGGAGTTATTCTTGTTTGTCCTCAGACCAAAAAGCAATGCTATAACTGAAGTCTACATGTTATTTAGTTAAATCATTTCCTGAATCTGCTAGTCTAACTGATGTCCAGATGTTATTTAGTTACTGACGAAGCAGATGGCTGTGCGGAAGATCAGTAAACCAGTTCGCGCTCTATGCTCTGCTTCAAACCAGTACCATTTCAGAGTTGCAGAACCCGGATCGATACTACTAGTATGCTGATGAAAACACACTTCATTCAGTGAACGTTTCGGCTAGCCAAATAGGAATGCCATTCATCATTCAGTGATGCCCTGCTGCTGCGACGCTGGTACTAGACAAATACCAAATCCCAAATGCGCTCTCAGTAATTTCAGAACCAATTTCGTACCCAAATGAGCACCGCATGCTCCCAGGTCGTATCAGACGGAGCAAAGAAGAATTGCCCCTGTCGCACAAATGCGTAGCGGCGTGCGCAAACGAAGGATTTCCATGCCGCGGCATGTGAGCCTCGACGCTTGTCCTTCTGGGCTTCGGCCCAGGCCCTAACCCACTCCAATCGCCGGTGTTAAGTTCTGAACTATTGACATGCGCGCGGTGGGATCCAAAGCGCGCGTCTGAAATTTCAGACGAAACATTCAGAAACTTTTGGCGCCCTCGGAAAATCGACCCGGGAGAAGGTGGATTCGAATAGCAAAAGTGATAGAGATCTTACTGATTTCTTTCCTGAGAGTCGCAGATCCAGATGTGCAGGATAGATGATGCGGATCAAAAAAACGCAGTTGATAGAAGGAAACAAATAAGGAAAAAAGCTAAGGTAGCATCCCGGAATCCATTAAACTGAAACTGCATGCATCACACTCGAATTCACAGTACAACCCTCCAGCCTAACACGACAAGCATTCGAATTTGCAGCAGTTCTGAACTACTTACTAACAAAGCCCGGTGGAATCCGAAGCGCGACAGCCTGAAATTTCAGAGGAAAAATTCAGAGACTATTGGCGCCCATCGAAATTGTTCGCTCACCGCAAGGGAATAAGTGAGTATTCGAACAGGAAAATTAATAGAGCCCTTCTCGTCTTGATTTTCTTTCCAAAACATAGAAGAGTCAGATGTGCAGGATAGATGATACAGATCGAACATCGTAATTCAGACTGAAACAAACCGGCAGATGCTAAGGTAGCATCACCGAATACATTAAACTGAAACCACATGAACACATTCAGATTCACAGTACATCCAACAAGCCTAACAACACAACCATCGCTAGCTCTAACATCCCTGAACCGCTAACACCAGCACTCAAACACACGGGGAGGGTGACCAAGGCTCGCTCATCAGCCTCCGAATCCGTAGAGTGTGCGTCCCTGTCGCTTGAGGGCGTAGACGACGTCCATGGCGGTGACGGTCTTGCGGCGGGCGTGCTCGGTGTAGGTGACGGCGTCGCGGATGACGTTCTCGAGGAAGATCTTTAGCACGCCACGGGTCTCCTCGTAGATGAGCCCGGAGATGCGCTTCACGCCGCCACGGCGCGCTAGGCGGCGGATGGCCGGCTTGGTGATGCCCTGGATGTTGTCGCGGAGGACCTTACGGTGGCGCTTGGCGCCGCCCTTGCCCAGCCCCTTGCCTCCCTTGCCGCGCCCCGACATTGTTCGCTGCTGAGATTTGGTGGTGGGTTTGAGATTTGGGATTGGGGAATTGGTTTGGTGTGGAGGAAGGTGCGGGTGGTGGGGAGTATTTATAGCGGGAGCGGGTGGAGAGTTTGGGCGCGGTGCTGCGGGCGGTGGAAAAATCTTTTGGCGATCGATCCGTGGGAGGTGGAGTGTGGAGCGTTCGATTGGGATGAGTGGTGGGGATTGGCTGTGGCTGGGCGGAGCGGATCGCTGACGTGGCCTGGAGGCGGGTTCGATCTGTGGGACTGGGAATGGGGGGACGTGATTGGTTCGCTGGTGGGCAGGTTTGATCGGTCACGTGGCAAAGCGTGTTTATGGCAGGAGTGGGCTAGTTTTTGGAGTCCGTGGCCCGTGGCCGTGGGCATCGTGGCCTAACAGTTCCGTGATTTTACTGCTGGCCTTTGCTTTTTTTTTTTAAAACAGTCCCCCGTTCAATTCTATTACTAGTACAAAAAAATTGCACAAATTGAAAACGATCGTCTTAACCATTCTCCATTCCCATGCCTTCTTTAAATTATTTAAATTTGTGTTCTTTCTCCAAGGCTATAGATCGGTATAACATGATCATTTGAATAGCATCGCTTGAAGCTTTTTTATAAAGGAATTTCTTTATTACCCCGTGGTATTTCGGTGAAATACAATATATTTCTAGCTTCAAAGATAGTCACGGCGAGCCACCTCGTTTTCGGGTGCCCTTTTTCCTAGCGCGTTTCAACATATGTTGGTGTCGTCTATGACGTGGCTTACCACCATCGAGGGTTAGCATGCTGCCAGACTCTGGCTTGACATCCCCTCTCGTTTATTTTTCGACCTTTATCATGGTATCTCTGGAACTTAATGTTGTTACCTTCAATGGGACACGCCCTTCCTTCAAGCGCTTTACCTCCGTTGCCGAGACGACGCGGCCTCTCTAGCACATCGCCTCCATACTGATTGTCGTGAGGACTAGGAGGTCTGGCTTGCCTGCCTCTGGTCTCTAGCCACCACTAAAAATTTGGTGTTGTTATGTCATGTATATCCTTTAGGTGTTGTTATTTCATGGCTAAGAATTGATACTGGAATTTGCCAATTATAATATAGGTTTTAGGTGTTGTTATGTCATGGCTGGCCAAAACAATGCGTAGCACGAAAAGTAACCCTGTTGTAGGTTCAGTTAAGCTGTGTTGTTGATGCTGTCACCTAGTCATTCCATTCAGTTACATCAAATCAAGCCGCAACGCGTATTCTGTTAAGTGATTTCTCTGACTTCATGGACGTGGGGCTCACGTGACATGCACAATTCCCTTTACACCGATAACGACGTCGTTTTCATGAATGCTATCAAAGAGGACTATCTTTTCTTCGTCAACATTCTTCAAAAATTTCCTCGTCGACATTGTCCAAGGCTTTCTGGCGGTGCGCTCCGGATTCCCCCCAACATATCTTGCCCTCCCGCTCTCGGTCCACCGCCTCAAGCGCTCGCATTCTTTAAGGCTTTCTGGCGGTGCGCTCCGGATTTCCTACCACTGGGCTATTTGGACTACATTATCATATCTAAACGTGTGTATCTTTGGGCGGCTCGGAAAAGGTTACATGTGGAAAGTACAAAGTTAACTTGAAAACGGTGTGTCGTCCTACTAATCTTGGTGGCCTAGGCATCCTCGACATTGACAAGTTCTCTCGTGCCCTTCTCTTACGGTGGCCTTGGTTGGCTTCGACCGACCAGGAGCGAGCTTCTCCACCGGCACTCTCATTGGAGCTATTGGGACCCGACGCAAAAAGGTGCCCAACCACGGTCCCAATAGGGGCAATTTTGCCAAACGGGCCCAATACCACGTCCGGCAACCCCGCCAAGACTGGTCCATATGGAGCGGTATGGGACTGCCGGGCAGGCGCAACAACCACGTCCACGTAGGATTTCGACAGGCGGGCCGCCTCTGTTAGCGACTCAACCAATGACAACATAATAAAATGTGAAACAAAGCGACATGGCGCAGACGAAGCGCGTATGCGAGCCCGGTGACCCTGAGGACTGGCCCACGATGCATGTACACGAGCCCGATGACCCAGAGAATTGGACGTGCTTGAGGTCCACTATGCGCACATTGGAGGAGGGCATCATCGTCGTTTCATCCCCCTTTGACATCGAGGATTGGCCCGCCGACGGATGTCCTTCCCGTCGGCTTTAGGTTTTGGGTTAGGTTTAGTTTAAATTTTTGTTCTATTTGAACTATGTTATATGAATTTAATTTTTTGTTTAAATGTTAGTATCGTTTATAAAAGTTTAGGCGGTGCCGTTGTAGGCATCCGCCCTATGTCCCTATCGGTCCGGGCAAACCAATTTGTTTTCGGATTCGCATGTATCTAGAGTTTCTAGACGCGTTTCAGCGTGTAAATTGACTGATTTCATTTTGAATTTAGTCCACATTAAATATATGAAAATCGTATCTATACTACTATTAAAAGAGCAAACATATGCCGGATACATTAAATCATATGTGTTAAATATGCAATCAACGGATCGGATTGCTCAATCCGTGTTGAGCACCTCAACACATCCTGCCCCGAAACGTTATTTTTGTTTTCTCTGTGAGTCCCGCCCGGGACCGAATAAACTCTGCTGGGCGAGGCGGAGACGGAGCGCCAAACCCACCGTGGCGGCCACGGCGCCCATGTCTCCGTCGACCGTGAGCGCGAGCCGGGATGGCGGTGGCGCCAATAAGCAGACCCTGCGCGCCACACCCCGCCGCAAATACGGCTCCTCCAGCATGCCCCGCATCCGTTACGACTGGCTCCCCGGGCCCCCTCCCTGCCCCTGTCTCGCCGGCTCGCCGCCCCTCTCCTGCCGCTGGGTCGTCTCCCTAGATTATCCCTGGCCAGCGCCGGCGATGACTACCCAAGCTTCTACCCTGTTCAACCCTGAACAAAGTAACAGTTTGTGCACCTGCCCTTGTTTCCGTTTGGCGACAGCGCGAGGTGCTCATGAGAGCGGGCGCGGGCGTGGGCGTGGAGGCCGACTCGCGGCCTGGAATGTCATGGAGACGCGATTTGCCGTGCGCAGCTTCCCGAACGGCGACCCTGCCTCCCAGCGTGCCGAAGGTGGCAGTGGGGTGCAGGGGAGGTCGTCAGCGCTGCCCCGTCCTCCCGACGCTCTGGCGCCGCCCTGTCTCAATTTGCAGATTTGTTTTCTTCAAGTAATTCTATGGATAGCTTCTTCATTCAGGTCGAGCATCTCGAATTTAGGAGCAGACCCGCCAGCCCCAGCTCCGTCGCGCAGCGCCGCTGGCACCAGCCGCGCTGCCGGAATCAACCGCACCGGATCCCCCACCGTGTTGCCGACCTCAGCCCCTGCTGTGCGTTTGTGATGACCTCTTAGGAAGCTGCAGGCACGGCCGCGGCGGCTAAGGCACTCGACCCGGCCCGTCATTGCGGAGGATGGTGGCGGGGACAACCAGCAGGAGCAGAAGCGGGGAAGACGCTGGGGTGGGCGCCGGTGAGACTGCTGACGGCACCCTGGATGTTAGATTACCAACTGATTTTGCATTGCGAATGTTAGATTACCAGCTGATTCAACAACTCACTGCTACTAAAAGACCACTGCACATTATTGGTTTAGCTTTGCAATCAATTTCCGTTGTTGATAATATTTTTTGATTCGGTCTAATTGGTTGAAATTGTGGAACAGAGGTAGAAGGAAGACTGGGACATTGCCCCACGAGATGGAGTAACTCGAGTGAGAAACAAAGTTGGTCATCCAAACTTCAAAGCACATTTTGTATGATCAGTTCACGTGAAGTTGGGAACTGCCAGGATGTTCAGTTTATTTATTTTCAGAGTGACTTCTTTAGCTGTTAGCCATCCCAGTCTGTTGCATAATTATGTTTTTCCTGTACGAATGCTACTGGTTTCTTAGCATAGATGCTAATATTCATCAGTAAAATGCGTCCTCTTCTGACTGATGTAAATATGCCCATGCGTTGTCATGCTCTGAAGCTTCCGATGCTTCATGTTGAACTACTTCTCATTGTGTGCCATTCTGTTCTTCAGCTCGAAATTGTACTCTGGATGAAATATTCCGCTGCCGGAGGAGTGCCATTCTGGTTTATGGAGATGTAATTCGTACACTGATTATTAATGTTTTGTTTCTTACAGCAAGTCGAGAACACCGCAGCTGAGCGGCCGCAGAGAATACTTGTTCGAGATACAGGACGTTCAGCTCGCCGTCAGGAGTGGAAATGGCAGGAACGAGACATCGTGGGAGCAGGAGTCGTCGGTGCAGTTTCCTCGCAGGTTGTCACTTGGGAGGCCACTCCGGCGGGCCGCGCAGAAGGTCGCCTCCTACAAGGAGATGCCTGTCAACATTAAGCTCAGGAGGTCTTAAGCGGTAGGAGATGGTTGTTGTTTGCATCCACTTAGATTATGAGTTGCGATCATTCGTTGCCGCGTTCTGCTTCTGCATTTGCAGCCAGCGTGTGCTTTGGTTCGAAATTTTTGATGTATTTGGGGTTGTTTGTATCATTATGATGTGTGAAAAATGCTGCGAAAATAAGGCTTCAACTGGCAAAATTTTGCAAACGGATTCAACTGAGATAAATTAAGAGGATCTGCCTTTGTTACAACTATGGAATTTATCCATCAATGCATATCTGCCTTTGTTACAACTATGGAATTTTTAGAGCTCCAGTACCAATTGAAAACATATTCATCATCGTTGCAATGCCACTGAGATTTGCTTGCCATCATCCAGTACTCAAGAACAAAAAGTTTGCACATCTAGATCATTTTTTTTCCAGAACTTGGCTTTGATTCCTCCACTTTTGTTCTAACTAAACTGGTTCAAGCAAACTAAGAACATAAAGATAGCTAATCAACCAATATGAAAGGAGACAAGAGAAGATTTACATCGCAGGGCCTCCGTGAGCTGAGACGAAAGCCCCCCACGTCAGCATAAGGGAAGCGCTCTTAAGAATACTGTTTGATCTCAGTGTGGGGCGCTCTTAAGAACACTGCTTGATCTCAGTGTGGTTCTGTTCGAACGCATTGGAAGAGCAAAGCTTTTATAGAGATCTCAAATTACGTATAAAAATTCAAACTTGCCGCTTTCGTTGGACTTGGTCTAAGAAGAGAAGTCGAAAATTCCAAGCGTTATTGTTGTCACTAGGAGCAAGAACATAAAAGGTTTATAATTCTTTGTTTACGAGAACATTAAGATTTTGAAGAACGTCAAGACTATTAAGATTTTTCGATAACTTATCGAGACTGATTATTTATAATAGTTCACTAAAAAATTCATAGATTGCATATTGATACTTAATATATGCAAAGATTGTCAAATTCTGATTTATCGAATGAATTTCAATTGAACGAAGTAGTAAGCGGATATATGAAGAAGAAAATGATTCTATTTTTCGTATGCCACCATATTTGCTCTTTTATAAATAGCAGAGAAGACGTGCGTTGCACGTGCACGTAAACTAGTAATTTGAAACGAAGGAACTACTCCCTCCGTTTCACAATGTAAGATGTTTTAGATGTTATACATGCATGTCTAGATTTATACTAAAAAGAATGGACACATGCACTTAAACGTGTCTAGATACATGTGTGTACATGTGAATGTGAAAAAAAAGGCTAAAACATACTCCCTCTGTCCCAAAATAAGTGTCTCAAGTTTGCACAAAAGTGAATGTATCTATACATGTTTCATGTCTAAATACATCCACTTTTTGACAAATATAAGACACTTATTTTTGGACAAAGGAGTATTATATTGTGGAACGGAGGGAGCAGTAGATATGAACATTTTTGAGCTTTTGACACCATAAGCTGCTTGATTAAACGCCACCATTGAATAATCGCAATCGCGGTTGCACGCACGGTCAGCTACAATGCAAGGCGCCGACCCAAAGTCGTCGGCGTGCCGCGCGCAGTGCCGGCGACGAGCACGAACGACATTGTACCGGATGGCCGATCGACAAAAGCCACGAAACAAAGGTGACAACAGACGATATGGGCAGTCAGCTGCTAATGGCCAAATTCCCCGCAAAAAAAAGTATGCTAATGGCCAAAAGAATAAACCATCCGAAGCGGCAAAGCGCCCAGGAACAGCGCCACCGCCCACCACCGCGTCGTATCGCATGTCGGAATTCCATCGGCTCCACTTCGCTCACAAGAATCCCACCGATTCTACGCCTTGACAAAAGGACCCTACCGCTCCAGCCCTTCCAACACACACCCTGTCTGTCACGGGCGCTCACATTCATCTCACTCACTCACCATCACACCCTGCTCCAAAGTAACAGACACTGTGTGAGATCGAAGAGGCAGAGGAGAGCAACAATGGTTCGCTAAGGATGACTTCAACCGGCCGACGCAAATGGACAAGCGTTTGGTCTGCGTTTTGTCCGTTTGGGTCGGCAAACGGACGCGCGTCCGGCCCATGTCCGTCCCTTTCTGACCACTGCACCCAACGGCGGCCCGACGCATTGAGTCCGCCCCGGCCAGGGTTTTGAGGGTTTTGGAGCATTTTGATCATTTTCACAATTTTGATCACATTTAATCATCTAGACAACCAAATTAAACATAGATTGACACACTAAATCAAACACATCACATAGTACCAAAATAATATTGCCATGACGGCATACAACATCCAAAACAATAGCATAGTTCCGGCCATCTCGGCCATGTTTTTTGGCCATCTAGGCCATTGTCCAACGCCGACATACAATATTGCTAAAACGACCGAGTTGTGATCACTCTTGGTCCATGTAGTACCTTTGCTTCTTGAGATAGTAGGCCTTCTTCGTAGGGGTGAAGGCCGAGAGATCTATGTCCATGATCCTGGCCTCCTCTTGGCGTAGGGCGAGCTCAAGGTCCTTGCCCTTCACATCGGCCTCCTTTGCTCTTGCTTCGGCCTCCTTGGCCTTAGCCTCGGCCTCCTTGCCTCTTGCTTCGGCTTCCCTTGCTCTTGTCCGGGCATTTTCCTCCTCAATATCGAGCTTCTTCTTCTGCAATTCGAAGTAGAGCTTGGCAGCGGCCTCTCTCTCTTGGCGGTCCCTCTCTTTCCTCTTCTCCTTCTTATCGCATGTCTTGTCCTTTTGGGATAGGAACCCGTTCAATGTCGCTTGCAACGCAAGGGTTGTTGCATCATGTTTCGCCTCAGCCTTCGAGTTGTTCTTCCCCCTTGGCCTCCCTTCCTTCTCCGATGGGTCCTCTCCCTTGGCAATTGGCTCCCCACCATTTTTGTAGGAGGCGTAGAGGTCCTTCCATTTCTGCTGGTACTTGAGCACCTTGTAGCAATGGGTCAAGGTGAAGGTCTTCCCATATTGAGCCTTGTAGGTTTCTAAAGCTTGCAAGACCTATGCATACAAGGATATGACAATCAAAATCATTCCAATGCATAAGAAGGGAAGAGAAATAGGAGGACAATGCATAAGAAGGGAAGACGAATTACCAATTCCTTCATTCCATAGCCACTTTTCGGCCGGGCTTCAACGTGGTCAACGGAGTCGCAAAACTTGTTCATCTCTGCTTGGATGTGGAGCCACCTCTTCCTGATAGAGACCTCGGTTCGCTCCGTGGTTATGTTTCTGGGCGGAAGGATTCTACTTTCGTTGTAGTGCTTGATGAACCGGCCCCAATAAGCACTCCCTCTTTGCTCCGCCCCGATAATTTGGTTAGTCCCAACCTCGATCCACCACTCGCAAATGAGCACGTCCTCCTCCGCCGTGAATGAGGCACCCCTTTGGCTATTTTTTCTCTTCATGGCCCGGGCTTGGGTCTCGAGCTCGTCTTGGAAAACCGGCTCATCATCGATGTCTATCGCATCGTGGCCGGTGGACGGAACTTCATCTTCTCCGGCGGTATAATCGTCATTGGCATACGCATTGTTGTCTCTGATCATGTCCTGGAGGACGTCCTCCCCTTCCGCCTCCTCGTAGTACCTTGCGTCCCCCGGCGTGGGCCTGGGCATTTCGCCGAACAGGTTACAGCCAACAGCCGGGGCAGCTGCACACGTGGCCGCAGTCTGCGGCGCCGGCGAGTGTCCGACCAAGGGTGTAGCGGGCACGTTGAGATCAAGGGTAGGCACCTCGAGGGTGGCGGCGGGCGCGAATTCCCCTACCTCGGGTGAAACCCGCCGTGTGTTTCCCGGCAGGTACCCGTACACAGGCGAGGGAGCCATCGCGGAAGTTCTCGACCTTGGCGGTCGGGGCGCCGAGCCATTGGAGCTGGCCGCCGCGGCCGCTCCAGCGGGCGGCACCATTCCAATGAGGAGGAGGGCAGCGGTGGCGGTCCTGTTCATGAGGTCAGATTCCTCGTCCTGGCCCTCCTGCTCGGCGGCGGCCTTCTTGGCTGCGGCGACTCTGTCTTCCTTTAACCTCCTACTTCGGGCGCCCCGCTTCTGGGTCTCTAGGGCCCTCTGCTCCGGCATCAGCTCCTTCTTTGGCTTCTTTGGAGCTTCGGGCGCGAAATCGAGTTCGACCTCCTCCTCGGCGGCCGGCACAGCGGTGGAGTTGGCGGCGGCGTCTGGGTCGGCCATGTCTAGGGCAGGAGCTCGAGTGAGGTTTCAGGAGAGCGAAGGCCGGGACTGTGGATTTTGCCTCTGATGGGCAGGCCACATGCGGACTAGAGGAGGACAGAAGCGAGGTCCGCGTGTGTCCGCGGCGGACGCAAACCTGGCCCAAATTGGGGCCAAGAATGGGTCGCGGCGGATAGGAAAACGAACGCGCGGTCCGATTGCGTCGCCCCGTTGGGCCGTGTTTTTGGCTCCCACGGACAGGAACGGACGCGCGCGGACTCGATGTGTCGGCCCGTTGGAGTCATCCTAACGGCGGTGTGGCTGCAGGCCGGCGGTGCTGTGGGCGGCGCTGTGGCAGGCTCTACTCCTAGCATATAGTATACCCTAGCATGTCCGGTCTTCATAAGTTGTCCTGGTGACCATGCACCTTCAGTTGAACCAGAACTTTGCGGAGGAAATAGGAAGTTCTAAACCAACAAATCTGTGTGTAGTAAGATGCGCGTGTGCCCGGGGATCTACTGCCCCAGAGACGTTCAACAGTTTTACCAAGTGATTTGCGTTTGGATTAGTAAACGTGGCAAGCGTAAATGAGACGGCTACAGAATAGCAGAAGCAGATAGACTGCTTCCACTAATTCTGTAGCAGATAGACGGCTACAGAATAACAACAGATTTACTCTACCTGGAGTACAATCCAATACTCTTAGATTCCTATTCCTTTGTTACAAACAACACCACATGAACTTTTCCTATAGGAATCCTATCTTTAATATTCCCATACTTTTCCTTTGTTCCGAACGGGGCCTAAACTTGAACTGTAAGATGGATTGCCCGTTTCTGACATTCAGCCCCTTGGCTCTGAAATTGTGGGCGAACTGTAAATTTGGGCAGTCAGCTGCTAGTGGCCAAGAGAAGAAACCATCCAAAGCGCTCAGGAACGGCGCCACCACGTGCAGCCCATTACCGCAGGGCATATTGGAATTGATCGATCGGCTCCACTCCGCTCACAAGAATCCCAGCGATTCTGCGCCGTGACAAAAGGTGCATGCCGCTCCAGGTCTTCCAACACACACCCTGTCTGTCACGGGCACTCACACCTATCGCAAGGCGCGCCAAATTAGGAGCTCCAAGGCCGGGCAGCAATGGCTTGCCGGCGGCGGTGTGGCTGCGGGGAGGCCGTGCTGTGGGCGGCGCTGTGGCAGGCTCTGTTCCTCCTGCCGTGGACGCTGGGCACGAGCACGCCGGCGCCGGTGGTGGCCGGGCCTGTGTCCAGGGTGGAGGACGCGAGGCTGTTCCACATATACTACGGCCAGGGCTTCAAGGTCATCAAGAACACCTGGGACGGCAAGAGCTACCTGCTCATGCAGGTACAAGTTCACACTCACATTTTGTTTTCCAGTGTCAACGTTAATCTCGGGGCAATAGATGGCGTTTTTACTGGTATTGCGCATGCTACGACTTGGCAGAACACGTCCAAGATGGCAACCAAGACCAAGTACTGCACGGGCAGGATCAAGTCATTCGTGATCCCCATCGCCAACTACTCCGTCGACACCACGGCTTCTCCAGGTAGGAATCAGTACGCGGTGTACAGATAGACATTCTTAATTATGCCTTAGGTTACCATCAGTTTAATTTACCTAGGAGTTTGCATGTATGGCCAAGTATAAGAGCTTTTATTTTCATCCAAGAAGAAGCATGTTACTCAGACTTTCTACTCTGGTTTCCTTTCCAATAGTTTTTCATACGTACTGGTGTTCGTTCCCAAGTATTTCCAACTGGTGATTGTTCTATAAATATGTCACAGCAGAGTAACATTATCTCCACCTTTGTGTGCAGTGTCATTCTTCGAGGTGAGCAATGAAGGAGCCAAATGGGAACCTGTAGCTACATTTTACTATTCCACAAGAGAACCATTTGCAGAAATTATAAATCAAACATTCAGGAATCTGTCGGGGCTTTTTATATTTTGGCAAAAGGAATATGTAGCTCCCTTTTACTATTCTGCAAAACAAACCTGGCCTCTGTGCAGAGTTACATGCTTCATGCTTATAATGCTTTTAACTATTTGAGCCAGAGTATTGTTGGCATGTATGCAGCTACTTGGAGTGCTAGAGAACTTGAAAGGGATAACATCAGTTCAGGTTGCTTCTCAGTGTGTGCTCCAGGCATACACAAATGGAAATATACAACTCGTGAACACGGCAGACACACAGAAAATCTCGCAATTTAGCGCGCATTTCATGGGCAGTACAAGCCAGGATAAAGGTTGCAACTTTGCAGCTTATGTACCCGCAGAAGAGGATACACCGTTGCAGGTAAATAACTACCTGGAATTTGTGCTCCATTTGCAAGGTCTATACTTAATAAACTAATATTGTGCCTTAATGGTTCTGTACAGAGGGCTGAGTGGATCAAATACCTGGGAACATTCACAAATTCCGAAGACAGGGCCAATGCAGTATATGATGCAGTTAAGACCAGCAAATGTAACTTTATCTGGTTTGGGTGATTGTGCCAAAAAATTGTGTTTATGTACTGAGTAATATTAGTAGCTGCAGCTTTCAAGGCCAGATTATTTGTGTTAGCTTGTACTCCCTCCGTTCCAAATTAATTGATTTGGGTTTGTCCAAATACGGATGTATCTATACTTATTTTGTGTCTAGATACATCCATATTTGGACATACCCAAGTCAATTAAATTGGAACGGAGGGAGTAGAATTTTACAAGTCTAGTTTCTCATTTCTCTAGCAAATAAAGATAAATATTTGTGCCTACTGCAGATTAAGGCAAACTATTTGTGCTTAAGCAAAGCAGCTGCAAACCTCAGCACCCGATTCAAACCTATAGTAGCATGGATCGAGTACAGGGAGGTATGCAACTTTACATCAGCGGAATCATGAATTTCTGATCCATTTAAGCAAAAATTTCACAGAATTACTTAATGACCATCAATGTGCTGTATCTAATGCTGTAGGGAGTGTGGACATTTGTCAAACAAAGTTATATGTTACAGGTAGAATCAATTTATTTTCTAGCGGTTACAATTTTTTTAAAGAATTGGACAGCTCATGTGAATGTCTGCATTTATTCCATGAGCAGTATGTCACAGATGCAGGAGCAGAAATTGTTGATGCAGCTATTACTGATAAGAGATTCAACATTTCCGATCCAGAGGATATGGACAACCTACATGCTATTCTTTGTGTGAGTAATGAACCTAATGGAACACCTTGTACTAGTAAAATGTCAGCCAGATCACTATTTGAGATGATGTTAAAAACAACTGGATTTCTACTATTTGACTGCACATGTGAAATTTAACATTGTAAAAAATAACTCAACCACTTATATAAGAAGAAAAAATCTTTCAAACGCCAAATGATCTATTACTTTCCAGTTTCTTAAATGACTATTTCTTTACTGTTACTAGCATCTAACTCAAAGTCCGGTTCATCTAAATTTCAGACAGTTGATGTGGTCATAGATCAGACATACACCTCAGATCCTGCAGAGTACAAGCTATCCACATTTTTGGAGAATATTAATGTGGGCCGTAACTCCTGTTTCAGTTTTGTTACTAACCAAAGTATATGGAGATTTGATAAGAGAATAGGAGATTCCAAGACACTTGGTAAGACCAGTTAAGAACAGTTATCTTTCTTGTTCTCTATGAACAAGAAATTACCTAGGTCTTGCGATCCAGTTTTCCTTTTTTTTATCATTCCATTTAATCAGTATGATGAATCCCCAAACCCCAGTGTGCCATATGGTTTCACGTTTGTCATGGCCTAACAAACTTTTCTGTTATAAGATTGGTTTGATGGAGCTATGTCCCAGCCCCAGTTGGTTCTTGCTGATCTAATAGAAGTTTTCTTCCCAACGGGGAACTACACAACAGTTTACTTCAGGAACCTTGCAAAGGGTATGTGCTGTGTTTTCTCCAGGTTAATTTTTTTCCTTCTGCTAAATTAAACCAGTAGCTCCATAAATTATTCAGGAAGACGGGGTCACAGAAGTAAACTCTGTGATGTGCACTCGGAGCATATCCACGCCAATGGAGCCTACGATCTTGCCCTGCCAATGACTACCCTAGATGAACATTAAGACTACTCAAGCTACCGCGCCCGCAAACAGTAGAAGTGTGGAACAGTTTTAGTTTCTAGGTTACTGACAAGGTGACTTGAACTCCAATGTTCTTAAAAGCCTGTTAGATCGCATAATTGGAAAAGATATATCACTGTAGTCATCAATTGACTTTTTTCAAGAGCATCAAATGTAGCTTTATTTGTTGATCATTTGACAAAGTGATTACAGGCAAAAGACATATTGCAAGACATTAGCCTTCAGGTCGTCAACACTAAGATTAGGACATGGGAATACCTTTTATGAGGTAAAAATAAGGACGCATGAAACAGGAACTGGAAGACGATCAACTATAGATATCTGCTACCAGAGCAAACTTTCGCTAATTTATATTTCATAGTAAGAATTAAGAAACGACTCCCAGCACAGTCAGATAAGATTTAAGACAACGGTTTACAGTACATTCTGTCTCATGCATGTATCATGCTATTACGGCTCCAAAGTCAATAAGATCCTCATGCATGTGAGCCATAAGCAGCGCACTGAATGGGAATAAGAACAAACAGCCATAGATCCATCTAAGAAATTTACCCATTGAAATGCTCTTTTATTCCCATAAAGGAAACTTCAGTCTATTAGTTTTGATGAAGATGGCTATCTCTATTTATCTCTGTTCCATGACATTTTCAAGGGGTCTCCAAGGGTCCTGAAAATAAATGAATGTGCAAGAGTCAGAACCATCAGTAAAATAACCAATTGCACAGTTTCATATGAAGGTTCATATGCAACAAGCTGGTCACTAGAGCTCAAGCTTCCGATATCAAGGAAAGAAAAAACGCTGTTTGGTTCAAATGCAGTATTTTCCTAATTTCATTCAAATTGACAGAACCAAGAAGTGCACTGGCTTAATCTAGTTGAACAAAATACATTAATGTATCATACTAATAAAAAATGGTTCGTGAAAGTAAGTGATATGAACATGGAAAAATTGTATGTTCGTCATGAAATACTAGTGGGCAAATCATGAAACATACCTTGGCTTAACCATGTACAGAACTAAGAAGCCCATAGCAAGGAAAAGGCACAAACCGCCAACAGTCAGATATGCAAGACCAATGAAGTTATTCTTTCCGCCAATCCAAGATGTAGTAGAAAGGACCACCGCTTTTGATCCTCCAATGCTATACGTGTTGTAGTTGTTCTGTATAACCACTGTTATATTATCATTTGCCCTGATATCTTTCTCAATTCTGCCATATAGCTTTCTGAAAGTTGGGAGGGCAGCGGTTCTCATCCAAACAATGAGATCTTCTTGCTCACTTAACTAAAAATGGTGAGAATAATAAGTTAATGAGTAAAATATCTAGAAAAGGAAGCGTAGAACGATGGTAATGCAGCTCTGCCAACTTCCAGAAAGAGGAAAAATCCACGTACTGGTATGCTCTCGTTCAGCTTAGCACCACCTATGAGACGTCCCTTCTGGAAGTTACTAGGATAGATATCATTGCCGAATTTATGATTCTTGTCACTCTTCCAAGAAATATCCTTTTTGTTCACTTCAATAGTCTCCCCGTTGACCTTAACTGTATAGGTGTCGTTGAACAGACTCCAAGCAACAAGGCCACATGGAACAATTGGAGCACCACCGTTATTATCTTCAGGATCACACTCTTTTGTCACATGTACAGCATTCTTATACCGCAGTTGTTTGTCACTTCGACTTTTCACATACCTAGGAAAAGAGGGCAAGAATTGGTCTGAGTATGTCAACATAATTTGTGCTGACAGGACACTATCAAAATCAATACAACAGATATAGTAGACATAAACAAATACATGCAATCCAATTCTCCGAAAAATAAAGAATACATGTGACACAGTTCAACACTGTCTTTACTAAAATGCATTAGAAGGTGGGAAATGAATTTTCTCAAGTTCCTTGCAAAGCACTGACAGAGAACCACAAGGGGAAGGAATATAATTTTTCCAATATAACATTTCATTTGGGAATATACCTTCGATGGTTTTGATAGAAGTTACCAATCTGGTAATAAACATGGATTGGACTCTTCATGTATTTAGGCACCTAAAAGGCATACAATACCCAGTTAATTCGTCAAAGAATCAGGATAAAAAACACTGCAACTAAAACAGAACGAGCAATAAGGGAAACCATCACAAGTAAACATGTAATAACTAATAAAGCGTTTCATTGCAAACTCACAGTCATATTGATTGTGCATGTTTTGTCACTCTTGGGGTTCTGAATGAACCCGAGTTTGTCATCCACATCCACACAACTTATATCATATCTGTCCACCAGTTCGACAACCTGCATCACAGGGAAGGTACAGAATAAATAAAGGCACAGTAACGAATTACAACAGGGAAAACTAATATGATCAAAGACATTTGCATTTAACCTCTCGTGACGCAAACATAGATGCAAGCCCAATCGGAACGAACAGGACGCCAATGAGTGAGAAGACAGCGATGACCTATGCATGTCCACATGTCATCACATATGATACAAGGAGCTCATAACCTTCATGTGTAATAATAGAGCAAACGTGTATCTGAAGAGGAAACAAACTGGTTAGTGGGATACTTACAATTCCAGGTGTTAACAGTGGCTTGCATGCCGGAAGCTCCTGCTGCGTAAACTTAGAATCTGCACATAGAAGGAACGAAACAATACTCGCTAATTTCTCGAAACAGTAGTTGAATTAAAAAAGATCATATTAATAAGGCATCCATTCGAGATAAAAAATGAATAAGGTTGCAGAGGAGGCGAGAAATACATTTGGGCTTATTGGTTTTCCTCGAGTCACCGCCCAGCTCCGAAGGAGGATCCATCAGCTTGAGCAACCAATTTGGGGGCAAAAATAAATAAATAAAGATGAATAATTTATTCCAAGAATATATAAGCAAATGCAATTAGAATTGGGGAACAGTTGCAATACTCCGAATTAAAAAGCATGGAAGAGTCAAAGCCATGGTCCACTGAGATCAACTCCTGTGGTGCACAGCACAGCTGAGTTGACAGGGGGGGTTTGGAATTGGAGTGCTGGGGACCCACCCTGATGCTACGCCAAATGATAGAAAAAGACCCCTTCCTTTTGACTAATGATAAACCCTAATGACCCCGATTTCCTCCCAGTCTCTGTCTAAGCCGCGATCATCACTACCTGACTCTAGCCCTACTACCGTACCAACACCATCGCAGGAAAGTAGGCGCCGCAACCCAAATCGCGCGAATACCATGACTCTTTCAGCTGACGCGCCGACCAATTTCGTCGTCCGCGAGCGCGGAGGAAGTCCACAGGATCGCGATTGACCTACCTAAGCTAAGCGGCAAGGGGCAGGCGCACGCGAGGGTCGGATGGAACCGGGGAAATTGTTCAGGGGTTAGGGTAGGGGCAGCGGAGAGGATCGGGTCGCGGGGGCTTACCGAGGAGGCGGGGATCGCCGGCGCGACGGGCGGAGGAAGGAGGTGGAGGAGGAGAGGGTGGGGTCTGGGTGGTGGACGGCGCGCGGTTTTGGGTGGCCGGTAGAGTGCAGCGGAGAGCGACGGTGAGAGAAACCCGACGAGGAATGGGCCGGTTGTGGCGAGACAGCGACAGCAGAGGAGGAGGAGCTCGGCTGTGGCACACTGGCACGCCACTCGGCGGCTGCGGGCCAGGCCGATTCTATAGTTCTGATGGGCCTTTTTTCTCGAATGTGATCCAGGACCGGCCCTAAAAGGCACAAGTTTTGATGCGCCGGCCGCAGCTCCGAAACCGTCAAGGAGATGTATCGGCAATCCCTATTTGTCGACCTGGTCGACGATAGGGTGCCGTCGCACACCCCTGCTGGAGAGGAGAGGAGCGAGATGGGCCTGGCCCAGTTCGTCGAGGCGCGACGACGGAGGAGGCGCGACGGCCACGGCGACACTCACCGACGACGGGGACGACGCGGCTGGCCGCGGCGCCCCGTCGGAGGTGAGGCCAGGACCTCACCGGAGACGGGGACGACGCGGCTGGCCGCGGCGTCACCGGCGAAGGTGAGGAAGCAAACTTCTCTTGTGCGGGTGCGGTGTGGTGGCCGGCGTTAGGTTTTGGGTGCTGGGGGTGGGTTTAGAGGAGATGGCCGGCCAGGCGGCGGCGGACCGGCGGAGGAGGCGGCTGGGGCAGGGCGGGGCGGCGAGGCGGCCCGGTAGCGACGCCGGCCACGGGTGGCGGCAGCAGGCGGTTAGGCCGGCGTCGGCGGGCGGCTCGAGGAAGAAGAAGGTAGGAGGAGGAGAGGAGATGCAGCGACGGTGAGGGGCGGAGACGGTGGCGGGCGGCGTTGGCGGGGGCGCGCGTGGACGGAGAGGAGGAAGAAGAGAGAGGGGTGTGCGACCCGTGCTTATCGTCGCACGGGTCGACACACAGGCGATCCCGATGTATCCGTGTTGCCCATAGTCCAGCTACCGTGGAAAGACAGGACACATTACCTAAAGAAACCAAATTACTATACTACCTTAAACTTGTGTTTCGAAGAGTTCGTTGTCCTGACTCAATTGTTCAACTACTATAGATTTCTTCCAAATGATAAATACATGCATGCGAAATATCGATCATTTCAGAAATCACACAGTAGAACAAGAGGTTCATATGAAATAGGAGAGGAGCTTTCACCGACAGCGCATTCACTGCCTTAAGTAGTAGGTAGTACAAGTTTGTGAAAGATCAATCATTTCAGAACTCACACGGTGGAACCGTTCACATAATTTCGGAGAGGAACAAGCATATAGACCATACTTGCCTAAATAACAACTTGAAAAGCACTAGCGATTAAGAACAACGACAACATCCTCACGACCTCACGGATCAAATCACCAACCCAGTTTCACCTTCAATAGAAACCGTCAAGTCTGATCACTGATTGTATTCTGAGCACACACGAACCACTTGCTTCCTTTCGACCTACAGGCTCCTCGCGGAAGGTGCTTTCTGGCCTTCCTCCAGCTTGCCGACGAACACATCAGTGAGCGCCATCTTGGAGGTAAGCATGGCTCGCAGCATCAGCCTGGGAATGGGGAGAAACCCACCCCTAATCCATGTCACGAACCTATATCGTTGGGATACACGGGAAGGGGGATTCGAGAGGGAAGCTAGGGTTTGGGAGTAGATAGAAGCAATCTCATGGCAGGATCCAGAGATACAAGGGTTTGGGGGTAGACGAAGGAGGTCAGGGAGATCAGAGTACAGTCGTCTGTCTTGTTCGTCCTCTCTCTGTCCAGTCGCTTGCCCTTTGTAGCTGCACGCATCGCCATCTTGGGCCCATAGGCCGGTCCAAAGGCCCCCACGGCCCATCTCGCTATCCAGTCCATGACATTCCCCTCTCCTTAAATTTCGGCTTGCCCCCAAGCCGAGTGTTGACGTGAAACCACCTGGATCCCATAACCACAGAACAGTAAGCTGACGACTTGCCATGAAGGCTAGAGCTGGTTGACACCGAATACCATCCGGACTTGGTTGTCATGGTGATCGGCGTACTGACCATACATCCTACCATGTCACTTTTGCCATGGAGCAATTGTTTGGCTGTTGACGAAGTTCTTAGAAAGATCCAACCACCATGCTTCTGCTGCAATGGTGTGATCATGTGTAGAAACAGAGCAGCCTGAACACCAATTTGCTGCACATTTTGTATCTTGGTCCCCTGTTCTGCAATCCCAACAAATGACTCAAGGCATCTGTTCAAATCAGCTTTGCAAAATGCTGATGCTTGCCGACAGTAATCTCATTGTTGTCAACCACCATAATCAACATGCTGGATACCCTGAAGACTTCGGCCAGCAACATGCATTTCTTATCGAAGCCCCGTGGAGGAGTAGGCTAGTGTTTCTACTAGCTTTTCTAGTTAATCTTTTACATTTGGCCGATGTGTGGCTTGGCTGGTTTGTACTTTAAAAACAGTGGGTAGTTCCTGGTGGTGTTTTGCGTTTCTGTAAAAACTGGGTACTTCCCCCAGTATACTCTGTCACTATGTTGCTTTCAATATAAAGCAGGACCCTTTTGGGGGTCTCTTTTCTCAACCACCATAATCAACAGCTTGACATAGCACTCTTGGAGAATTGGAACCATTGTTTTGTCAACAACAATAGCAGTTCGTGCACGTGATGGCGTTGGCCAGAGTTGCATGAGTAAACCTTTCCGTGGGTTAACGACTTCTAGTTCCCAAATATACTCCCATGGTAAGGCCTTGCATGCAATCAGTAGAATTACCTCATGTATCAGTGCACAGTTATGGTGAGCTTGAAGATGTTTGACGGGCTGATTCCAGTATAGTACCCAGGTGCATAGACGACGGGCCAGAGAATCACCAGGTGTAATCAGTATATCTCCCAATGTAATCTCACAAGGAGCACCAGCTGCACTCAGCTTTGTAAGCATATTTTCTACAGAAGACTGGACAACGGCACTCAGGTGCGTAAGGTGTACAAACACCACGTATGTTGCTTTCATGCCAAATATTCTGAAGTTGGAGCACACAACGTAGGTGAAAATGCAACAAGCAAAATAATCATAAGGATAAGTAGTAATCAATAGCTGACCACTAGTTTGTTGTTCCACCAACTCAGATTGCAGCACCGTTGTACTCAGCTTGTTGAAAACACCTGGGTCCCAAGGTAAACTGATAGACAACATGACCAGATCTCCACTGTTGTCATCACATAATGCCACAAAATCAGGGGATGGTCTTGCTAAGAAATTCTCACAAGTGGCAATAGCTGCATTCAAGTCTGGAGGCATACTCTCTGTGGTGGACATAGTTTCCATGCCAATTATTGCACCATTATACTCACCTTCGCATCTCACGCTAGGCTCACTTATCATGTCAACTATAAGCCCTGAAGTGTATTGTTGCCACCAAGAGAAAATCCCATCATGTGCCCCTGAATTAACAGCCAGGACATGGTAGTACAATAGCCTTGGACACACAGCCCTCTTGGTGAAGATTTCAGTAACCATCAAATTTTGAACTCTTGCAACACATGGTAACTTCAGAAGAATGCATGCACTGTGGCCAGAACTAATGGTGTATCCGGGCAGAGCAAATGGAGGGCCGCCACAGTCAGTGAAGGTAACCACACTGCCGCCTAAGACCCAGCTGTACGCAGGAGGTGGTTGACTGTGTTGAACCATGTCTAGAAGTCGAGATGGTACCAAGAGACACCAAAAACATTGCTGCACCTTGTGTCGTAAGATTGACGTCGAGTGAGCTGTTTTTGGCACCTGTTCAGTAGGCATTGAGATGTGAGGCGGTCCAACCAGCAATGTGCACGAGCCCTTCACCCCTCCCAGACATTCGGGTTGCCCACAAGCCGATAGAAACAGCAGCCAGAGCAGGTGGTGGTGAACCTGCTTGCTTCCCATCCTCACAGGCAACATCATCTGAGGCTTGACGGAAAGCAAAGCCGCAGCTGGTCTCGTGGTTGACGAAGGCGCACTATGAACAGAAGAAACCATAGTAGCCCCATTGATCTGCCGCTGCCCAATCCACTCAAATATGTTCACATCACAACAGACGCAAGAGTATAGCCAAGGCATGATCAGCTGCTCACCGGGATCCCATGGCACGGCAACAAACCCAAAGACATGAGACTCCGTCAGATCCACTAGCCCATGTGGTAGCCATCCTGTGCGGTCATCCTGGCCACTGCCACTTGTATTGACGACATGATCCAAGACATGGGTGTACCTGATGGTTGGTGACGTCGTCGAGGGCGCCAATGCCATCCACACAGGCCATGGCGGTGGTCGAGCCAGAAGCAATCCGGGTTGATCTGGAGGGTGCGGTGGCGTGGTTGCAGGGAGCGGTACAGCTACAACACGGGTGGACGCCAAGCCTGCCTGTAAGGTGCCTGCGTCTCGCTTGGCGCTCTTGGTGTCAGTGTCAATGTCGAGGACATCTGTCGAACAGGTGGCAGGCGTGTGGTTACCCGACTTGAGGATCTCGAGCTGCTGCATGGTCGACGACGGCAGAGCTCCCACAGGTCCAGGATTGACCGTGGAAATGATCCCCGACTGCTGAGATGAGTCCACAACTTCAACGGCGCCGACATTAGGGCCGAGACCCAGCGACGAACACTTGGCGGGCACCCCAGCGTCTGGGCTGTTGGTGGCGTTGTCACAGCCATACGCGACCTCCTGGTCAGCACTAAAGTCCTCCGGCTGCGTAGACGAGAATCCGACCTCCGTGTCGCCGACGTTGGGGACGAAACCCAGCGTCGAACACTTGGCGGGCACCGCACCGTCTAGGGTGCTGGTGGCACTGTCAGAGCCGTCCACGAGCTCCTGGTCGACTCCCGAGTCCTCCGTCAGCACCACACGTCCACGCAACATGTCCAGCATCTTCTCGCAGAGACGAATGGCGCGGTCGAAGGGATCCATGGCTGGATCGATCATCGCGTCGGCGGAGAGCGGTGCGGCTAGCTCTGATACCATATTGTCACGAACCTAGATCGTTGGGATACACGGGAAGGGAGATTCGAGAGGGAAGCTAGGGTTCCGGAGTAGATAGAAGCAATCTCATGGCAGGATCCAGAGATACAAGGGTTTGGGGTAGACAAAGGAGGTCAGGGAGATCAGAGTACAGTCGTCTGTCTTGTTCGTCCTCTCTCTATCCAGTCGCTTGCCCTTTGTAGCTGCACGCATCGCCATCTTGGGACCATAGGCCGGTCCAAAGGCCCCCACGGCCCATCTCGCTATCCAGTCCATGACAATCCAACCCAAACCACGTAATGTAACCTGATCTTCCAGTATTTTTTGCCAAATCTGGCCGTTATCCAGAACTAACAACGGATCTGGCCCCTTCTGAGAACTAATTGCAAATCTGGCCCCTAGGGTCGGCGCCAACGCAGACGGCGCCGACCCCGTGCAGGTCGGCGCCAGGGGAGCGGCTCGCCGAAGTTTGCTGCTGGGCCCGGGTGAAATCCTACGTGGCACGTCGGCGCCAAGGGAAATGGCGCCGAACGCCGCGAGATAACTGAACCGATATCGAAGTGTTCGGCGCCATCGAGGATGGCGCCGACCTTTCAGTTATAACCCTAGTCATTTTCTTGCCTCTCCCCCCAACTTCATTCCTCCCCCACAGCCGCCACAAGCTCTCTCTCTCTCCTGTTTTCCTCCCCAAATCTCAAATCCACTCAAAACTCGTGGATTTCTTCAAATTAGACCATGGCAACTCTTCTTGGAGGTATTCTCTCTCAAATCACCTTCTTTTCATCCAATTCCATCCATTTTATTATGAAATTTGATGTCATTTTGATTCGGATTTCTAGAACCAAAATTTGTGGTGTAATTTTTTTGTTGAAGTAGTTAATGTGTGTGTGAATTACTTGTACATGATGGATAGCTTTGTAGGAAATATGTAAGTTGTTTTAGAATATTATGAGGTGGATATATTTATAGGAGACACTAGAATGCAAAATTATTTGTACATGGTGGATAGCTTTGTAGGAGGCATGTGAATGGTTGTAGGAGGCAAAATTAGAAGTAGTTTAAGTATTGAGAGTGTTGAATATGTATGTGAATGGTTGTGTACAAAATATTGTAATTCCATTTGGTATGTGTAGCTTTGTATAGTTTCTTATGTTACAATTTTTTTTTGCTAGATTCCACTGACATTTACAACGAGATTTCACGTAAGATGAAGTTAGTAGCAAGAACCGAAGGCAAGTATCCCAATGTATCATGCAAAGATGCTCCGGTGCCACCAAGGTATCCGGTTCCGAATTGTCCTTGCGGCAAGCCTTGTGAAATCTCACAATCTATGCACGCCGCTACTGCCGGTCGTGCGTTCTACATGTGCAGCGATCGTCGCGTGAGTATTCTTATTTCTTTATTTAGCAACTATGAATTTGACATGTATTTGTATCTGATGTCCTATTTGCTTACAAAATTGACAGCAATATTGTACATGCTACTTTTTCCAATGGATTGATGGGCCTAAGGTGTATGATGACTACCTTCTTTCACCATATGTGTGGATGCATAAGGGCCCATGGCCGGCTGAGACTTGGACACGTCTTGTGCGTCCACCTCCAACTCCACCGGCGCTATGGAAACTAGACGAAACCACACCCAAGGCTCCTCCACTGGTTTGGTGTGAGCATTGCCAAGACATGACACGGTGGTGTCCCCTTTATGGTCCCGACACTTTGGAAGAGTCATGGAAGGTTTTTGATGAAGAACAAAGGCAAGAAAATGAGATTTGGAAAAGGGAGCGCAAGAGGAAGCAAGCTGAAGAAGTTGTGAAGAGAAAACTCTTGGAGGAGGAATTAGAGAAGGACCGGAAAGAGAGGGAGGTACAAGCCAAGAGAAGGAAGGAAGAACAAGCACGGGAAAGGGAAGAAAATGAGCTGAATGCAAGTAAGGAATTCTTGAAGAAATACAACGCGGGCTATTTCAAGAGTTGGAATCCATAAGCATTTGTGGTTGAATCTGCGAGGTTGTCTTCTAATCATGTTGTGGTTTTTGTTTGACATGATGAACTTTATGTTGAACCAAGATGTTATATTTTATTGTAATGTTGAGTACTCTGTTGGTTGTTTTATGTAGTTCCTGTGGACCTTAATGTCAAATTATATGTTGGATATTTGTTTGGTATTGCATAAATAGGACAACCTCGTGGATAAATGACAGACAATTAGACTTATTTGTTACAAAAGCAAACATTACAATGATGGTGCTCGGGCAATGTTTACCATCGACCCTCTTCAAATATACGATACAAGAGCTCCTTTTGGAATGAAATACAGATTATAAGGAATTAAAATTGTTTCGCATATACGAAACAAGAGTTCTAACGGTTTCTTCGGTTGGCCATCTTTTGAGCAGCCCATGCTTCAAATTGTTTTTGGTAACACTCTCTGTGTTCTTTTTTCCTCTTCTCCTCTAGTTTTTTGGCCTCCTGGTTCTCTACATATGTTTCTCCATACCAATACACTTCATACTGCCTGTCGGATTCGAAAAAGTATTTCTTTCTACAACGAGCTCCTTCCTGTTCGAGAGTACAAAACTTAGTACCCACATGTTTTTATTTAGTAAATATGTAAATCGAATGAACTCTTACAAAAGATGGTGCGGGACCCGTCGTGTGGCCGCAGACAAATCCCCAGCTTCCACCATATCCATCACTTCTGATCTTCTCAGCATCTGCCGTGTAGCAGCACTCCACACCGCAACCGCACTTGATGATCCACGGCACATGACCATGTAGCTCTTCTCTTGGTGGCATGTCCGGTGGCATGAATGAGCCACTACGAGGACCTACAAGTTCCATGGCCGGCTCTTTCCCTTTCCCTGAAGAGGTTCCGGCACCGGCCATTGTGTTTCTGTCTATCTGAATGGGTGAGTGTGGTTGATTCGAATGAAATACACAGAGCCATGGACCGCTATTTATTGACAAAGCCGGACGCAGCGGACGGAACTGAAGTAAAATTAATATGGGTTTACTATGTGCTAGTGGGTTTACTATTTGTGAGTGGGAGTACTATTTGCGAGTGGGAGTACTATTTGCGAGTGGGTGTACGTTCTGTATAGCTTCCACCCAATTGTGGGTCTGCAGCTCTACCGTGAGGGAAACTCAAGCCGACTAGTGGAGGATTGTTTCTCAAATTTTGTGAATAGACACCCACCAATTGGAAATGAAGTTCAGCATCCTCCAGAGGCTTATGGCCTTGTGCTAAGTTCATATTTCCATGCTCTCAATCCTTATGAAGAACTGTGAGAAACATCTGCAGCAACTCAATCATTCAACTTAAGTACAATTTGCCCTAAGGATCCAAAGGTCGGCGCCATTTGACTTGGCGCCGAAGTTATGAAGTTCGGCGAAAATGGCTCTGGCGCCGAAAACTGGACACGTCTCGCCTCAAGAGGTCGGCTCCATCTCAGTTGGCGCCGACCTGCATAATGTCGGCGCCAACCGCATTGGCGCCGACCTAAGGGCCTAAACAATTTCGGTACTGGACTCTCTGGTTTTGTTGGCAATTTCTAGTTCGAGAGGTCGGCGCCATTTTCCTTGGCGCCGACGTTGTGAAGTTCGGCGAAAAGATCTCTGGCGCCGAAAACTGGACACGTTTCGCCTCAAGAGGTCGGCTCCATCGCAGTTGGCGCCGAACTGCAGAATATCGGCGCCATCTGCATTGGCGCCGACCTAAGGGCCTAAACAATTTCGGTACTGGACTCTCTGGTTTTGTTGGCAATTTCTAGTTCGAGAGGTCGGCGCCATTTTCCTTGGCGCCGACGTTGTGAAGTTCGGCGAAAAGATCTCTGGCGCCGAAAACTGGACACGTTTCGCCTCAAGAGGTCGGCTCCATCGCAGTTGGCGCCGAACTGCAGAATATCGGCGCCATCTGCATTGGCGCCGACCTAAGGGCCTAAACAATTTCGGTACTGGACTCTCTGGTTTTGTTGGCAATTTCTAGTTCGAGAGGTCGGCGCCATTTTCCTTGGCGCCGACGTTATGAAGTTCGGCGAAAATTCCTCTGGCGCCGAAATCTGGGCACGTCTCGCTCCAGAGGTCGGCTCCATCAGAATTGGCGCCGACCTGTATAATGTCGGCGCCATCAGAATGGCGCCGACCTAAGGGCCCAAACATTTCCAGTACTGGACTCTCTGGTTTTGTTGAACTTGGGTACTGGACTCTCCAGGTCTAATTTGTTCAAGAAAAAATTTGGCAGAGTCTCCCCTAATTTTGTAGTCATTTCCTGAAACATGCAAAAGTGACAACAATATCACACACACAATCTCATAAGGATCTCACAATATCACACACCAAATTCTCACAAATATCACATGTAGATCTCACAATCCATACCAGATTTGTTCACAAAAGCATCACACACACAATTCACAAACCATAGTTCCCAAACTAACACGGATGGTCCGAAACATAAGGAAGCAACATCTCATAACTAAAAGAAACACTTGCGAACATGTCGGCGACATTATTTGCGTCCCTTTCTTTTTCCTAGCGCATCGGTACCAGGGGTGGTCTGAACGTTTGGCTTGCGGTTACGAGATCCCCTACGGAGCATTTGTTGACCGGTCTGAAGGGGCACGCGGGCTGCTGCCGCTTCTGCTTGCGCCTGCCTTGCTGGCTGGGACCTGGGCTCATCTGACTAGGTTGCGGTGCACCCCTCACCTGCGAAAATAACATCTAGTGATTTATATGTATGTTGCTGTGAACTAAAACCTGGTTTGTAATTGGTTTGTAGTTAGCATGTTCATATTGAAGATAAGCAGAATGCATATGTCACTTACCCAACATATAAAGAACCATATCAAAAACAAAAAAAAGCAACTAATAGCATCATTAGAAACAACTCCAAATAGAATCGAAATCCAATAAAATAATGAATGTTGGGCATTTTCAACACAGAAAATTTCCACACTGCCAACAATGTAGTTTGCATTTCTATAATAGTATAGTTCAATGAAATAACAGCATAACAATCAGAGGGGAAATTATTGCAATGCAAACTAAAATAGGGCAAGAACATTACCTGCGACAACACCGTCTGGTCATCTTGTAAGTCCTCCACATCTAGGTCCCATTCAGATGATGCAGATTTTTCACGGCTACTAGGTTGCACCTCATCCAAGTCTTCGGTAGGATCACGGCATGCAAGCCTACCGACCAACTTACGGGAACGCTTCACCAGTTTCTGCAACAACAAAGAGTAAACAACAATTTAGTCTTGAAACTCATCGTATTTATTCCCATTGTGAACTAAAAGCTTTAAGTGTTAACCTGTAGACTTGCACGCAGTGTGGATGCTTCACCTTTGCTGCCCGGTGTAACTTGGAGAGCTGTTTCAGCTTCGGTAATTCCTCTTAAAAGCTCATGGGCCTGCAGAACACATCAGAAAATTAGTGTAGTTTTCAGTTTGCAAGTAGTTCATGTTGGAGGGCACTAGATTCTTACCACACGGTCTCGCACAGGCCCCTGGTCCACGCGCTTTCCTGTCCGCTGGGTATAATCATACTGGATGGTATCATCGCCGAGTCTGATGTCGAGTCCAATATATCTTGCTCGGTCCAAGTCTTCCGTAGATGAAGCCGGGTTGCACCATTCAGCCAAGCAAGATACCTGTCAAACGCGAGTGCATTGTGCGGCGTGGGATCGATGTGAGGACCCTTGCGTTGATGCCATTCAGCTATGTACTCTCGATGCTCATGTTCCCAGTCAGTAATCTTCTTGTTTTTGCTCCTGTCAAGGCTAACAAAGAACGTAGAGAAAAGGGTCAGCAATCATGTATGAAAAGACATAGACAACAATATGGTGCTTCGAGATCTTACTCGTGAAGCGCAGAGGACGTGGAGAAGGACTCTGGGGGGCAGTGCTGGAGCTTCCCAAACTGCTTGGCTACTCTGTGTGGAAGATGGTACTCAACGGCATAGAAACAAATCAGTGGGCACCTCAAAGTCCACATCTCCTTGTCACGAGTGCACATCTCGTTTAAGTTGAACGAGGGATCATCAACAACCTCGGCGTAGGGCCTCCACGTAACCTGTGATGCAAGTGAGCAAAAATATTATCAAACATTTGAGAACATAAGTGAAGCAAAACGAAATGATTAAGGTACGAATGTATTGTGCAGCACTCACGTGGCTAGGAAGCAAAGAGTCAATCTCATCGGTGTATTGCATATACAGATTCTCGGAGGGGCCCCAATTGGTCGCAGAATCCTCATACTTGTGCGCGACGGTGGGAGCCATGCCGGGATTAGCATGTGGCCAAGCACGAAGTGCCTCGTAGGGGGGCGCCCTACAGGAAGCCTCTCCCACATCCATACCTGTAACCCAAGCACGCAACCACCCATGTTTGATGTATTCTTGCTCCTTCTGCATGCCTCATCCAGCTGCCGGTACAAGTAAGCCAGTGAGGCCGAGCCCCAGCTGTACCTCCCAGCCTCGTCCCAGTCACGGAGTAGAGGCAAATACATCCAAGACACGTCGCTGCCCCCAGAGTCTGGAAATAGCACTTTCCCAAAGATCCACATGATGTATGCCCGAGCATACCTATAAAAAACAAGACTCGAATCAGACGGCGAAATGGAAATAAAAGCACATAACAAAAAGGTGGGCAACGGAAAATTAGTATAGAGATACAACCTTTGTACGGTGACGTCGTCAGCACCCTCCGGAAGCTCACGGAAATGGGTTTGCAACCAAGTGGTCTTCAACCCTCCAGTCTTGCTACCCTTTTGCCCTTCAACTTTGTCAGGTGGTCTTACTCCAAGAAGCTGCTCAACCATGTCCCTGAATTTATGTGCCTCTATCTTTCCAGTGACGGGGTTCCCATCGAGAGGCAAACCGGTGATCATGGCCCAGTCCTCTAGAGTGACAGTCATCTCTCCACACGGAAGGTGGAAAGTGTGAGTCTCCACGTGCCACCTGTCAACTAGTGCCGTGAGGGCGCAGCTATTGTAGATTGGAAGCCCACGCCTCGCCATGGTCACAAAGGGAAGCAACTTTGCCCTCTCAATGTACTCAGTGTACCTATCTGAATACTTCATTGCATCATGCTGCAACTTATGGCCACGTATGCGAAGATGCTTCATTTCCTGCAAAACATTTTATATACCACACAAGTTAGTAATCATTTGGCAACAAAACAAATTGACTTCATCATTATGTACATACCTCCACGCCTATGGAAATCTTCCAACCTCGGTGATCCTTATCGTACCCAACATCAAGAAGATGGTGCCGACCCTCCATTCTGCAATGTAAATACAAGCCAAAGTGAGTAATATTGCAATGAAAAGTATCAACACAATAAATGCAAAAAATATGCTAACATAAATTATATGTGTAACATATAGTAAAGAAAATATAACCTTGCTAGTACGTTTTATTGCTTCAGCTAACTTCCCAATTGCATCGGGATGGCGTCTAGCACCTCTGTAATGTCTAGTTCCTCGTGGACGCTTACTTCCACGTACGCTTGACGAAGGGTTACTAGCGGCTGCCGCGGCCGCTAGTACCTCGGCGGCTATTTTCTTTTTCGGTCCTCGCAGCTAACTTTTCGTGTTCTTGTGACCTTCCTCGCCGCATACGGAGCAACGGTTCTTCACTATGTCCTCCACGAAATAATCATTTGCACGCGGTCTCTTCGAGTGTGTGCCCCCTGTGCGCGGTCCATGTCCATCTTGAACCTCTTGGTCTGTCGTCGCCCTTTAGTCTTGACCATGAATTTAAATCCGGTAAATACACCGGGCCGTGTACTCGGCCATTGGCCATGTCTAATATGGCTCGAATCTACCAGCCCATGTGCCTCGAACCGCCTCCAGTTTGTAGAACCGGGACAAACACGACAAGCTAGTTGGGTCTACTGCCCTAGCACGTGACGCTGTTATTATATGTGAGCACAGTAGATGGATCTGTAACGGCATCTGGCAAGTGCAAGACGCAGAGGCTAGGACAACAACATATTTGCGGCCACCGAATTGCTCACCGCCAACGTTGGTACCTCCTTGTTCACAAACCTCGTACTTCCACACCTCCTTGTCGAAACATATCCACGTTTGGGTCTCTGACTTCTTTTCCTGATAATCAAGTTCTTCTTCCACGGTCTTTGGCCACTTCTTACCGTCATTCACAAGGACTTCTATCTCGTCCCTCCTCGTAACCCAGTACTCGTTGCACTTGTCAAAGGTAAACGCTGCTATGGCGCTAACCGGTAACGCACGGATACCCTTTAAAACTTTATTGAATACCTCGCCATGTTACTTGTCATGTGACCGTGCCGAACCCCATCCTCATCGAATGCTTGGGACCACAACATTTTTTGTGGCAAATGCTCCGTAAGGAAAGCCTTACCCTTCGCATTCGTCAAGCCATACAACTCTGCGTACATCCGGTCAAACACATCCTCCTCAAACACCATGGAAAGCCTACGAAGATACTCAGCCATTTCCCGGTTACGGCAAGCACGGTAGAAATTAGCCGCGAAATGCCTCATGCACCACCGGTGCTTCACAAGGGGATGCCCAGGTATTTCATCCTTCACGGCATTCAGTATGCCCTGATGGCGATCAGATATCAAACAAACAACCCTATCCCTGCCAACTACCTTAGTCCTCAACAAGTGCATGAACCAACTCCAGTTGTTCGTGTCCTCCCCCGTGACCAGAGCAAAGGCAAGGGGGACCAAACGGTTGTCCGCGTCGCAAGAGATAGCAACAAGAAGGGAGCCCTTAAACTTCCCTGTCAAAAAGGTGCCGTCCACGGAAAGAAATGGACGACAATGCTTGAATGCTTCGACACAAGGGCGGAAGCACCAAAACGCTCGTCCAAACACTGGGTATTTGACGTCTTCAACCGTGCGAGTATAAGTTGGATGCGGTTGCACAACGTTTGTCATTCCAGGGTTGCGATGGGCCATAGCCGCCAACATCTTTGGTAGCCTTCCATAGGCTTCCTCCCAATCCCCGTAGGCCATCTTCATAGCCATCTGCTTAGCTCTCCACGCCTTCCCATACGTGACACGATAATCAAAGATGAGATGTATAAACTTCATCAAAGAGGCCGCTGAGAGGGTAGGCGTAGCTTTGATGGCTTCGGCGCACCGGTGAGCAATAAAAGTAGATGTCAGTTGCCGGTGTGTGCGCCGGACAACCTTCTCGCCAGGGGCCTTGTTGGCAAGGACCTTGTCGCCGCATGTGTGTGGGCCATCGTAGCTACTTATCTTCCACCAACCTTGAGGACTCTTCCTTGCTCTCACCTTCCACCCACACTTTTTGTCATCGCACATCACAACATATCGCTCTTTCTGGTTAGACTTGAACACAATGTACTGCCGATGATGCCTAACGGCGTACTCCTGCAGCCAGATCTGCATCTCCAATAGACCCTTGAATTTTAGACCCGCATATATCAAAGGCCTTGCCCTAGGCCGTTGGAGTCCTCCATCCCCATCCTGGATGATGGGTTTAGGAGGCTCTGGGCCATATTCCCGCAGGTTCGAGTCGGAAACGGCTAGGTGAGCCTCCCTAACATCCTTGAACTCATGAATACTAGGATGTCTGCCCCATACCTTGACGAACGCATCTGTCTCGTCCACGGACCACTGGGGCTCCTCACGATCCTCATCAGAGTCAGCCGCATAAGCCTGATCATAACCCTCGTCTTCGGGATTGTGATCTTCGAAAGTATACGGGTCTCCATCAAGTTCAGAGGATGCCACCTGAGGTACAAACGGTGGTGCTGGAATGTCGATTGGAGAGACACCAACAAACTCGTCATTCACCGCCTCCAAGTGTGCAACATTGGGTTTCTCCTCAATGATCTCTTCTCTACTAGGCATACTAGAGGACACAACACGAGTTGCAGGTGGTGCTGCACCCTTTAGTTTCTGCTCCCTAAGCAACTCCACTTTAACTCGATGGTCAACACTCTCCTTCTCCCTCAAGGGAGGCTGGCTTGGACCCGAATCATGCTCACTACGGTCATCATTGTTTTCTTTAACAACCGTTGGATGCTTGTTCAAATTAGGGAGAACTACGGTACGACTGTTGATGTCAACCTTCACGGCAACGACAACAATTGACTTGATTTGAGAGTTCTCAACAAGCTCTTTGTACAACTCCCACCCTTCGTTGTCTCGGATGGGTATCATCTGAGTATAAGACCTACAGCCACCGGCATCGTATCTTCCTTCCAAACCAACAGCAGTGCCTAACCAACCCAACGCCGTTTCGATCTTCACAACAAGCTCACGCAAAGTTGGACTATGCGGGAAGAACAGTACTTTACTCGTCATCTCCACAAACTCAACACCGCAGCTAGAGGACACAACACGGCCTCCGTGATGAACATGAACAATCTTTGTGTAGGCCATCTATAATCGGAAACAAAATATACCTCTACCATTAGATAATGATTTATCTAAACCCGGAAGCTCTCAATAACAAATTAATTCGATATTACTAGTAAGATAAGAAACTCCTATCATTTATGGAAGAGACGCCGAAGGTCCGAGTGTTTGAAATTATCTTCGAATCAATCTACTATGGGCTGTGCCTTTGAATTTTTGTGGCTACTAAATTAACTGAACATTTTAATTACAGTGAGAAAATAAGCAATCTGCAACCCACAAAGAGGAAAAAAAAACTATACCTACAACACACAAATCACATTCTAGCATTTAGCACAACATAGTTCATAATGCTCTTTTGCTTTTTTCCTATTACCATACTCACTGGATAAAAAAACTATACCACACATAGTTCATAATGCTCTACAGCCAAAAAAATCACATGCTGCCTCATTCTAGCATTTTCAATTTTACCTGCACGGAGGAGGAGAAGCCGCCAATGGGCTCCTGGACGGCGCCGGCGACGAAGAAGGAGGCGCCGGCCACGGTGATTCCGGTGGGAGGCGGCGGCCGAGGAGTGGATGGGTGCGGTGGCGGCGACCAGAGGTGAGGGACGTGGTGGAGGGCGGCGACGGGAATGGCGGCGGGAATGGTGAGGGCAGGCGGCGGGAAAGGTGGGCAGAGGCGGCGGGAATGGAGGCGGCGACCGGAGCTCGGGGGTGGCGGGGCGAGGCGGCGGCGGGGTGGGGCACCGGTGAGCTCGGCTGTGGCGGGGTGAGGCTGTGGGGTGTGGGGCGAGATCGATCTAGATCGGGAAGCCGAATAATAACCCTAAAAGGTCGGCGCCATGGAGGATGGCGCCGAACTGCTCGATCTGGGTTCAGTTAGCCCAGGGAGTTCGGCGCCATTCCCACTGGCGCCGACCCTGCCACGTAGGATTTTAGCCGGGCCCAGCGGCGAACTTCGGCGAGTCCTGTCTCTGGCGCCGACCTGCACGACGTCGGCGCCGTTTTCGTTGGCGCCGACCCTAGGGGCCAGATTTGCAATTAGTTTCCTGGAGCGGCCAGATACGGTGTAAGTCCGTGAAAACGGCCAGAAACGGCAAAAAATACGATCTTCCAACCCACACCGCTCCAATAAATTAGTCCGTATGCCCGCGCCGCACCGCACCATGCAAATTTTGCAGAGCGACAGCCTGCAAGAAACAAATCATTCAATAACAAGCTTGAACTACTAATAATGTTTTTCAACAAGTAAAATTTCCAATCCTTGATTACTTGCCTCCGGTTTCCCGACAGTGACGTCCATCTCCGCCACATATATTGGCCCTGTCCTTCATGTACCAGTGCTTCGCCACAGACATGGCAGAGGCCTGGTGCACGGATAAATCGTCGCCTACGACGTACTTACGATCTTCTACGAGGTCAGGGTAGCAGCTCTTGCATAGATTTGACCCTCTGAAATACGTGTACGGTGCCAGACTCATGTACAAGTCTTCCGGTTTCAGGATGGCTTCTTTCCCGACGTAGCAGATGTCGCTGAACGGGCCGAGGGGCGGATTCAGCAACATATCTATGGGTTTGGGGTTGCTGCCATATACTGACAGTGCTATGAATCCAGCTGTGTCGAGATCGGCAACGCTGTCGTACAGATTCCCGAAGCTGCAGCCGAGAAGACTATTGACGGCTCCGGTGGTCAGAGTACCCTTGTTCTTGATTACACATCCCAACGGGTAAGTCAGGAAACCAAGAGGAAGATCAACCAGCTCATGCTTGCATTCAGCATACATGACCTTCTTCTCCTGCCTGTCGTAGAAGAGCTTGATCTTGCGTTCTGGTGAAGATCCAGAACCTGAATCTGTATTGGATCGATGCAGAATTTTCTGGCCGGTGCTTGGTTTTACAGCGACATGGCCATCAGTACCATTGGGTAGTAGAAACACGTCAGTTAATATGGTATCTGACGAAAGAGAAGCCTTCAGAAGGGATACAACCTGAAACCCATAAGTAAATTCTAATTAGCAGAGAATAAGATTTGTCTTCTCTTATAGATAAATCATGCAAGTGCATCCCCTCATTCATTTACTATTCAAATCGTCTAACCTCCGCCCAGCCGACGCACACTTCGATCTCCTCAAAACCATGGGAAATGTCATCAGGACTGAACTTGTGAGGCAGCGACTGCATCGTGCTCGTAGATGCCGGCCTGATCGTCCAGTCATCGGTGATCACAAACCGTTCCTTGCATCTCACAAACGTCCCAGACCCAGAGACTACAGCTCGGTGGAAGACATGAACGAGCCTACCCATGATTAGCCAACACCTGCAGAACTTGCCGTCTACCAGTAGGCTCGGCTGGTTCTTCACAAACGTATCGTAGTAATCGCAGAACTTGCTCCTGACGATAGTAGAGTAAGATTTAGTTAAAATAGAGCAAGAAACCAAGATCGAGAAAATGAGCTAACAAATTATGTACTCCCCTGAATCGGATAGGATACGTACCAACACTCATGGACAGGCGAAGGCGTGAGAAGCATATCATGGCAGGCCTCAACCTTCAGCAGCTTACTCCCCCCGAGTCGGTCGACATTGTCGTAGAGATTGGAGAGGCATCCCAGTAGTGATGACGTCCCGCAGAAGTGGAGGGCGGAGAGCGGGAGCGTGAGGAAGCTGAGGAGGACGTCGACAAAGTCGGAGCCCGCGTCGGCGAACAGCACGCGATTGCGTGACCTGTCCACGGCGAGGTTGATCTTCATGGTGGACGACGTCATAGGTGTGCAGCCTGTCTCTGGTACTGCTTCAGTCGAAGTCCAAGAGACGATGGAATGCTAGCTGCAACCTGCTAGTGGCGTGTTTAAGTAACAGAAGAAATCGGGAAAAGGAATGTGAAGAGTGATGAGGGAGAGACGCCTCGGGAATTTGGAGGTGTAATGGTGGTTGTCAGAAGCCGAGGAGGCGTCGTCTCAGAGAGGTGGCTCGGGCGGAACCCCAGGCCCCCCGCCGCCACCACCTTCCTACCTCCTCCAACCCCTCGCCGCCGGCCGGATGAAGCCTGCCAGGCACAACCCTAGGCGGCGGACGCCGGCGGCGGGGTGCTGCTCTTCTCGCGTTGAAGCGGCGTGGCTCGGCGGGCACGGTTCGACGCAGTGGGCGGCGCGGCAGGAGGTGCGCTGCGGGCGCGACGTGCGCGGCGGGAGGGGCGCTGGGCGCGGGGGCTGCGGCGCCGAAGCCGTCGCCGGAGGTGCTGCGTGCCCGATGGGCTTGGAGGGCCAGTGCGGGCCAGATCTGGGCTCTGGCGGGCCCGTCGGCTTTGGGGTGGGTCGGCGGCCAGGAGGAGTCGCGGCGTGCGTGCTGGGCACGACGTGGGCGTGTGGGCCTTCGAGCTTCGGCTCTGGAAGCTCAGGGAAGGTGCGTGGAGGTGGTGTGCGAGCTCGTCCCTGTCTCCGGCCGTCGGCGGCCGTGCGGCGCGCTTGGCGCGTGACGTCGTGCCTGTTGCAGAGCTGCGGCCATGAGCCGTGGTGGCTCCTGTCCACGGGCGGCGCTCCTCCTGGCCATGCCGGCATGGTGCTCGGGAAGGTGCGGCGGTTCGTGCTGCGTCCGGTAGTTCTGTTCCGGTGGTTGGTGTTGGACCTGCTGGCCTGCCTGGCGGGGTGGCTGCCGGTAGTCTCCGTGAGGTGCGGGTGGCTGCGGCGACCTGTGTTGCACCTCCTCGTCGTCGGGCTTGTTGGTGGTGGTGGTGGTTGGTGAGGCTTGCCGGCGCCGGTGCTGGTGGTGGTGCGACGGAGGGTGTGCTTGGAGCTAGGGTGAAAACCCCGTCTCGGTTTGTACCGTGACCACTGATTGCGGCGGCTGTGGCCGTCGTTTACCTCCTTGGAGGCATCGCTGCTATGCTGCAGCCCCCTCATGCACCGTTCCGATCGGTGGTCCAGCTCCGGGGGAAACATTTAATTTTGTGATCGGACGATGACGGCGCCTTGGCGTCGTTTCCCTCTTGAGGGCTTCGTCTTTGGAGCTGGATATCGGCAAGAGGGACCAGTGGAAGGCCGAGGTGTTCGCGTTGAGACTTCTGTGGCGACGATGATGATGATGAGCGATGTCGGAGACGTGGCTGTGGCTGCGGTAGTCGGCTCTTCTCTGGCGTGTCCTTGGGGTTGACTCGGCGTGTTTTGTTGCTGAGAAGTCGAAGCCGCTACGGTGGGTTCCCGGTGGTGTACGATGACTGGCGGCAGATGTTCCTTTTGGCGAGTTTCCACGGCGCCAGCCTGTCTGGTTCTCTCTTCTTAGCTCTTCAGTGGACTCGAAGCTGCGCTGTCTTGTCGCTGGGGGCTGAGTTTCTGGCACGGATCTCTTTTCGCTCCACACGGCCGCGACGGTGTGGGTTGGCTCGGCGACTGCCTGCGGTGAAGTCGGAGTCGCATGCTCGGATTTCGGGTTGGCGGCGTGGCCCCCAGGGGAGTTGTGATGACGATGACGCCTTCGTGCAGTCTCGACGAGGCCCTCTCTTGAGAGGTGTGTGGGATTTTCCTTTTTGGTGTCGCTCAGCGGTTATGTTGGTTTTCGCCGGGTTTGGCCGGCGAGCGGTGCGTTGTGTTGTACGGTTTTCCTTATAAACTGTCCAACTCTTTTTCGACTTAATCAATAAGACATTGTCTAAGTTTCGAAAAAAAAAGCCAAGGAGGCCAAGATCCCTCAACTCCAATCAAATTGGCCGTTGCGCGCAACAAAGAAAAGGCAGAAGGCGCAAATTAAGGAAAAGTGGAGAGTTTTTCTGTGACTAGGCAGTCACGCAGATACTAACGTAAATTTTTTTTGACCGTGCGGTTTTGGTCGAGGTTCAGTCTAAAGTATAAGAAACTAGGCCGGTGTCTTATCCGGTTCAGTTTTCCTAAGAAAAAACGCCCTCGCAGAAGCCGCGGTACTAGGGGTTGAGCTGGTTTTGTGATCTATTTATGAAGTGAATCCTTTTTTAAATAAAGGTCGTTTTTTGTAAACTCAAAAGTCCATATTAAGGTGAACCAGCAAATAGTTTACACTGACACTTCATAGTTAGTATGTACACAGCCGATAAGAAAAACTAGAAGATGATTAAAAAAACATTCAAATTCAATAGTATTTCAGTCGCCAGTCTGGTTTTTCAAGAGTTGCATCACATGAAAATCATTCATAGAATGACCTCAATAGCGTGGGAGATTTACATAATTAGAGTCATATCCAACACTGGCTATGTAGCCGAATCCTAAAAGAGGCTTTGCAAGACGGATGTAAAATTAGCAAATGATATGCATTTTTTTTTATCATGGTTGGATGTACCAAGATGGAAATGCGGTAGCGCGCACTCCAAATGTCCCCTTTCTTCACTAGAAAAATATGCATCATGGAATTCTCCCATTAGCAAGCCTATGTCTGACTTGTCAAATGTGTTATTTCTTGGATCCAAGGATGAACAGAGGTCTAGAATTTTGGTTATTTGACAACTGAATAAATCATTCAACCCTATTACTTGCTGATATGTTGCAACGTTAAATACACCTACTCTGTAGTGATGGAGTACTAATGTATTGTCATGCTTATTTCAAGATTTTGTCGGATTAACATACCAAAAAATGGAACATAACTGGGCCGCCATGGCACCCTAACTCTCATGCCCCAATATCCGTACAACTACTAAAGCTCCCTAGATTTCCTGCTCTCTCCTTGCTATTAGCTATCCTCCAATGAAACAGGGACACCATGCCATGGTGGGCCTTACTTAGCTTACTTTATAGTTTACAACACTGGAATATTAAAATTGAGTTTGGAAAAAATTATGTTAGGTATATACCCATGTTTTGTATATATTTGCCAAATTTTGGTGAAAAATGGTATTCCCAACTACACAAAAAAGGAAAATTGTGGCTATGAAAAGGAAAAAATAGCTCCATTTACCTCTAAATTTTTTCATTTCTGCGGAGCTCAAAATACAAAATATTTTTTTACAAAACTTTTAGAATATGTACAATACGTACATGTAGTTGTATGTTAATTGAAACGTCATTTTGAGTTTCTTTTTAAAGAGATGTGGTGAGTTCGGAGCTAGTGATACTTTCTAATAACTCTCTGCAGCTTGTGTCACACGACACCATTTATCTTTTTTGTGTACCTTAAAATACAAAAATATTCTACCGAAAACAGTTGTTCTGCCGAAAATTTTGCCCGTCTCTCTGCGCACACCTCTTGCTCCGTCAAGCCCTAGGACTACAAGGCACCTCCGTCCCTGATGTCACGCCTCAAGTACATGGTCAACATACTTGAACGTCACGTGCGCTCACCACCGGTGCATATTCTGGCGGTCACCCAACGCTAGTGAGTTGAAAGACTACCTACATCCAACGGCGAGTCCAGGAATTATTTGGAGGGCAGGCTGAAGAAACTTTACAACGACTAAACTAAACGACTACTTCCATAGAAAATAAGCCAATATATAAGACATAAACTTATTTGAGACAAAATACCACAAATTTTCAGGTTAAAAGCATACAAATCACACACTAATACATCCAGTACTAGTACATAATTACAAATTTGCAACAGAGAGATATCAAAATAATATGAGGATTGGAGGACAAATACCACTGAAGAACACTGACGATTCCGATGTTGACGATGCGGCGACCGGGCTGGTGCTCCTCTCTCCCGTGTAGACAGACTTCCGGCAGGCCGCAGGCCGGCGCGCTCCTCAGCCCCCGCCCCCGCCAAAACGACTCGCCGGACGCCGGCTGCCGCTAGGGTTTGGCGGCTGGGCGCGTCCGCCGTCCGCGCGTCGCCTTCTGTTGGTGCGGTCATGCGGGCGTGCGGCGCTCCGCCGGACCCCAGCCCCTACTCGGTCACTCGCCGCCTCGCGCCCTCGCCGGTCGGCCAGTCGTGGCCGCCTGCCCGCCTCCGTCTCCTGATATGCTTGCGCGACTTGTCTAACTGGGGATGGAGGAGACTACGCATACGATGCCTGACTGCCTGTGCGATGCGATGCGATGCGATGTGATGCGATGCGTGTGCAAGTTGGGCTGGAATACTCAGCTAATGGGCCTCCTTTGAAAGATTACTAGTAGTAAAAATAATTACAATTTCGGAGGGCAGGCTGAAGCCTGTTAAAGCCTGCTTACTGGCCTCGCCTTTGCCTACATCCCTCATAGTAGTTGCACGTGAACATCCATGTCGCATGTTGTTGTTTGTGGTGCTCGATTCGGTGGTGGTGGCAGTTGCAGTTGAGACCGTGAGCGACAAGTCGATGGTGCATGGGTGTGGAAGGATGAGTTAGACACCTAATTGTTGGATGCCTTACTGATGAAATGTGATGTGGGTATTTATCTGTGAACCTTTTCTCTGCAATATGTTTGCTTATCTCTCTGTTGTATATTCCGAGAACTGAGCTAGGCCATGTAAGCAAATGCATGTATGTATTTGGTAGATGGTTGGATGCATACATTGGAAATGACCTATGTGTGTCTAATATCAGCTCTAGTCATTAGAGTGCAGAAAGTTATGATCGACCGAACATGTCAAACTATATGTTTAGAGATGGGCATTCCTGTAATTAGATATATACTCAAATATGTTAGTGGTATTCATGCCATTTTTTGTTTATATTTTATTTTATGTAACCTGATCCGAAGCATAGATTAAGATGACATGCAAACCATTTAAAATCTCACTTTGCTTTGCTTTTTATTGCATTATTTAGCATTTATCGGTGGAATGTTCCTATGTTTATATAATATCGATTCTACTGGAAACAAATGATTTGATTATGCCACGATATAATTACGCCAAATATTACTGATTTTGGGATAAATTATGTCAGAAATTTCTACTGGATTTCATTATAATAAAACAATGACATTGACTGTAGTAACTCGCTCGCTAATTAAATCTTGGCTAATCTATCTCTCAAGTCTGAAATCTCATCATGTCGTACATTGTCTACAGATTGTTGAAACTTTGTTCAACTTTTTGTTGTTGAAATCCTCATAGAAGCATGTACACAATTTAAGTTTCATGACATTTCATAATCGTGGTCGTACCATGGTCGTCTAACTGAGTATTTGCAGAGATTAAGCTTTTTATGTGGGATCATGTTCTCACTGTTGAGTGGTGTAGTCCTAACCTTGCTACTGCTGACATAATTGTGTTCCCTTCTCTACTTCGTTATGTTTATGTGAGGATAGCTGGGTGATTGTGTTGCAAGAGTTTGAGCCAGTGGTACTAATTTTTTCAATATTGCTACTTTTTTATATTTGTTTCACTAAAAGGATTATTTGTTCATCTATTGTTACTAGAACAGACGCGACAACACGCGTCTTTTTCTTCTAGTCATCAAATGCATCGGCTCTGGCCGGCCTTCTGTGCCGCATTACTGGACGGCCGCTTCAAAAGCTCCCACTGCCCATCCTAAGGGATTAAAGACTGCCATCACTCTCATTGCTTGCGAAATCTGGAAAGAAAGAAACGCCAAAGTCTTCAACAACAAGTTCTCTATGCCTTCAGTGCTTGTCCAAAGAATTAAGGATGAAGGGCGAAACTGGATCACAGCAGGAGCCAAACATCTAGCGCAAATCACAACTTAATGTAGCAGGCTTTACCTTTTTTCTTTTCTTTTGGGGCTTAGGCTCACCCATGTTTACTCCTACTATGTCAATATAAAAGGCAAAGCTTTTACCTCGTTTCAAAAAAATGGAACATAAATCAATTCCATTATTTATACATTAATTAGTATTTTTGTAAGTGAATAAGTGACAACATCTCCAAAAAAAAGGAAGACGAGCTCCAAACTATGGTGTGCTCAATAGGCCAGATGGGCCAAAATAGGCTCGGCGCAAGAGAAAAAGAAAAGGAAAATAATAGAAAAGAAAATAGAAAAGTAAGGTAGGGTGGACCATTCGTGTGGAGAGAGATAGATAATGAGCTCAAATCAGGCTATAAACTCCTTCTCATTTTAAATAGCCACAAGAAAATTACTATGGCTCATATAAATGCAAATCCTTTCAGAAAATTGGAAGAACTAGATGGATATGAATCTACCTTCCTGTTTAGAATGTATATAGATTTGTTTTGAAACATTTATGATGATTCTAGGTACGGATAATTCTCATTTTAAAATCCGTTTTTTTTGCAAATTATCTTTATTGCACAAAAATAGTATGCACTAGTTTGGCAGGGATTTGAGATATCCCCTCTTATCTTTCTAGAAGCGGCGGCACGAAAAGAGCATGGCTGACGAGGAGGAGTAGAAAATATGATGATGAAGTAAAGAAGAAGATAGGGTAGTGTTGTGCGCGCGTGTGTGGCCCTTTGACTACAGTTTTATTTTGTGTGTTTATATTAATGTTGAACATGTGTTAAATTTATGCCACACACTTTGTAGCGCGCTTATGTAAATACATTCTGTTTTTTTTTTTGGCCAGGAAAATCCATTGTTATATTTGAGAGTTTTAGTTACTACGTCTTATCACGATTACTTACACGTGCCACAACCATAACACGAATCGATTTTCTTATGGCCCCATTGTTGACTCTTGTATTTTCTTATAGACGTGCACCTCACCCCACTCGCACCCCACTCATGCAACGTTCTCTATCGACATGCACCTCGGCCGTGTCACCAGACGATTTATGTACCCACAGTGCCCCGTGGGAGGGGGGGGGGGGGCATGGAGGGTCTAGGGTCTGGTATGACATTACCTTTGTGTATACATGCAATGAATCAAGTAGGTAGAAACTGATGGTAGATAACAATGCAATGAAACTATCAACAAGCACATATGTGGTTATGTATGCAAAACTTTGGTGTGTCTGGTTGAGAAATTTGTGTGTGATTGTGCAAAACTTAGGTATCAAATTTATTGGGCGCAATGTTTTTTTTCATACGGCTCCCCAGAAAGGGACCGGATTCCATTATCATATTGACAATGGAACAATATCTAGGAGTTGACCATGCCTCATCATGTTGGTTTTATCCCTTACAATTTAAATATACAAAACAAAGCAAAGAACTACAAACCACCAGCAAGCCAACAAAATGATCTGCAGACTCCAGTTATCAGCAGCAAAGGGATAAGGGCACCCACTGGGACATGAACTATCATACCCATGCTCAGCTGCGACTAGGAGTCTTCTTCATCTTCCTCCATTGCATCGTACCCACGATCTGCATCATCAGCCACACTTCCTACCAACAAAGTGTTACCGCACTGGGCCGTGGGTGCTCCTCCTGTTGCAACTTGAAGAAGTGTAGCTGCTTTAGCGCGAATATCTCTCTGCTCCCTCTCTGGATGAAAAACTTGCCGAGTAATTCAAAAAAAACACACATAGCTTATTAGTTCAACGAGAGATTTAATGAACTTTCTTTCAAAGCATGATCTATTTCTCAGTTTCCAGATTTCCCAACAGATAGCAGCTAGCCAGTGATCGGCACATTTATGTTTTCACCCAAGTGTTGAGGTATCCACAAGAAATACTGCAAGAAGGACCCAGGTATGTTGCCAACTCCAATAACAGTTCCCACCACGCTCCATACATATTTGGCTGCATTACACTCAAAGAAAAGATGTGTGACAGTTACATCTCTGTCACAGAACCGACACTTTGTATTTCCAACCCAGTTTCTTCTTATCGTGTTGTCCTTCGTAGCTATAGCCTCATGCATTAACCAGAGTCACACCTTGATCTTCAAAGGGATTTTTTGCTTTCCGTGAGTGTTTGAAAGATCTGTCCACACCATTGCTTGATAATAATTCATACACAGACTTAACAGTGTATTCCCCATTTTTTAACCATTTCCATTTAAGCATGTCAACTAAATCATTCAAGGCAACCCCCATAAGTAGATTCTCATATTTCTCATATGTCCCTGCAAATTCACATCAAGCCACCTTTTGAAAGTCAATTTCCATCTCCTTTCTGCCATATCATCAACAAAAACCATTTCTTCATTGCAAATATCAAAGAACTCATGAAATCTATCCCTCAGAGGAGTAGAACCATAACAGGCATCCTCCAGAAGTCGGTTCTTTTTCCATTCCCCACAATCATCACTCTCCCTAGCAAGTACAATTTTTCAGGTGCATCATATCAGACCAGCGGGCTGATTCCATTGCTCTGTGTTTAGTATATGCAATACCACCCTCTCCCAGATATTTGGCTCTAACAAACGGTTGCCATGGACCATCTTTAGCTTCCAGTTTCCATCACCACTTACACATTATGCTAATGTTGAATCTGGGTAAGTTATCATGATGCGATACTTATAATTCTATTGTGGAATAACTGATAAATTATCATATTTTCGCCGTAATCATGTGGTATGCATTGACAATGTCCAATAAAACAGAATTCTGCCTAAAGGACCTTAATTACGCAATCATGCATACCAAAGCATCTTCCAATCACCTATATCAGCGACCCAATGTATTTGCCCACATGGTCTATAACGCGACACAAACATCTACTGCGACAGCCTGACGCAATTTCTATGTGTCGCAACACACTAGTACAGAACGACACATCCGAAACGGGCCAAAACCCCCATCGGAAATGGAAAAAGGGTCCGTGTCCCCGCCCCCGATGCTGATGTGAAGACCCTCATCGGGAGCGGAGGCTAAAAACCGTCGCCGATGAGGCCTCTGTTTGGCAACGGTGGTGCACATACCTCCGTTTCCGATATATCGGAACATTAGAAACGGAGATTCTGTTTCGACTCGTTTGCATTGAGGTTTCTTCATAAGCCTAGAGCAGGCATAGAGTTGCCACTGGACATTTAAAATCTCACAGCAGAAGCACAAAAATGCTGACAAATCCATTCATAACATATATAATAATTGTAACCATTATATAGCATCAAAAGATGATCAATTACACATGTCGAGTCTTCTCCTTCTTCCTCATCTCGTTGTCCGTTTATAGTCCTCCACTCTTCTCCTTCTTCCTCAGCTCGCTGTCCGTTTCGAAACCTCGAAAACGGTATTCGAGCTACCAAAAGACTCGAGTAGTGGTTTCATGCTTCTCCAAATCACATATGCAGCTTAATTGCTACACACATCCTGAAGATAGATGGAGAAACTTAAAACAAGAAACCACAACAAGCTCGCAAGCCTCTGTAGCAAATTAATTTTGCCAAATTCTTCGTACTGAGGCTTGCTCCATCTTGGACAGTGTTATCGAAATAATTCACAATCTAATACAAAATCAATAGAACATTTCATGAGTTGCTAATACAAATCACAAATCAAAACAGAGCACAATTGACCGAAATAATTCACAATCTAATATAAAACCAATAGAACATTTCATTAGTTGCTAATACAAATCACATATCAAAACATAGCATCTCTAGTTCATGTGATCTTGCCTATGCCGCGGGAGAACATGACATATCAAGACAGAGCACAATTGATGAACAATCTAATATAAAACCAATAGAACATTTCATGAGTTGCTAATACAAATCACAAATTAAAACAGAGCACAATTGACCGAAATAATTCACAATATAATATAAAACCAATAGAACATTTCATGAGTTGCTAATAAAAATCACATATCAAAACAGAGCATCTCTAGTTCATGAGATCTTGCCTATGCCGCTGGAGAATATGACATATCAAGACAGAACACAATTGATGAACAATCTAATATAAAACCAATTGATGAACTAGTTCATTAGCTGAGTGATTTAGACCTCATATTTTCTTCTCAGTCGACGACGCCTCCGGATCGGCCACCTCCTCGCATCTTTGGGCACCTCCTTCTCCGTCGACGGCGGTCTCCAGATCGGCCACCTCCTCGCATCTCTGGCTGGTTCTGCTGGCGGATCCGTCGGCACTGCTGCATCACCACCTGACGAATGATCTATACTAGTTCTGCGTGGCCCAGAGGACGTCGGGCATCACCGGAGGAGGAGGAGGGCGCCAAGATCCGCCTGACGCGCTGCAACACCAGCCGCATCACGGTCGCCTCCAGATCGGCCTTAGCATCACGAACGGGTGTCGCTAGATCGGTGCTGCCGCTAGAGCCGCGGCTGCGATGGCCGGATCTAGAAGCGCCGGCGGAAGAAGCCATGAGAGAGTGAGGAGAGTTAAAAGCTACAGTGTGCGGTGTCTAGGGTTGGAAGATAGACAGTGAGGGAGTGAGAATGAGACTGATGACTTGCTCCGTCGGCAGTACATTTATAAGCACCGAATTGGTAACGAACATTTTATATAACCGTTTCCATTGGATACTTATTAATAATGAGTTGCTGCATACAATCCTACTGCATACAAGTTCACAACTACTATATTCTACTGATTTCCATAGCTGCATACGAACCTATTACAATCTACTGATTTCCATAGCTACATACGAACCTAATACATTCTACTGATTTCCATAGCTGCATATGAACCTAATACATTCTACTGATTTTCATTGCTGCATACAAGTTCACACCTAACAGTAGCACACAAACACACAAAATCATTCTAGCAATGCTCACAAGAACATTTAACTGAGCTATTTCTTCCCCTTTCCGTCGCTCCTTTCGCACAACAATAACATGGTCAGATTTAGTCGAAGTGTTTGTTCGGCTTCATGCCAAACCAGCTAGAGCAGCTGCAGTGTGCGGCTTCATCTCCATGTTCGCCTTCCTGACTATCAAGGCTACATTTTTTACGCCATTAGCAAGCAGCATCTCAACATAATCTTCAATCCAAAAAAAATCATAGCTCCCAGAATACTCTTCGTCCCTCCCCTGTCAAATGGTAAATCAAATCCAGAGCCAGATTAGCATCACACATAGAATAGAAATCAATCAAAACTAGTCGAAGCGTCGAACTAACCTTGTGATTTGGACACTTGAAGCAGATCCAACCTGGGTTCAGATCTGAACGTGACACTCGACGAATCGTGTTTTTACAGCGGCAGCAAACGTACTTCACAAGCGACAGATCTGACCCGGCCCCGGCGGTGCAGGAGGAGGACGCCATCGATCTCCCCGACGAGCTCATGCTCTTGGCCATGAAGGACACGAGTGCGGAGTAGAAACAAGCTGTAGCAGAGGAACAAGGGCGAATCGACAGTCTTTTATAATATCCAAGATAGTACTAAAAAAGAAATTTTATATACGCAACCTCGCCAACGGTTGTATACAAATGTCTGATGCCATTGAAGTACATATCGCACATGGAGTCGCACGAACCACCGTTGCCAATATATTGGTAATGGTTAAAAATTCACGACCGTTGCCTATGATGACGGGACGCGGGTCAGCTTGCCTGGCGGGGCGGGTATCTCACGCGGAAAGCTCAATTTTCCGTCGCCAACTCGTGTTGTTTACATAGAGGGATATCCGATGTGTCGTTCTTCGCAACAGTGAGCTATCTGCCAAGTAAAAGAAAAGTGTCCGCAAGAATGTTTACTGCGACAGATTTATTCTAGTGGCTTGTAAACGCTGCCTAAACACTTTACGTGGCTTTTAGACGTGTAGCTTGGCATATATATAAGCGTCATGTGACGCTTATTGTTTTGAAGTGTCGAGGTCCACGCTGCCGACGCTATCTATCGAGGAATGAAATGATGGAGATCATATGACCTGGCAAGTGTACTCGTAAGATCACATATTTATCTGGTCGTGGGGATTGCCGGGGTTAACATACCGAAACTACACACAACTTACTATATAAGGAAAATATTGAAGGATTGCAATGGATGGAACTCGATGAGACCTTGGATGAAATCGATGAGGTTTCAAGGTGGTCCAAACAAGGCAAAGAGCATACATCAATATGGCTGGATGATCTTGACGATGACGGTGATTCAGAGCTTTTATGGATCTTGCATCGTTTAAGGTTTCTCGAGGGCATGCGGTATTCCTTTTTATAGGTCGGTAGTGCCTTCCATATATGTGAGAGTCCTCATGTGTAACATGAATGAGAGTTCCATGCGTATGCAAGGGGTGTTGAATTCTCATTTATTTCTCTTGGAGTCTTTTCTTCCGAAGGGCGGGGCCGGCAAACTCTGGGAGTTGTGCGAAAATCTAAAACGGGGCACTATCCCACACAAAAATTTGAACTAATAAATAATTGTAATGTATATGACAGAATATTTTACGTAACAATTGAATATATTGAGAATCATACCTATATAACTCTAAGTTGCATAACGTTTATTTGAACATCATCATTCTTATTGTGTTCTTTGAAATGAAATCTTCAATCATATCCTCATAATCAATCTTCTCCAACACTTCACCCTCAAGCGCTATTGTGGCCAAATGTCTTTCTTGTGTCATTGTAGTACGCATATAGGACTTCAATAGCTTCAACTTAGAAAAGCTTCGTTCCGCCGATGCAACTGTCCCGGGAATGGTCAATAAAACTCTATATGCAATACTTGCATTGGGAAAACAATCATGCTGCTTTATAAACTTCAAAACTTCAACAGGCCCAATATTTTCTTTTGTTTGCAAATTTTTTGCTTACTAAGGCCTTGCACTTTCACTTTCTCAATAGCATCATCCATAAGCACATCCTTTGTTTGCAAATTCTTGCTTACTAAATTAACAGCAAACAATACCTCATACCAAATGACAATTGCCACTATAAATTCATACTCTCCAAGTTTATTTTTTCCCAAACCTAGAGCCTCACTGCTTGTCTTTGGATCACTATCAGTTTCGGATACCTGAAATTAAAAGAAAGTTCATAAATATTATAGTTTGATCTAGATAAAGCGTAATAGAATTACATCATTATAAATATGAACATATTGGTTACCTGAAGTAGAGCCTTCCGAATGTCTGAACACTGAAATCTAATACCTTTAACACTTTCAACACGACTCTCCTAATGCGTAGCTGACACATACTTGAGAGTCCATCCTGATATGTTTTCTTTCAAAATTTAGCACTTCTTAGTAGAATTAGCAAAATTTGTATAAATGGGTTGGATGATTCCAAAGAAGTCTTTAGCTCTACCGTCCGTCTTAGCCATATCACAAAGTGTTAAGTTAAGATTATGGCAACCACACGCAAAATAGAAAGCTATAGGATTTACAACCAAAAGTTTCTTATGTACCTCTTGATGCTTTCCTTTCATATTGGACCCAATATCATAACCTTGTCCTCTAACATCATTTATATCAAGACCAAGAAGCTTTAGCTCATTCTCTAGCACATCAAAAAGTCCTTGCCCAGTCGTATCATTTACATGTAGAAATCCTATAAAGGATTCTTCTATGCAAACATCACTTGAAGATGAATCCACATATCTTATAATTAAATACATTTGCTCTTGGTGACTTGCATCAGGGGTACAATCAAGTATGACATAACTACTTTGAACTCTTTATTTTCTTAAGAATTTTGGACCTAATAGCAGAAGCGAGCAAGTGTAGCAATTCATTGTGAATCTTATGATCAAGATAATGGGCATGAGTTTCATCATTTGTAATACGACGAACATGCTCCTGAATAACAGGGTCAAATTCAGCCAACATCTCTACCAAACCCAAGAAATTACCATTGCTATCTTCATACAGCTTGCCATTAGCACCACAGAAGGCTAGATTATGCTTGGCAAGAAAAGTTACAATGCAAACAATTCTGAATAATACCTTTCTCCAATGGTCCTTCTCTTTCTCAAGTTGTCGTTGAGCAACTTTATCAATAGTTTGATGTTTTTCCAACCTACTACGCAACTCATACCAATTAGTCATTCTCGAAACATGATCCTCATTTTTCTCGTGATCTTGTAGTTTATTTTTCATATGTGACCAATCATTAGTGCCCTCATTTGCCAACTGACCTTTCGGATGACCATTTGTAAATAATTTACAAGCAAAGCAAAAGACTTTATCAAGTTCCTTAGAATACACAAGCTAATCCCTATCACAATACTCCCCATTTGATAGAGATCTAGTATAGAACTTTGCAGTAAACCTTTTACGATATATATATTCTTAGGACCTTTCTTAATTGATAAGTCTCTTCTTGGACCCTTTTGTGCTAAAATATCAATCTGTTTAGAATCAAGAGAATCCCAATTTCTTGGATCAAATATATCAGACCGAAAAGAATCATCAACAAAAAGAATCATCATAATCCGCACCAGGTGAATTATTCAAGTTAATATCAATATGATCTTCCTCTACCTCAATATCATTTGTCTCTGTCTGGCTATCTCTATAATGATTGTAAGGAACAATTGCAAGCGCAAGGGTAGAAGGATCAACAGACTGATTACCGGATGACCCTTGGGATGCTTCTTTTCTAATAAACTTGTCCATAGCACCTTTTGAGATTTAATCAAATTATGTTCCTTTTCTTTTCTTTTACGCTTCTTGTAACCGAACTGATATTTCCCCATGATGACTCAAATCTGTGGTATTGAAACACAAGATACAAGAGATGAATAAAATAAAATTAAAGCTGGATGCGATCAGAAATTAGAAGTGTGGATACAAAAGATTAACCGGATATCACTTTTACCTGTTTTTGCGAATTGCGATCAGCCGAGGAAGAGAAACTGTTGCGCGGTCAGCCGGTCACAGCGGTGTCTATCGCCCATCGCCGGCGCAGCGGTGCCGTGGATGGGATGCGATCGGATCGATCGACCGATGGGCGATGCGTGCGTGCGTCAGCGGGGCGAGGCGCGACCGTGCGAGCAGATCGATCATCGTCTCAGTCGATCGATACGTTTCCTGGACGATTCACACATGAGACCCCACGGGCCACGGGCCACGCGAGCGACGCGAGAGACGCACGCGCCAGGAGCCAGCGGAGCGGGGCCTGCTTCCTTCCTTTCCTTTCTCGCGCGGCCCAATTCGCTTCAGATGCTATACAAATATATATAGCCATATATAAAAAATTTGGTTCCAAAATTGGTGGGCCCTGTGCCGTCGGCACAGTTGGCACCACAGTGAGCCCGTCCTAGTTCCGAACCAATGGCTTTGGGGGAGGTGATGGTCCGAATGGAGCCTTCTAGATCATTCTTGAGTTGGTCGTGCAGGCCCACCACCTGGCCAATACGATTGACACGGAGCAGGGTTGAATAATATTTTTTGGCCGACACTGAACAAAAGAGATCAATCGAACGATCACAAGTAATCGAGCATGCATATTCATGAACAAACGAATGGACTAACGACTTGCATCAGAACAGGATGAACGGTGCGCGTACGAGCCGATAGCGCTAGACCGCTAGCTCGCAGGGAGACCTGGCATCATCGATCTCCACCGATGGATCGTGAGAATGCCAGGTGGAGCTATGCACCCATCATCGATCGCATAATGTGAGCAGCTCGTCGAGGTACTCCGCTCCCAGGTCCTCCAGTTCCAGCACGCACGACGACGATGCAGCTGGCTCCTGTCGGTTCTGCTTCCTCCCCGCCGTGCGCTGCTGATCCCTACAGGCGGACCCGGCCGCCGTCTCGCCGTTCTTGGGTTTTCTCTTCCTGATGCAGTGCCGCCGTTTGAGAGCCAGAGCAGGCGAGTCGAGCTCCCCCGCGGCGGAGCCAATGCCCAGCCCTCTGAGTGACTCCTGCACGCGGTTGACGGGGAAGTTGAGCACGGCGGCGTGGCCGCGCAGGGCCAGGGCGGCCTGGTCGTAGGCGAGCGCGGCGGCCTGCGGGGTGTCAAACGTGCCGAGCCACACCCGCGCTCCGTTGCGCGTGGAGTCCCGGATCTCCGCCGCGTACTTGCCCCACGGGCGCTTCCGCACCCCGATCAGCGAAGACTCGTCCGGCGCATCGCCGCCGACGCTGCCGCTCCCGTAGGGTGGTTCTTCTACGGCCGGCGCCGAGCTGCCCCTAGGGTGGCGCGTCATGGCCGGCTCGCCGCGGGCAACGGCGTAGTCCTGCTCCTCCCAGCTGCAGGCGCTTGCAGCTTGTGGTGGAGGAGAGCCTGAGATGGAGGCGGTCTCCATGTGAGCGCTGAACTGGTTCATGTTGTACTCTGCATGGTAGCCATTGGCGCCGCCGAAATTAAGCTGCTGCTGGTGCGCAAAAGAGGCCATGGGGGAGGAGGAGGAGGAAGTGTCGTCGTCGTAGTAGTTGTAGTCGTAGTGATGCTCCATGGAATCCACAGCTAGCCTTAGCTAGCTACTCAGCTAGGTAGCTCTGTATATGATTCCTCTTGTCGAGGGCGCCACCGGAGAAACGGTCGAGCTTATATATAGAGCTCTAGCATTGGCCGGCGCGGCGGACGAGATCGATGAAGCGAAAAGTCGCCGGATGCAGCAGGTTTGAGTACTGAATTTGGTCCGTCAGGTTTTCCTTTTGTTTTCTCTAGGCTGGAGCTGGACTGCATACATGGAACCCTCCAGCTATGCACACATGCTTTATCGCAAAAAGAAAGCCCATATATGCTACTCTTGTATTGTACTGGAGTACGTACGCTCCCTTCATCTCCAAAATTAGAAAAAAAATTGCACGCACGAATGACGTACGTGACGTAGGGCGGCTGGATACGCCAAACTGATCAGTCGTCATCAGATTAGTTAGCCAATCTCCAGAGTGTCTCGTATCCTTCCAAATATAAGCTCCCTAAAATTAAATTAAAGAGCTTTCCTTGATTGTGGCCCCACCTTTTGGGTAATTTTATTTTGCCCCTTCATCAAAAAATCAGTAACCTCCTTGGTGGCATTCTTCCTTATAATGTTCCACTGTTGTTAGTTCTAGGTTGAAATGTTGCATAAGCTGCAAACATTTTAGCATTTGCGAACCACGTTTTCTGTCTGTTTTGTTGATTGACAACATATGTTGCACTGAAGTTGCACACCTACGAGGATATGCCAAGGAGTGAAAATAATAATATAAAAAGGCTACATTTGATGCTTGGGTTCATGCACTAAATTTCTGTTCTCATTGTATTTCTTTCAAAGAGAAAGGAAAATACGAAGAGCTTGGGGGAAATTTGGTTTTGTAATATTTTTCCTTCATGATTGTTTTTATATGATGCTAAGCTAAAAACATGGATATATTAGGAGTACTACTATAGCTAAGTTGACATGAACCAATGATATAATATGCTTGCTAACAAGAAGTGCAAATTTAATCGCAATATGTTTCTTAACATGAACTTGTCAAAATTATTTGTAATCTGCTTGCAATATGTTTCTTGACATGAAATTGTTTTTATCTGATCTATTGACATGCACATTCATTAACTCCGTTAGCATTCGCATCCATTGCCTGCACATTTTCTACTTCGTTAGCAGCCTCGTCCTTGCAAATCTTCTTGTTCGTCAGCATTATCGTCCATTGCCGGGGAAATATGAAGGACCGGAGCACTTCATTTTTCTATTTCAGGATTAGCGAGGGGTAGAAAGAACTATTTACTAGAATCTCTTAATGAATCGTTTGTTTTCCAAAACGTCAACTGAATTGAAATGGAGGGAGTACTTAATTGCTCGATGTGACTAACATTTAACAATTTTAGAGATAAGCCATTAATTAATAACTAGCTAGCTCGAGTATCCTGTGCTCTGTGTACTAATACCAGATGCTGTCTGTACTTCATACTACACAGATCAACACACGCCTTCCATTTACTATCTTCTTACGGCATGTTACAGGTCGATACATAAGCTGGCCATGAGTATAGCAACGACACAATGAACTTTTTGTTGAGAAACGGCGTTGTTCAACACTTGCTTCCAGTCACCACATATACAAGAGCACAATCTCAAGAACACGAACACAAGAAAAGATACCAGATGGAGAGAAGGCTGAGCTCTTTATTATTTGTGTTGTGTACTACAAGGCTGTTAAGCTTGTCCCTCCAACTCTCTCCTCATGCCTCTATTTATAGTTTCACTTGAGGGGTATTTTAGGTATTTAGCCCACACAACCTGATCAAGTTTCCCTTGCCTAGTAAGGATCGATCCTTGGCATCCAAGGATGATACGTGTACTTAGCTAGGAAGCTAGGATGCCTTGGCCTCCAAGGATGGATAGAGCCTTGGCCTCCAAGGATCAAGGATAGAGATCAGGTTTCGTAACACTCCCCCTTGGGCTTATACCGCGAAATGCACATGCCTCATTAAAACTCCTCCCAAAAACCCAGTGGGAAAAAAGGGATCAACGGAGAAAGAGTACATTGCACACGCAAGTTATGTTGCACTTGTTGCCTCGTTAAAAACCTTGAGTGACAAAACCCAATGGGAAAAAGTCACTAAGGGAAAAAGAGTACAACAACTTATCTTCAGGATTAGTTTTGATCTTCGGGATCAATATGAGTTCTAAGATCTCATATTATGGGCTATGGTTCAGGGCTCCCCCTAAACCTTGCATCTCTCTAAGTCGTCGCATCCCAATGCCTTGAACACATCGGAGAAAACTAGGCGGAGGTAGAGACTTTGTAAATAAATCAGCAAGATTTTCACATGACTTAGTATGCAAGATCTTTACTTCCCCACTCTTCTGGAGCTCATGAGGGTAGAAGAATTTAGGAGCAATATGCTTAGTGAGATTGCTCTTAACATAGCCCATCTGCATTTGTGCAACACAGGCAGTATTATCTTCATAGATAATGGTTGGGGTATCGATGACATTGAGTCCACATGACTTCAGGATGTGACTTGTCATACGTCTCAGCCAAACACATTCTCGTGCGGCCTCGTACATCGCAATTATCTCTGAGTGGTTTGTAGACGTGGCTACCAGGGTCTGCTTGAAAGACCGCCAAGAAATGGCTATACCACCACAGAGAAATACGAATCCAGTCTGTGATCTGGCATTATGGGGATCAGACATATAGCCAGCATCCGTATATCCCACCATGGACAAGTTTTGGTTTATTTTATAGAACAATCCAAGATCTTGGGTACCTTGAAGGTATCTGAGGACAGTTTTGACGCCAACCCAATGTCTTCTGGTTGGGGCAGCCCTATACCTAGCTAGGAGGTTTACTGCGAATGCAATATCAGGTCTAGTGCAATTCGCAAGGTACATTAGTGCTCCAATGGCGCTCAAGTAGGGAACTTCCGGTCCCAAAACTTTCTCATTTTCTTCACAAGGTCTGAATGGGTCTTTATCCGCTTCAAGGGATCTTACGACCATGGGGGTTCTTAGAGGGTGAGATTTATCCATGTTAAATTTTGCAAGGACCCTCTTTGTATAGGTGGACTGGTGAATAAAGACTCCTTCTGGGAGGTGCTCAAACTTCAGGGCTAAGCAAAGTTTGGTTTTACCCAAATCTTTCATCTCAAACTCCGTCTTAAGGTAAGACATAGCTTCCTTTATGTCCTCTGCGTTTCCGATGATATTGAGATCATCGACATAGACTGAGATGATACAGAATCCATTCTGGGATTTCTTGATGAATACGCAGGGACAATCATCATGATTGGTGTAACCTTTCTTCAGGAGAAAGTCACTCAGCCGGTTGTACCACATTCTACCGGACTGCTTTAACCCATATAGCGACCTCTGCAATTTGACGCTATACATGTTGCGATTTTCATTTGGATGTGGGATCTTTAATCCTTCAGGGACTTTCATATAGATCTCTGAGTCAAGTGACCCATATAAATATGCGGTCACCACATCCATCAACTGCATTTGCATGTTCAGGCTAGCTGCCATAGATATCAAATATCGGAACATGATGCCACTCATCACAGGAGAGTATGTTTCATCGTAATCGATGCCTGGTCTCTACGAAAAACCTTGTGCTACCAGCCTCGCTTTATATCTCACCACCTGGTTATTTTCATTCATCTTCCGAACGAAAACCCATTTGTACCCAACAGGGGTAACGCCAGGAGGAGTTCGCACTACAGGGCCGAACACATTCCTCCGATAAAGCGAGCGCAATTCGGCCTCAATTGCTTCTTTCCATTTAACCCATTCTGAGTGCTTCTGGCACTCTGCCATGGACTTAGGTTCTGGATCCAGTTCAACGGAAGCAATTTTTGAGGCAAAGTATATGTCGACAATAGTAGTCTTTCTGTTATATAACTCTCCTGAATCAATATAATTTATACTGATTTCATCATTCATTTTCACCAACTCGTCATGTTTTCCCAAAACGACTGAGTCTGGGTGTTCCGATGTCCCAGTACCAAAATCAATTTGCGAGCGTGATTTTGCACTGGGAATTTCATCTTCAGGATGGCTCACTTCAGGGAGCTTCTCAACTTCAGGTTGAGATTCTTCAACTGACTTAATGTGTGACGTATCTGGCACGGGAATTTGTTTCTGCGGACGTCTCCGCGGAAGTTTATCCCGTGCACCCAGAGGTCTCCCCCTTTTTCTAGAGGTTTGGCCCAAATTTGAGTTAGTAGCCTTCGGGGCTATTTCTACTCTCTCTGGCACATTTATAGCAGGTATATGTGATTTTGTCACCCCACTATGATCAGTGAAGGCTTCAGGCAAATTATTTGCTAGCCTTTGGAGGTTTAAGATCTTCTGAACTTCAAGTTCAGCTTCGCTAGTGCGTGGATCTAAGGACTGGAGGCCCTCAGCACTCCATGAAATTTCTTGGCATATCTTTTGGTACATTTCTCCCCCTAACGCCGGGAAATGGTCCTCATTAAAAATACTATCAGCGTACCGAGCCGTGAACAAATCCCCAGTCATAGGCTCAAGGTGTTTGATTATAGACGGAGACTCATACCCCACATAGACCCCCAACTTTCGGTGAGGACCCATGGTGGTACGCTGAGGTGGTGATATCGGCACGTACACAGCGCAATCGAATCTTCGCAGATGGGAAATACTTGGTTCTTTCCCACGCACTAGCTGCAAGGGGGATGCAGAGTGATATGCAGTTGGCCTGAGCTGGATTAATGCTGCTGCATGCATCACAGCATGTCCCCAACAAGTAGTTGGGAGCTTGCAGTTCTGTAAAAGTGGCCTAGCAACCAATTTAATCCTTTTGATTAATGACTCTGCAAGGCCATTCTGAGTGTGGACATGTGGAACCGAATGCTCCACTTGTATGCCAAGAGCTAGGCAATAGTCATTAAATGATTTGGAGGTAAATTCTCCAGCATTGTCCATCCTTATGGATTTGATCCGGCTATCCGGAAAATTTGCTCTTAGTTTAATTATCTGGGCAACCAGCTTTGCAAAGGCATGGTTCCTTGTAGATAATAGGCATACGTGGCTCCACATAGTGGAGGCATCAATCAGGACCATAAAATATTTGAAAGGGCCCGACAAGGGTTGTATTGGTCCACAAATATCGCCTTGAATTCTCTGCAGGAAAATTGGCAATTCATCCTTCACCTTCAAGGTGGAGGGTCTAAGGATTAACTTCCCTTTGGCACATGCAGTGCACATAAAATCTTCAGGATTTGGGAAGTGTTTTGTTGCTATGTTATGGCCAACAGAGCCTTTGATGATTTTCCTCATCATGCCCAACCCAGGATGACCAAGTCTATCATGCCATACCCTGTATGACTCTGGGTTCCTGAAAATCGTTTTCAGCGCAACATATTCCTTTATGGGCTTTATGTGTGTGTAATACAATCCTGATGCTAAGGAAGGAAGTTTCTCAACCACTTTCTTTTTGGATCCGTCAAATTTAGTCATGATCAGGTATTCAGTACCATTCTCGACCTTTGTTTCCACATGGAAACCATTTGCACGGATAGCTTTAAAGCTTAGTAGGGTCCGTTTTGATTCAGGATACAACAAGGTGTTGGGAATCGTAGGCAGAAAACAAAAAATTTCCTAAGAACGATAACCAAAAACTAGCCAGGATCTATACTATGCAGATATACTATACGGAGGGGAACGGAATACATACCCTTGTAGACCGAAAGCGGGATTACGTTCCCGCACAAACGTTGACGCTGAAGATGACGTAGCCGACCTCAAGGTCGTGTAGAGGAAGTAGACAGCTCCCAGCGCCAAACGATGGCGCCTCGCGGTTCCACACACATACGGTGTGGATGACGACCTCCGGGCTCCAGATCCAGCAGAGCAGCGGAAGTGGAAGAGTGGATCTAGCAACACGGCGGTGTGCATACCATAGAGAGACTTCTCTCCTCGTACGCAGCTCCAGAATCAGAACCACACTCAAGGTAGGAGAGAAGGAGAGAGAAACTTGTGTGTTTTCCAAAGGCATAGGGGACTATATTTATAGGAGAAGGGGGAGACCTTCTCCCTTGGCTTCCCCATGTGGGACTAAACCCCACATGGGGTGCCGCACCAAGGAGGGCTGCCGGCTGCCCTAGGTGGGCCCCATTCGGCCCACCAAGGGTGGCTGCCCATTTTCTCCTTTTCCTTTTTCCTATTGGAATTTTCCCCTAATGGGCCTCTAAGGCCCATTTAGCTTTTAATGCCTTTTAAATTCGAAATTAATTAAATAAAAAATGTATTTAACCATTAATAACACTTATTAATATTAGATACATATTATTTAATTCATTCGGACCCCGAAACATATTTCGTGGTCCGATCAATCATCGGACAATTACCGGAACACTTCCGGAGCTCCAGAACACTTCCGGAGTTCCTGTTTCTCATTCTCTCTAAATCCAATCTAATCGTCACCCACCCTTAAGTGTGTTACCCCACGGTTCGGGATCACTCCAGACATGATCGAGACTCTCTCTCCGATCAATCGACTAACAGCGGAATCTGGATATCCATGATAGCCCCTGTGTGTCCACGAATGTCTCTTTATTCGTTTGAACCTGTAGACGTCCAGTTTCAATCTCTTGCCTGGCGATGCTTAGATTGTTGAGCGTCGTTCTCCGGTATCACATTTTACCGAGCTTGACCTCATCCTTGACAATCTATCTTTTCTCGTCTGTGATGTTACATCCCCGTGACCTAGTCACATGCTTGCAAGCTCATTAGATGTAATCTCACCGAGTGGGCCCAGAGCATCTATCCTGCTATGCGGATTGGCAATTCCCGCTATTGATTACTCGCCCCGACTACTTCCTTCCAATACCCGAAAGTGTCACCCTTATTGTCGTGCGTATGAGACATGACGTTAGGTGCGATCAGCCGTATCTTTCAGAAGCAGCGACTTGATATAATCTCACGGTCTAAGATATGAAACTACGTTTCTATATTTTGGGTATGTCCATCAAATCATTCACCCAATGATATGACTCCGTTGTTAACCGGTTAATGCCCATGATCAGGAAACCTTGATCATCTGTTACACAACGGACTAGTCAAGTAGAGGCTACTAGGGACCTGGTTGTTTCTATACCACACGTGTATTATGTTTCCGAGTAATACAGTTATAGCATGGTATTAAAACTTATTATGAACTATTGAGATATGACAATAAAATCTATTTATTAATTGCCTCTAGGGCATATCTCCAACAGTCTCCCACTTGCACTAGAGTACCAATTAATCTAGTTTACAACTTGGTAAAAGCTTGACACCTATAGCATTATGGTGCATGCTCGTCTCGTGGAAGAGGTTGAGTCATCAGATCTTCCCGCATTGAGATCTGTATGTGCTTTGCAACACTTCTATGTCACCTAGTTTGACATCATCCCGTATCTTATGATAACGGCGAAATATATGTTTTGTCGATGGAGTGAGACTCTAAATTTCACGCAGCATGAGCCTTCTATTAAGGGAAACCAGTCATGCTCGGGAAAACAGCACAATCCAATCACATTTGCTATTTCCGAAATAGCCATATATTTCTATACCTATGTAGATCATGCGACAAGTGCATTCATATGCAATTTCGCAACTAACCCTTCTATATAGTGCATTCATATGCAACTTCGCAATCTAACCCTTTCTTCAAAACAAAGGACTTCTCCTGTATGAGATTTCTAGCCGTATGGGTTAGTGTCATAACTTGCATCATCGTAAACCTTTTACGGCAAGTTATCTCTTCACTCTTACCCCATACCAGAAAACATATCCTCAGTTCTCTTTAGACACTGAAGGATATACTTAACGTTTGTTCATTGATCCATCCAGGGATCACTCTAGAACCCGTTCTTCAACCAAGAACTTGGGTCACACCAAGTCGAGCTTTCAGTATGATAGAATCTATGTCTGAGGCATAGAGGATGTCGGACATCCAGTTCTAATCAACCATCACTGAAACGCCAAGACAATCTTAATATTTTAACCCAGTCATACAAGTAAGAACTTTTCTTCGCTTGTTCTATTCTGAAACATTTCAGAATCTTAACGTAGGACAATATTCCGACCTAATGTTATTAAGCCCCTTATGATCTATACGAATTATAGATCTAAAGCCTAATACTCTAAACTTCATTCACAGAAAATTTAATCACTTAAATAATCATTCATACTTTACTAGAGGATCTGTATCATTCTCAATATGTCGTTACATATAAAATTTGGAATGACACCTAGCTCCCACTCAAATATGCCTTCGCATATAAGACAAGGGAATTTACTTTTAGCTCCCACTCAAATATGCCATTCACATATGAGATCAAGAAAAGCTACTTAGCTCCCACTCACTTCTTTATAAATGCAGGTTTCTTCAATTATTTTGGACGACTCCAAAATCCTTTGATCACATTATCAAAGTGAAGATTCCAGCTCCGATATGCTTGCTTCAGCCCATGAATGGACAACTGAAGTTTGCATACATGTCTAGCATCCTTAGGATCAACCAAACCTACTTGTTGTACCGATTACAACTTTCCTTAATGTTGCCATTAGGGAACGGTTTCTTTATCCTCCTATCAATTTCTCAATTGAAAGTAATTGCTAGAACAATCCTAAATAGACTAAGGCATCGCCACTTGAGACACAATCTCGTTGCGGTCAACTTTTGAATTCGTCAAAACTGTTTTATGACAAATCGATCCTTATAGACGGTTGCCTTTCCGTCAGTGTCTATTTTCCATAAAATCCATTTATTCTTAATGGCCTGAATGCCATCAAGAAAATATACCTAAGTCATTACTTAGTCATTGTACATGGATTTATCTCGGATTTATATGGCTCATAGCCATTTCTCGGACTTAGGTTCACCATCGATTCTTTGTAGTTCATAGGTATTTTCATGTTCCATTAACATGACGTTTCATAACAAGATAGTCGTAGCACTCACTGCTACGTAACCATTCTCGTATGCCTATGATTTTAGTACGAGCTTAAAGCATCATGATCGTTATCATTAGCTTTCTTTCATCTATGGAGGACGATATCGGAACAGTTTCCGGTATCGGAACAATTTCCGTTGCGTCACTCTGATGTCTAGAGAGGAATTACATTAACTCCGCTTGCTCTACTTTCTTTCCCACTTATACCTTCGGACAAGAAACTATTTCTTTAGTAAGATATATTCCAGCAACTATTTTGCCTTCTTGTCGTGAGACACGTACCCAACTAATTCTTTAGGTACACTACAAAGATTTATCCATTCTAGGTTTGATCGTATCAAAACACTAAAACAACGAAACGACAATCTAGGCTAAAAGCCATGCCATAACTCATATGGTATTGTCTCCATGGATTTAGATGGTTTCCCTATAATCTAAAGTGAATGTTTTGTTCCTACCACACGACTCTAATGATCACAAAATTCGATAAGAGATTTTATTGATCACACACAATCCAACATTGTGTGATTACGACGTCCTAACACACCATAACATTGTGGTGTTCCATACGGCGTAGTTTGTGAAACCTTTTTTCACAAGTCTTTCAATGACATGCCAAACTCATAACTCAAATCCTTTTTCCTCGATCTGTATCGTAGGAACTTATTTGAATTCATCAAACTTTTCAGACCAGCATTTCATTAAGTTGGATGCCCATACATCTACTTAAATCAATATTGGTAAAGTTTACTAAATAATGATTTCCACTACACGTTGAAATACTTCATTGATCCACACACATCAATTATGTATGATATTTAAGTAACACGCCCGTTTCCAGAAAACGGTGTCTTAGTTATCTTTGCAATTGTCTTAAGATCATAATCTAAAGACTCGGAGATCCATCGGAATGGAGCTACTTTATGCTTATAACTTTGACATAATTCAAAACGTGAGTGCCACATGAATGTGGTGTCATTACTAAATTTGTATCCTTTGGCATTTAATGTTATAAATGTTAGAGCTACTACCATGACAACATTCCATTCACGATCGGTGTATGATCATTAAAGATATCGCTCATAAATGTAGGATAACGATTTATCACTAACAGATATGAATGATTGTCTCGCAAGAGGGAGACACACTTATAATGATCATGCTAGCAAGCGATCAAATGGAATTCATTCAAATCAAATTTGATTTAAATGGTAGATACAGAGAGAGTGTCTATGGCCATCACAACATATTCACAACATATTGCCTGCCATCACCTACACACATTGTCTCTTCATCCTTCCAAGCTACTCAAGCAGAAAATCTTGTTTTCATAAAACATGACTAGTATCAAATCTTAGTCACTACTGCGAGTACTTGTTTAGGTAAAACATTCATAACTTGTATATCATATATATACCATCATCATTGATGACTTCTCGGTGATCCGTTTCATCTTCTTGATTCTTCAACGTAATCAAGAATTCATGAAGGTGAACAATTCCCCTTTCATGACATAGTCTATGACAAACCATTTGCACCTGGCAACGTTGTTTGTCATCCAGTGATCGAGTTGAGCGAGGCGTCTCAATGTCATCAAATATGACCAAATGTCATCAAGTATGACCAATGTCATCAAGTATGACTGCCACGTGCTCCTTTAATGCAAGTGTTCTCTTCCATCTCGGTTGAGCAGAAAACCTGATTTACGGTGGATACAGATCAGCGACCATTCGCGATCTGTGAACACGCACCCACAGTTTAATCTCAACGGCAGAGATCATAGCATACACTGGACTATAATGAAATCATCCGCACAAAACTCGATAATCTGAATTATCTTTTGTCAGCGGAATCTCCGGTTTTATCTCCTAGCGGGTTTTGTATCGAATAGAGCTAAAAGGTTTGAAACAAGGAGTATCCTCAAGCTACGGTATAAAAATATGAAGTTTGGACCCAACTCTTTTAAGTTTCTCAAATCGCAGGAATGCGCCTAAGTTTAAAAAGAGTATAGAAGAGGTTATCATCTACAAAGGTTTTGCAAAGCAACAAGACTTTTGTTCATAATAAAATATGGGTTCAAGTTTTAAAATAAAACTAAGTTTTCAAAGTAAAACTAAGTTTTCAAAATAAAACTACTAGAACTCCCACTCAAGACGAGTATCCCTCTCATCGTCTTAGTGATTACACAATCCCCATCCATTATACTATCCCCTTCGATCGGGCGGATAGCATAACTTCAAAGGTAGACATCGTATATCAATCACATCATCGTATGTGACTCGTGCTTAACCTTTCGGTACTTGTGTTCCGAGGCCATATACTGGTATATGCTAGGCTCGCCATAACACCCTTTGCCGTATATGCGTGTGCAACGTGGCTTACACCCACTGTATGCGAACGAAGAGACGAGTGTAGACGAAAGGGATCGAAACCCCAAACGACGTACCCCGTAACGTAGAACTTTATTGGTGGTGCACGACAGAGGGAGAACACTATTATCGGAATTTTGGGAGGGATCATCTTATATACTACCGCCGTGTAACTAATATATATACATATATATATATACACAATATAAGATGCACACAATCTACATAACATCTAATATGAAATGTAATGCGACATGATATGGTCTTCTCGCGCCGATGGTCTTCTTCGCGCCAACAGTTTTATAAACAATTTAATAAACCTACCTTGACCATATCACATTGCCCCTGCAAAATAAAGTTAGACGCTTCTACTTTATCTTTTGCATGTTTTACGTGGCTGCTAGGGCTTCCGCACAAGAACCGTTTTTACCTACGAAAACAACCACAACAGCGATAAGACAATTGTCTCTATTACACCCCTTTCGGGGCCCTCCATTGTAAATGCGATATCAACTATTGTAGGAGATACAGACACCCGCCAGCCACATATACGGTACAAGCCATATGTCAGGTGTGGAACCAGTCTCGCGTAAGAGTACGCGTAAAGTCGGTCCGGGCCGCTTCATCCCACAATGCCGCGATATAAACAAGTACACGCGAGAGGGTAACAAATGTAGAATCGATGCCCACATTCAACATGTGTTCTAACTGTCACGCCCCGAGACCCGGCCCGGTAGAATGACAGCCGCCGCGCGCCTATAGACCCGAAAGTCTATACACGCGCAAGGCGTAGAGAAGCAGGATAAACCAGCACAGTGGATCTCAAGAACTCATCTATTCATTTTACAAGATTATTACATTTACAAGATAAATTCTCTAGTCGTTTCCCACCACTGATCCAGCCTACTCCTCGGATACGACGTCTTCCGCTGCGAACTCTGATAACATAAAAAAAACAGAGGAATCAAGGGTGAGTACAAATAAATCGTACTCAGCAAGTAAAATACTTTACTAAACAATAAAGATCAGAGTATCGAATACAGTAATAACGGCCTTACTGTATTTTAGTCAGATATCAATGAACAAGATAAATAAAGCATCAACGAAACTTGATTTAGAAGAACGAATCATCCACGAGAAATATAGAGTTAAGGATGGTGAATGACCATGTATCGGTATCACACATGACAGCAAGGTTCCCTACCCGGGACTCACAGGGGTGAATATTCACACTTTTACACTCTTAAGAGGGGTACTCCGACGTCGACAGCCTCGACCAGAACCACACCAGATTCCAGAACGAGCAGAGCTCTTTAACCCGCTAAGACACCGGACACCTTGACCTACTCGATGTCGGTCGCTCCTACGGATCCATCACCAACACTTTCCATTCAAGGGCCGCCCCTCACGGAGAGCTCAGACTGTCCCATACCAGAACTGCGACCGGTACAATGCGTTTGCCGTCGTGACACCAATACGGAAAGTAGGATATAATAGACAGATATATCAATCAACGAATTGATGGAATGCTCAGCCAACTAGATACGCTCGTGCCTCCGCAAGAGCCTGACAGATCGTATCGATTTACTCAAGAATGAGAGAACACCATCTCTCGGATATCACAATGATCAATAAGGAGATCAACAAAAATAGTGCAGGTAGAAGTACAAGCACCATGGATAGAGCAATAATCAACAAGATAAAAGCAAGGAGTAGCAGAGGTACTACTCGCATGAGTCAAAGGATTAGCAAAGTAGCTACTTGCAAGAATCAAAGGAAATAGCAAAGCATCTACTTGCAAGAATCAAGAGGATTAGCAAAGCATGATATAGGAGATCAGCAAAGTATCCACTTGCCTTAGTGTTGCTAAGCCGTAGCAATTGAATAACACATCGACCTTGGTCAGCTCCAGTATTAGCTATGATCAGCATACGCGTACGAGCTCACACGGCACCGGTAGCCCGGCCGTGCCGTAGCCGAAAGGAACACCAGCAGCAAAGATCCTACGCCGCACCCTCCACTGTCTCATGCCGGCGAGCTCTCTCGTCGGCATCGCCAGCTCTCTAATTACTTTCTGTATTTCCGCAGCATCTACTTCTCACGCTCTCTCACTCTTCCTCCAGCCTCTCTCTGGTCGTGCTCTCTCGATGGATGTTATGGAGGGAAGAGAGTAGAGCAGCAGCGGCAGCTATTTACAGGTGAGAGCATAGCCGATGGCAGCAGAAATATCTGCAAAATATCTAACCGCCTTGCCGTCTAATCCATCGTTGCTAAAATATCAGGCCGCAATGGCTCTTGACGCTTGACCCTTGTAGCTGAAGAAACGTCCAACTTCTGGCCCTCGTCAAAGGCCTCTTCCCTTCGGCGTGTCATTCAGCCAGAGGCTGAGCCATGCACATGTACACGTAGGAAGGCTGACTCATCCACTAGCATGCAGCCACGTTGCCAAAAAGAATTAGATATTTAGCTCTTGCTTGCCTTGAAATCCACGGCTGCTAGCTCCATCGATTAATTAGTACTACTAGTCATGCATGGCTGCAGATCCTCTATGCATGCATGCACGTACTACCAGCTCCAATCCATCGATGGATACAAAAGTGCTAGTATTAGCTAGTGGTACATGCTCAAGCAAAACAACCAATCAACATGCATGCACAAATTAACATCTAATTTAAACTCAAGAGATCAGCAAAATTAGAACAATCAAAAGCAAATTTCATTTTAATCAAATTAATTAATCTACCAAAAATTCAGGGTATCACATCCTCCCCACCTTATAAGAATTTCGTCCCCGAAATTCCTCTAAACAATTTTTTTTTCAAACTAACAAGCAAAATTTTGAAGAATCAAAACCAAAATAGTTTTGTCATCCACGCAAAACAAAGCTAATAAATATAACTAGAGCAAGAAAGCATGCATGAAAGTTAGTACAGCAAAACATACGTCAAGCTTAGTCGTAAACAACAAACACAAAACAAAATGTTAGTCGCATACACTAGCTAACGTTCTACCCATTTTTTCCCAGCGTGACCTAACACCTTGAGCTCTGATACCACTTTAACTGTCACGCCCCGAGACCCGGCCCGGTAGAATGACAGCCGCCGCGCGCCTATAGACCCGAAAGTCTATACACGCGCAAGGCGTAGAGAAGCAGGATAAACCAGCACAGTGGATCTCAAGAACTCATCTATTCATTTTACAAGATTATTACATTTACAAGATAAATTCTCTAGTCGTTTCCCACCACTGATCCAGCCTACTCCTCGGATACGACGTCTTCCGCTGCGAACTCTGATAACATAAAAAAAACAGAGGAATCAAGGGTGAGTACAAATAAATCGTACTCAGCAAGTAAAATACTTTACTAAACAATAAAGATCAGAGTATCGAATACAGTAATAACGGCCTTACTGTATTTTAGTCAGATATCAATGAACAAGATAAATAAAGCATCAACGAAACTTGATTTAGAAGAACGAATCATCCACGAGAAATATAGAGTTAAGGATGGTGAATGACCATGTATCGGTATCACACATGACAGCAAGGTTCCCTACCCGGGACTCACAGGGGTGAATATTCACACTTTTACACTCTTAAGAGGGGTACTCCGACGTCGACAGCCTCGACCAGAACCACACCAGATTCCAGAACGAGCAGAGCTCTTTAACCCGCTAAGACACCGGACACCTTGACCTACTCGATGTCGGTCGCTCCTACGGATCCATCACCAACACTTTCCATTCAAGGGCCGCCCCTCACGGAGAGCTCAGACTGTCCCATACCAGAACTGCGACCGGTACAATGCGTTTGCCGTCGTGACACCAATACGGAAAGTAGGATATAATAGACAGATATATCAATCAACGAATTGATGGAATGCTCAGCCAACTAGATACGCTCGTGCCTCCGCAAGAGCCTGACAGATCGTATCGATTTACTCAAGAATGAGAGAACACCATCTCTCGGATATCACAATGATCAATAAGGAGATCAACAAAAATAGTGCAGGTAGAAGTACAAGCACCATGGATAGAGCAATAATCAACAAGATAAAAGCAAGGAGTAGCAGAGGTACTACTCGCATGAGTCAAAGGATTAGCAAAGTAGCTACTTGCAAGAATCAAAGGAAATAGCAAAGCATCTACTTGCAAGAATCAAGAGGATTAGCAAAGCATGATATAGGAGATCAGCAAAGTATCCACTTGCCTTAGTGTTGCTAAGCCGTAGCAATTGAATAACACATCGACCTTGGTCAGCTCCAGTATTAGCTATGATCAGCATACGCGTACGAGCTCACACGGCACCGGTAGCCCGGCCGTGCCGTAGCCGAAAGGAACACCAGCAGCAAAGATCCTACGCCGCACCCTCCACTGTCTCATGCCGGCGAGCTCTCTCGTCGGCATCGCCAGCTCTCTAATTACTTTCTGTATTTCCGCAGCATCTACTTCTCACGCTCTCTCACTCTTCCTCCAGCCTCTCTCTGGTCGTGCTCTCTCGATGGATGTTATGGAGGGAAGAGAGTAGAGCAGCAGCGGCAGCTATTTACAGGTGAGAGCATAGCCGATGGCAGCAGAAATATCTGCAAAATATCTAACCGCCTTGCCGTCTAATCCATCGTTGCTAAAATATCAGGCCGCAATGGCTCTTGACGCTTGACCCTTGTAGCTGAAGAAACGTCCAACTTCTGGCCCTCGTCAAAGGCCTCTTCCCTTCGGCGTGTCATTCAGCCAGAGGCTGAGCCATGCACATGTACACGTAGGAAGGCTGACTCATCCACTAGCATGCAGCCACGTTGCCAAAAAGAATTAGATATTTAGCTCTTGCTTGCCTTGAAATCCACGGCTGCTAGCTCCATCGATTAATTAGTACTACTAGTCATGCATGGCTGCAGATCCTCTATGCATGCATGCACGTACTACCAGCTCCAATCCATCGATGGATACAAAAGTGCTAGTATTAGCTAGTGGTACATGCTCAAGCAAAACAACCAATCAACATGCATGCACAAATTAACATCTAATTTAAACTCAAGAGATCAGCAAAATTAGAACAATCAAAAGCAAATTTCATTTTAATCAAATTAATTAATCTACCAAAAATTCAGGGTATCACACTAACCGTACAGATATATCTACGCATAGATCGGCTCTGATACCACTGTTGGGAATCGTAGGCAGAAAACAAAAATTTTCCTAACAACGATAACCAAAAACTTGCCAGGATCTATACTATGCAGATATACTATACGGAGGAGAACGGAATACATACCCTTGTAGACCGAAAGCGGGATTACGTTCCCGCACAAACGTTGACGCTGAAGACGACGTAGCCGACCTCAAAGTCGTGTAGAGGAAGTAGACAGCTCCCAGCGCCAAACGATGGCGCCTCGCGGTTCCACACACATACGGTGTGGATGACGACCTCCGGGCTCCAGATCCAGCAGAGCAGCGGAAGTGGAAGAGTGGATCTAGCAACACGGCGGTGTGCATACCATAGAGAGACTTCTCTCCTCGTACGCAGCTCCAGAATCGGAACCACGCTCAAGGTAGGAGAGAAGGAGAGAGGAACTTGTGTGTTTTCCAAAGGCATAGGGGACTTATATTTATAGGAGAAGGGGGGAGACCTTCTCCCTTGGCTTCCCCATGTGGGACTAAACCCCACATGGGGTGCCGCACCAAGGAGGGCTGCCGGCTGCCCTAGGTGGGCCCCATTCGGCCCACCTAGGGTGGCTGCCCATTTTCTCCTTTTCCTTTTTCCTATTGGAATTTTCCCCTAATGGGCCTCTAAGGCCCATTTAGCTTTTAATGCCTTTTAAATTCGAAATTAATTAAATAAAAAATGTATTTAACCATTAATAACACTTATTAATATTAGATACATATTATTTAATTTATTCGGACCCCGAAACATATTTCGTGGTCTCCGATCAATCATCGGACAATTACCGGAACACTTCCGGAGCTCCAGAACACTTCCGGAGTTCATGTTTCTCATTCTCTCTAAATCCAATCTAATCGTCACCCACCCTTAAGTGTGTTACCCCACGGTTCGGGATCACTCCAGACATGATCGAGACTCTCTCTCCGATCAATCGACTAACAGCGGAATCTGGATATCCATGATAGCCCCTGTGTGTCCACGAATGTCTCTTTATTCGTTTGAATCTGTAGACGTCCAGTTTTAATCTCTTGCCTGGCGATGCTTAGATTGTTGAGCGTCATTCTCCGGTATCACATTTTACCGAGCTTGACCTCATCCTTGACAATCTATCTTTTCTCGTCTGTGATGTTACATCCCCGTGACCTAGTCACATGCTTGCAAGCTCATTAGATATGATCTCACCGAGTGGGCCCAGACCATCTATCCTGCTATGCGGATTGGCAATTCCCGCTATTGATTACTCGCCTCGACTACTTCCTTCCAATACCCGAAAGTGTCACCCTTATTGTCGTGCGTATGAGACATGACGTTAGGTGCGATCAGCCGTATCTTTCAGAAGCAGCGACTTGATATAATCTCACGGTCTAAGATATGAAACTACGTTTCTATATTTTGGGTATGTCCATCAAATCATTCTCCCAATGATATGACTCCGTTGTTAACCGGTTAATGCCCATGATCAGGAAACCTTGATCATCTGTTACACAACGGACTAGTCAAATAGAGGCTACTAGGGACCTGGTTGTTTCTATACCACACGTGTATTATGTTTCCGAGTAATACAGTTATAGCATGGTATTAAAACTTATTATGAACTATTGAGATATGACGATAAAATCTATTTATTAATTGCCTCTAGGGCATATCTCCAACACAAGGCATCCTTGATCACTAATTGGGTACCCATAGGGAGAACTATTGTGGCACTTCCGGTACCGACAATATGAGTATTGCTTCCGGCAATGGTCATAACATTTCCAAATTTCTTGGTCAGAGTCTGGAAATATTTGGTCTCCCGAAGAACCGTATTTGTGGTGGCACTGTCTATAAGACATATCTCCTCTTCCTCCATGGATTGATACACCTTACTGTGTAAAAAGACATATTTACATCTCCACTAGAAAGAGCATAAACATATAACATACTGCAATTTATATTAAGCAAGAGTTACACTAATGCAAAATACAATACTATGCTTTTCAGGAGCTTATTACATGACCAAGTTCAGCAGGAACTATATAACACTGGAATTACAACTCATGACGGAAATATATTAGGCTAGGAGACTACGGCAGGTCTCCATATATATCAACATTCATATCTTCTGCAGGAAGATCGACACCATCCAGGCTGAAATCATCACTACCAGGATTTTCCTCAAGAAGAAGGTCTTCAAGCATCTTAGAGTCCGGCAGAGCAGCAGGCTCTACAAAGTGGGACTCGTGATTATCCTGCTTGTTGCTACCCTTGATGGACTGCTGATATAACTCAACCAGGTGCTTGGGGGTGGGGCAGTTGCGAGACCAATGATTCTCGCACCCACATCTAAAGCATTTTCCTTGCTTTCCCCTAGTCTGAGCACCTGGATTAGCTCTGAATTTTTCTTTGCCTTTTCCTCTTCCTCTACCCTTGCCCTTGAATGCATTGCTCCTTTTTCCCTTCCATCCTTGGTTCCCTTTGTCCTTTTTGTGGCCATGGGAACTCCCAACACTTTGAGTGATCGCATGTGCTTCAGGCACAGCCATAGTCCCAGTTGAGCGGGCGCTATGGTTCTTCATAAGAAGTTCATTTTGTTTTTCTGCCACTAACTGGACAGAGATCAACTCAGAGTACTTGGCATATTTGGCATGCCTGTATTGCTCTTGCAACACCATGTTGGTGGGATGGAACGTTGACAAAGTTTTGTCAATTATATCAGCATCAGTGACTTTCTGGCCACACATTCTGAGCAGGGAAACAATGCGGTGCAACGCATAGTTATATGCTGTCACAGACTTGAAGTCTTGAAAACGTAGGTTTAACCAGTCACTCTGTGCTTGAGGAAGCGCAACAGACCTTTGCTGGTCATAGCGATCCTTCAGGGATTGCCAAAGAGTGAGTGGATCCTCTTCAGTCAGATATTCAAACTTCAATGCTGAATTGAGGTGATGCCTTAGAAAGATCAGCGCTTTCGCCTTTTCAGCGGCAGAAGGACCATTTGTGCCAGCTGCTGGCTGGTTAATGGCATGACTGAGAGACATGGATGTGAGGTAGTTGCTGCCATCCAGGGCAAGCTCGGCAAATTCCTTGGAGTTGATGCCCGACATTTCCTGTATATTTAGATCATGCAACAATTTACTTCAGGTAAATAAGGGCATGTCATGAGTGCAAACAGTGTAAATACTGGTATGTAAACAATTCCAGATGTTTATGCACTAATCAAATACTTCAGGATTTAATTTGCAAAGCCGTGGCCGTGTAAGCTTGACATAAGCGTCTCGTCTTGGCTTCTGGCCAACTGTTAGGCTGGCGAAGTATTTCCAGCGACGTCACCGACGTCACCGGCAAGCGCACGACGCTGGCCAAGGTGGTACGATGGTGCAGAGCTTCAGGCTCTGGTCATGGCGCCGATAGCGACGAACGTGGCCTTCCGGACAAACGCGGGTGACACACGGGGAGCTGCAGGCTCCAGACGTCGATAGCGACGAACGCGGCCGTCTAGGCACACGCAGGATACACACAGAGCTGCAGGCTCTAGACGTCGAGCCGCCGACGCGTTGTGACCTCATCACCAGCCTTTTAGTTAAGGCAATGCCATGATGCGGAGCTTCAGGCTCCGAACATTTTGCTGATCAGCACTGCTGGTGCAGAACCATCCCATGCATGGGAGTTAATGCTCACGACTTGTTTGAGTCGGTTGCCTTGAGATTATTTTCTCGACCGATCAACATGAGCATGCAATATGCAGTGCTACGATAGTACACTCATGTACACACGAAGCTATTTTAGGAGTGATTAGCAAGTAGCTTTGAACAACATACCTTTGCTCGAGAGCACTCGTGCTGATAACGTGTTGAGAAACGACGTTGTTCAACACTTGCTTCCAGTCACCACATATACAAGAGCACAATCTCAAGAACACGAACACAAGAAAAGATACCAGATGGAGAGAAGGCTGAGCTCTTTATTATTTGTGTTGTGTACTACAAGGCTGTTAAGCTTGTCCCTCCAACTCTCTCCTCATGCCTCTATTTATAGTTTCACTTGAGGGGTATTTTAGGTATTTAGCCCACACAACCTGATCAAGTTTCCCTTGCCTAGCAAGGATCGATCCTTGGCATCCAAGGATGATACGTGACGAGGGGTGGACTCGGCAAATCCCTGAGTTGTGTACCCCGGGTTGATTGAGGGGGAGAGAGATGAGCGCTGGTGATCACGACGGCTGACAAGCAAGGCGTTTTACCCAGGTTCAGGCTCCCGGAGGATAACACCCTACTTCCTGCTTGTCTGGTATTGATCGGCGAGTTGTGGCTACAATGGCGAGATGGCAATCTCGCTAGGGTTCGTGGTGGCGGCTATGAGCTTACCCTAGACGAGGGACCCTCCCAGCCTTTATATAGTAGGCTGGGTCTCAGGTGAACGGTGCCGATGGCGTTTACAACCATGGTAGGAGTCGCATGACCTATCCGTCGACTATCTTGGGCCGCACGTCATCCTCCTTGGGCCTTCCTTGGGCCCTCGTCATAAGGTTGATAGGCTTGGCGTGCCCCAGGTATCCTCACCGTGGGGTAGTCGAAGAGTAACCCCACGACAATACGTGTACTTAGCTAGGAAGCTAGGATGCCTTGGCCTCCAAGGATGGATAGAGCCTTGGCCTCCAAGGATCAAGATAGAGATCAGGTTTCGTAACACTTTTGGAATATTTGGGTAGTCTTCCAAAACATAAGTGTGTAGTACGTACCCTAGTATAAAAAAGTTGAGGTCACATGCTCATATACCCTAGCAAATAAAATAAAACAAAAACAATGATAACGTATTTAATTTTATTCCTTTTCCAATCTTCTGCATGCATGTGCATTCCAGGAGAGACGTACTACATATACACAGATACAGCATCTGGGCTTCTAGATTCGGGCAAGACATACAACGAACCGAGACTAAACCACTAATACAGCACCTACTTTTCAAATGGGGGAAATTACATTATAAGATTGGTGAAATATCCATTTTTTGGGGGAAGGGAAAATATCCACTCGATCTTTTATTTTTACGCACCCATGATCGGACACGAGGTGCACATTGGATACGGTGAAGAAAACCGAAACGTCAGAAATGAGTGACCGCGAGCCACCCCACATCACACATGGTCAAAATTCATGATTGTTGCCGACATGGCCACGACAAATTGGCAACGGATATTCTCATAATGCTTCTTGCCGATGTGGAGTGGCACCGCGACGTTTGTGATGCGGGATGCCAACATTGCTTCGATAAATTTAGGCAAAATGGACAGAATTGGTCCTTTTTCAGAAACTTTAGCACAAAATGAATCAGATATGCAAACATCACAATCTCATCTTTTTTTTTTGCATGGCGCGCTGTGGTAGGGTACTTCAAAAGACTCGTGTTTTGGTTGTTTTCAAGGTCTGGTCATTTGTTTAAGTAGCATGCAATAATTTTGCTGGAACACAAACCAGAACAGAACCTTGTCTTATCAGTTGGTACATTATAAGACATTTTTTTATGTATATATGAGTAGGAAAGTGATACTGTTTTTGTTGCCCAAAGATACTGACCATTGCTTGAGAAGCAGGCCAAGATGTTTTTTCAGGGTAAAGAAAACGCTTTATTACAAAATAAGCATGAGCATACTGCGCAACACGGTTTCAGCGATAAATGTCTGTACGTCCTACTTCCGCTATAACGGAATATTGTTTACACATCGACAGCCGATCTGGGCAAGCTAGTGCGTGACGTTGTTAGGCATTTCGCCTCACATGGCGAGAATCGCGTCTTGCATTGAATCTTCAACTCATCAATGATGGAAGGCTCCGGAGAGAAATCAGGCGCAAAGCGATTCAGCGCTAACATGAGCATTTGAGCATCAGTTTATACTTCAGTTCAAATGGCACCTGGTGTTGTGGCCAAACTGATCGCGTCCTCCACTGGTTGCAATTCAGCTGCAAAAACACTCCTTATGTGCTCTTGTCGACCAGCCCGCCCAGCAACACGCTCAAGTGATCACTAGCAGCCACGCCCCGTACCCCGTGGGTCTGTACCACGGTGAACACACTTGCATATACTCCCTCCGTTCCCAAATATAAGATGTTTTAAGTTTTGTCCACATTCACATGTACATAAGTATATGTTCACTTAATTTAGTGTGTATGTGGACAACATGTGTAACACCTAAAACATCTTACATTTAGAAACGGAGGGAGTACTCCGCAGCGGAACACAAAGCGCAATGTGCAATGTCAGCTGCTTCCATGGGCCGCTTCCCTTCGCATATGCCACCACTAACACCACACTGTTGCTCATTTTATCCTTTTCTTCAGGGAGCTTACACAACTCATCCATCACAACCCCCACACTAGAACATGCAGCTAGCTGTTCTCGTTCCGTCATCATGTTCATTGTTTGCCACACCAGCTTAACCTCCTTACATTTCAGAAACAACTGACCTGCATCTTCATCCAGCAAATGACATAGGAGATAAAGCTTATCATCAAGCAGCAGACCAAGATATTACAACTTGCTAGTCCGATCAAGTTCAGAGGGACATGCGTGGCAACTCATTTATGCCTTCATTCCATTAACATCTAGCATGTTCACCGAGGTAGTCATAAATCCATGCCGGAAGCCTTTGCATCATTTGTTTCCGCTAATGTATGTTAGTATTTCTTCTCTATACAAAGTAATAGACATGTCCTTGTGATTTATATCAAAGTTTATCGACTCTCACATGGCACAGAGAGGAGTGAAGGGCACCAATACCAGATGAAATGCCTTCAATGGACAAGCAGGTTTCACCCATCTAAATGCCTTGACAGAAAAATAAAATCATGGTTCCAAACCCGGCTGTACAATAAACCCCTGATACAAGGACTTCAACTCTGCAGCCAGATCTCCCCTCCCCATCTTATGCAAATCTTTTGCCACTCTAACATAAGCAGAATAGTCAGGCCTAAGACCCTTCTCCATCAACTCATACAAGACCCTTCCTGCCTCGACGATCCTCCCAGACTTCCGGAGCAGCTTGGCAAGCAGGCTGTAGCTCCTGTTCACAGAGTGCTTGTCCCTGGTGCTCATAGCTCTGACATACTTGCAAGCATCTTCCATTCTCCCGGCATAGAAGTAACATTTGATGAAGGCAGCATGAACTGTAATCCTTGGTGTCAAGTTTTCCAAGAACATTTGATCAAGAATCTGCCTTGCTGAATCCAATTTTCCCGCTTTACAGGCGTGGTACGAGAGGATCTCGTACGTCAGTGAGTTCGGGATGTCGTCAGGTTCAGACTTTTCCATGGCCTCAACGAGCTCGCACGCTTCCACGACCCTGGCCTTCTTGAGCAGGCACCCAAGGAGGTAGTTCCAGGAGTTGGCATTCGGGTGGCAGCTCCCCTTCCTCATTTCGTCGAACACGTCGCGGGCGCCCCGGAAGTCGCCGGCCTTGCACTTAGCAGCCAATAGGACGTTGTAGTAACTCGCCCTCCTCGCCGTCTCCTGGATCACCCACACGGCCGCGCCGAACTCGCCGACCGATGCCAAAGCCTTGACAAGCGAGAACACGCCGGATGCGCGGCACGGGCCGCCGGCACCGTCCAGAGTCCTAAGAACCGCACTCGCCGCATCATCCACGCTGCTCCCGGAAGACGACGACTTAGCCGCCTCCAGGAACGCGAACGCCTGCTCGGTTAGAGAGATACGCCGCGCCGAGACGCGCGCGAGGGCGCGGGCCATGGCGGAGTAATCGGCCAGCCTGCCCGCGTTCTCGACGAGCAGGTTGTGGGCGCGGGCGCTTGGGGAGACGCCCCTGTGTTCGGAGAGCCAGGCGAAGAAGCGGCAGGACGGGACGCCGCGCTCCGTGAGCGAGCGGAGGGTGGCCGACACGACGGCGTCGGAGAGGGCCGGGTCGAGGCGGTTGAGGTCGGTCTCCAGGCTGCTCCCGCCGCCTGCCGCGGCGACGAGGCTAACGATCGCATTAGAGGTGGCAGTGGTGTCGCTGCTGTGGAGGCTCGCGGATTTTGAGGAGAAGGCTGCACCGCCGGCGGGGACGAGGCGGAGGGCGCGGTGGAGCCGGGACATGAGAGAGGCCGGTGGGCGAGCGCGAGACGAGAGGAAAAACGAACGGGAGCGAAGTAAGGGGAAGCCGCCTTTAGGCCCAGAACAGACTCTCAGGATGTGTTTGGTTTTGAACCAAGTGGAATGGAAGTCCATTCCACTAGAATGGAATGACATGGTGACATTTTATTCCTATATTTGGTAGAGACAAAATGAGGTGGAATGGAACGGTGGTGTAAAGCTTTAAAGATTGTAGTTATCACTGTAATTAAACAAGTTTAATATTAATAGGTCCTCGAAATACAGGAATTTAATTACAAACAGGTCCAAAATTTTACAGAGAGGACCTTGAACAAAAATTTAAAAAAGCAATTGGGTCAACAACCCCCATCGTGGCCTGCTGCACGAGAAGCAACTCGTCGGCGGTTCTCCGTTCCGGCGGTTCGGGGAGGCCCTGGGAGTTGGCCGGCGTCAGGAGGCGGCGTTGGGAGGTGGCCGGCGTCAGGAGGCGGCGTTGGGAGGTGGGCGTTGGCCGATTCTGCGCTGGACTTGGGGCGGCGCTCCTCCGGCGCTGGACTCGGGGCGGCGATGGAGCTGGTCGCCGCCGGCCCGCCGCACCTGGTGGTCGCGGCCGCTGCCGCGCCTCCTGGTCACCGTCGGCCCGCCGCGCCTCCTGGTCGCCGCCCCTTCTGCCCGTGGTTGCGCCTCCTCGTCGCCGCCGGCCAGCTGCGCCTCCTCGTCGTCGCTGGACAGCCGCGGCTCCTCGTTGCCGCCGCCCCGCCCGCGTCGCCGGCCAGTGAGCGCTCGAGAGGCGAGGGAGAGCGAAGGAGAGGAAGAAAGGATAGGCTTCGCTAATTTTTTTCGTTAGCGAGCGGGTCCACCTCGTTCCACCGATTTGGCCGGACGGGTGAGTTCTGCATATTAGGGGAATATTCCCTTTTGAGGAACCAGTGAATTCCATTCCTCTTCTTAACCAAACACAAGACTTGGTTCTAGGTGCAGAACCGTTCCATTCCATTCCACCTCGTTCTAAAACCAAACACACAATCTTCGGCTTAAAGTTTGATCCCAGCCCAATAGCCCTATTTCCACTCGGCCCGTTTCTCCCTGGCCCACCGGTGATTAAGAGCATGTAATGTCAGGCATCTCCAGCAGGGAGGGTTGATAGGGAGGGTTGCACCGACAGGCAGTTACTTCTTTGCGTATAAACGTATATGTTTGGGAGATGGAGTTTTCAATTCCTATTGTTCTGGCGAAATTTTGATTCTCCGTTTATAATTTCATTAGCTGCGTGCATCCTTGGTGCAGATAGCGGGGGCTCGAACTCTTTTAAAGTTTTTTGGCTTGATACTTTTGGACAAAGAATCATTAAATGAGTTCTTTGAAAAGGAATTGTCTAGGACAAAAACCTACATAAAGGCCGTATGCATCATCCTGATGCAGAGGCTGGGGTTAGCTCCCCCTTTTCTAAAAAAAAGGACAAAAACCTACATACAGTTGATATTATTGGCGTGGTGCGGCGTCGTACGATGATAGATGTGATGTCACAGGACTTTTCGCACATTGTTAGCTAGTATTCATGTCCCTGCCACGGGACCTACACTACACTACAATGGCTGGGTGGAAGGCGTTGTATACTTGTATCTGAACGTAAATCTATAGAGTCGCACCTCAGAGACACTCAGCAAATTAATATTTTCTTCTACGGCAAAAATAAATAAATTTTTTTAATTGTTCTCCTTCCTAGGCTATACTTAGTCCGTAACATGCTTCCAAAATAGTATTATCTCACAGAAATGTTTTAATTTGTTGAACTTGTTTCGGGATTTTCTTATTCATATGACTTATACGATCACAAACAAACAAAATCACATGTGACGACAACTTAAAAATATGTTTGGTGAGATAGCAGGTGGTAGATGGCCACTCTCTGGATGGAGAGATGGGATCCGATGGCAATGTGGTGTAACGTCAGGTCCCATCTCCGGTCGTCATTTCAGCTAGCTGCTCCCTTTCCTTGTCCGGCCACTAGCGCGGCTGGTCTGTGTAATTGTATTTAGGGATGGAAACGGAACGGAAACTTTCCGACTTTTCCGCGGAAAAACGGAAGCGGAAACAGAATTTTGCAAAACGGAAACGAAAACGGAAACTTTTATGCGGAAACGGAACAACGTATTCCGACGGAACGACCATGGAAACGGAATTTCCGTTTCCGGTAATACGGAACTTTCCGTTTTTTGCATATGAAGACCAAGATCTGAACAAAAAAAATAAAAGTATATGAAGTGGCCATGTTTAGGCCCTACGTATTTGCATATCATCTCCCTCTCGAGGCATTCCCGATTCAGCATTTCAGTGTTGCACTAGGGTTAGGGACAATAGTAGGTATTTTTTATCAAAGTTGATAACTGTTAAAAACTATATTATAATTTAATTTATTTCATCTTATAAACTTGATAAGTTTGTTGGTTTGCTTGAGTTTTCCTGCATTATTCAAGGGGCCGCTTGGTTCTGGAAAACATCTGCTTTTTGTTCCGCACCGTATTCGGTCTGTATCTGTTTTCGATAATATTTGTTTCTGTATTTGTTTCCGGGGTTTCTGTATTCGTATCCGCTTCCGCAAAAAAATATGAAAACAAATGTGGCACCACCTAGTTCCGTCCGTATCCGCTCCGTTTTCATCCCTAATTGTATTTAGTAGACGCATGCCTGATGTGGAATGTGCTTTGGCCGGTTTACCGGCTGTTGTGGGTGGACGTCATCACGTACCCAAAACCAAGCGATTGCTCATTGCTGTAGGCTGTGTGGATGGTCGTCCCTGATCAGCTGCTCCTCCAGTGATTAGTCCGCGTCAAGCTAGGAGGCCGCCTCCTACAAGGCTACAACGTACCGTCTGCACCGACAACACTTAAAATGTCCGGTTACAATCGTTCTGGACACATGTCCAGCACAATGGGTCGTTGTTCCAGGGCAACCGAATGCAAAACCAAAAACAAATTCAAATCACATGTAAATGAAGAAGTTTAAATTTCTTTCAAATTTGTTCAATATTTTACAATTTTTCGAATAAAATTTAAACTAAACTGGCGCCAAAGTCACTCTGGCCCTAACCCAAGTCCTTGTCGTTGAAGTCGTCGTCCCAGTCGATGTTGTCGTCGTCGATGCCGGCGATGGTGGAGGAGGAGACAACACGGGAGGAGAAGAAGGCGTCCCGATACGCGGCGGTCGAGGTGGAAGGCGTCGCCACCGGAGGAAGAGGAGGCCTGCTGCGTTGTGAGCTCGATGATCTTCGTGAAGCCAGAGGAGGCCGACTCAATCTCGGTAGCCGATGCAGCCAATGCCCAACTGAGGGCAGGGAACTCGCCGTCGTTTAGTTTGTCCCGCAATGGTGAAGGCGCAACAACCTGCCTCGCCGGTGAGCAAAATCACAATGTGTAATTCTTTTTGTTCTGCGCGACACAAAAATGAAAAAATCTTATAATTTTAGAGATTTAAAAATTCTCATAATTCGCTATACTCAGATCCACACTTTTTTCTTTTTGAATAGCTCAGATTTTACACGTTTATGGGATATATAATTGAGAACATGTAGATTCGTTTTCAAAAAAAATAAAGCTTGCAAATATATTTTTTCAATTTAAAAATAAAAAGAAAAGGAGCACTGAAACTCCGGAGGCAGAAAGCTCTACCGCTAAGGCTAGTAAGGAAATCGTTTTCTTCTATAGAAAACTCGACAAAATCTTGGATGTATGCTAGCATGATTGTAGGTTTGGAAACATGTACTACAAGAAAACCGGGTGTTCTGAATTTTCTTTGAACACTTGCTCCCAAATGCTCTCCTCCGGACTCCGGAGTCTTTGGGCTTAGCCCACTTGACTTTTCCTTCCAAATAAAAAATCTCTCGAGCCAGCAATACTGTAGCACCACTTTTTCGTTCCCACTCACCTGGAAGGATTCGTTACTATTTATACCCGCCAAATCTCATATCATTCTCAGCACATTACAGGGGCGCTGCCTGCTTGCTACTTGATGACACTACAGCAGCAGCCACCGGAGCTAAATTGATGGAGAAGGAAAAGTCTTCGTGGTTCAGCGTGCCGGCGGCGCGCGTGGACGGCAAGACGGTGAGGCTGTTCCAGTGCCTCTTCTGCGACAAGACGTTCCTCAAGTCGCAGGCGCTTGGCGGCCACCAGAACGCGCACCGCAAGGACCGCGTCGGCGGCTTCAACGACCCCTACCTCTGCGACCCTAGCGGCGACGAGGCAGTCGGAGGCGCCAGCTTGTTCGCTGCGGCGCCGCCGTCCACCGGGCCACCGTGCGATTCTGCCGCCGGCCTGCTAATGTGCACTTACATCGCCTCGCACGGCGGTGGCGCGGCGGCCCCACGCTTCGCGCAGCACCCGCTCCTCCTGGAACCGTACGACGGTCGAGACAACGTGGTAGGCCGGTCAAGCGCCGGCGGGGTGCTGGACCTGGAGCTGCGCCTCTAGCTACCGTCGCCTCCTAGTGCTATATATCTTGCAAGGTATGATTTTATTCTGAGGCAAATACCCAGGCATGATAATATATACTCCTCCTGTCGACCCCTTTATTAATTTACCTAGTGACTGATTAACTGATATCCATTCAGGTGTCATCGATCAATGCAATCACTCAGGCGGAAGAAATTAATCTGTGTCAGCGATCCAACTTGATGTCGCCGGCGCCAGCTACTCTTTGTACATTAGTGGTCTATAAGTTTAACAAATATTTAGAAAGTCATGTTATCACCTACAATATTGAATATATGCGATGTGAAATATGTTTTTGTGATGAATCTATCGGTGTTGATTTGGTACTATGGTTGTTTATTTTGTTTTGTTTATAGAACTGATTACGCTGAGAAGACCTTGACTTTGACTAGATTTATACGCCTTACTTTTGACATTCAGTTAACCCTTCGGGAGATGATAATGTTGAAGATAGCGATTATGCAACTGATCAAATCAGTATAAGTCAGAGACATGAGCAATCATATGAATGAATATGGCGACAATCGTGATGATAATCCATCTCATTCACCAGCAGCGTCGTAGTTGAGAAGAAGACCCCGCACCTTGCTTCTAGCAAGTATCCACTGCATCAACATGTGTTGATGACTAATGCAGTTGAGTCCTAATGCTATGAGGAGTGTTTTTCTACACCGAAAACATCCTCGTGTACCCTCAGGAGAAGGGGTGATGCGCAGCAGGCTGTTGTGGGAGGCCGAATAGAAATTGCGATACGCAAGAAAATCCAGTTGTTCTTTTTACAACCGAAAGCCCAACTTGTCGGGGAGGGACTCTGCCACGGCTCGCAACGACTATGGGGATGAGTTAGATCGATTTTCTCGTCTCTATCTCGGTTGTCGATCAACAAGCGGGTCTCGGTAGAAACGAATTCACCGATGAACGGAAGTAGTGAAAATGGTTTGAGAGTAAAAAAGCAGATGCATTGGATAGACTCGATTGGTTTGTGTGCTTAGTTTTACAATCGTCCATGACACTTAGATACTATATATAAAGGCTTGCAGGATTCACACCCCCTCCCGCTGGCCACGTCACCCGCAAAATCTGGGCCGTCCAATCTGTCGGATGAAAGTCCAAGATGGACTCGCGCAACACACCCCAGCCAGCTACAGTACCGGTCGAATATCTACCAATCAAAATCCGCCACGCGTCCCGGTCACCACCCGGTTGCCCCGGTTCCAACCGGTCACCCGTCGCGCACGATTTTTGACGCAAAATTTTACACGCAACCCCTCCCGAAGGACTAAACTGCAATTTCTGAAAACCCCAGGGACTTTTCTGGAAAAATGTCAGCGACCCCCCCCCCCCCTCCTCTCTTCTCTCCCGCGTGGCCGCGACGTCGCCGCCAGCGCCGACGCGCGCTGTCGCCTCTCCGGTCCTCCCCCGACGAATCGAACCACGGACCGACCTTTGCCGCCGTGCCCTCTCCCTCCTCGCCGGAAATCAGGTGTTGGGCCGCACGCGTGGCGCCGGATTTCTCGCCGCCGTGGTCGCCGCCTTCCGCCGCGTCTGCACGCCGCCAGCCACAACTCCGGCGACACAAACGCAGCGGCGCCGCCGCATGCGAGTGCTCCGCCTCCACGCGCCTCCGCCGCGCGCACGCGAGCGCTCCGCCTCGCGCGGACGTGCCGCCGCCGTACGCTCTGGTCGCCGTGGCCACCATGGCCACTGTAGACGTCAGCCTGACGTCACGGTGGTCCCCACTTGCCATTTTTTTTTAAAGGAACAGAAAATTGAAAAAAATTCATAAATAACCACCGACAAAAATATAAAAAATATATCAAAAGGCTAGAAAAAATAAATATTTTTGACAAAAAAACAAACATGTTTGAATAATTCAAATTGGCCAATATTTGGACAATTTTATGGAAAAAATACAACCATACTTGAGCACACCAACTCAAATTTCAAATTTGCATATTTCAAAAATTTAAAACAATTTCCAAACCTGATAATTCGGTAAGCACTAACATAATTAAAATTTGAATAATTTCCAATTTACACAATTTTTACAATCTTTTTGAACATTTCAACTCAAATTTCAATACATTCCAATACGGACAATTATTAAATTCACAACATTTTCCAAGCGCAGACTTTTTAGAGCTCCAATAATTTCCATATTTCAAAACCTTTTTAAAGTAGCCATTTCCAAATTTGAAATTTACCAAACAGGCGCGGCATTGCCGCGCTAAGTTGTCTACTGACTACTGTGATCTAATCTTTCCCCCTAATGTAGTGCACGGCACAGCAGACCTAAGAAATTTAACTAATGAATAGGTGTGTATTTCATTGCTACTATATGCACGTGACAAGAAAAATTATTTGTCGTTTTGGTTTTGTAAATATTGACAAATCTTTGAACAGAAAAATATGGTTTAACCTCAAAAGTGAATAGTGAAAACAAATATTATGCCTTTAATGCAGGGTGTACAATTGTAGAGTTTTTAAGATTTCATAATATATTTCAACTTATTTAGCTGCTTAAAATGAAATTTAATTAGACATGTTTCAAGTTAAACTGGAATATTTGGAAAACCAGAGGGATTGCAAATTCTTAGAGGAGAAATGTATTGGTACTTATTGGACAATCATCATAAGATGGTGTTGGGTGTGCATAAGGATCCAGCTGAATTAATAAATCTATTAGGATACAAATACATGAAATTCAGTTCTATTGATCCATAAACATATAATTTTACTTGCTGGCAGAAAAACAAGTAATCAAAATTGATATTATTTTTTCGGTAGTTTTGTTTGACCTTTCACGACTAATTTTTTAAAACCTTAAACTGCTAGAGAGAGAGCAAGAAAATTGTGTTGAGTGGTGTATTTGTCAATACATTTTAATTGACTTCTCATCTATTCTTTTTAGAGTCTACAACAATAATCTGTTATATTCGGTGGAAGGATCAAAATATATGCATAATTTTTTTGTTGCTTTTATATAGATCTCCTAATTATCAAGAGGATGATAGAGGGAGATGGAAGATTGTCAATCGAAGTCATACGGCGGGAGCAGAATCAGGCGAGTCATATATTAGCAAATCTCGGACGTGTGCAAGGCATGTCAAGGGTCTGTGCACACGGAGGTCCAGCTGAAGTCCTGACATGCTGTCAGGCAGATTGTAATCCCGCTTAATCTCTCTCTCTCCATCCCCAATTCGCAAAAAAAAATATAGATCTCCTAATTATCTTTAGAATAGTTGCGTCTGATGATTATGTCCCATTGAAAGTAGGCTTCAATTTGATTTTTTTAGTCGATGATAACATTACAGTTCCCACCACTATTCCAAAACCGTACACGAAACCTTAGCTTCATACGGCTTCCTATGATAAAAAAGGTAAGATTGTTTCATTTCATTATTAGCCCCCGTGGCGTAGATATGTCAGATAAAATATATTGAAAAGTCTTAAATTGGACCAAAGAAATTCCGTCAGCTAGAATAAGAAAAGGCCCTTCCGAATTGATCTCATTAGAACAAAATTAGTTACCACTGATGGGCACATGCATTAATATCTCGGTTTGAATTTTAGAAAGTTTAGAAGCATAAATTGTTTAATCAGAATGATGGCAGTAAAATGTACACTCAGACCCATATAAATTGAGCTCGCGTTATTTATGTTTTGGTCCACAATTGCTATATACATTTATTTACCCACCAATGACGCAGCTATAGAGAAACATCATTGATCAATGTACATGTGTTCCCTCTGATGCAAATATGTGTGACATGGATACTGTACGAATCCAATCCTTAAATAACACTTAAATTTTTACTCCGATGGGCGTCATATACACTTAGTGTTAAATTAACAGTAACCAAAAAGAGAGCCACATATGTGCATGGATATTGTACGAATCCAGTCCATAAAATATACTTATATTTACTCAAATTTTATACGTGGCATGGACGTTTATTGGATTAAAATAGTAAGTGAAACGAGAGAATTGCTCCCTTCTAGATAAATTGATGGCTAGGCATCGACCGTACAAAGCTATAGCAAATGGGCCAAGGTACCATAAGGTCCATCGCTTGCAAATAAAAGCCCCACGGTTACTTTGCAAAGGTTCAACTGGGTTGTTCGAAGTGTTTTAAAAACTCAGTTAGATTCCTAAAAGTCTTAGAAAAGGCACTTATATTTACTCCAAATTTTATACATGGCAAGGACTTTGTGTTAGATTAATATAGTAACTAAAAGGAGAGAATTGCTCGCTTCTTGATAAATTGATTGTCAGACCCCGGATCCAGAGTTATACATAATTGTTATGTGCTCTTAAACATGATAGTTCACTGTTACTGGGTTACCAATCCCAGGCAGCATTCCACTGCAGGCGTGCCGGGAACACCTGTCACACAAAACCTCTCGAAAGACTACCAAATTTAACTAAATCTCAAAATGGTTATACTCCCGCCGAATCAAATTATCATAGTGTTTTATATTGAAATGTTTATTTATTAAAAATCACCCTCATATGTGTTCATAACAAACATTTTTTATTGAAACACATATGATGAATCAAGGAAAATAAAGAATTTGTCTGGACAATCTCATGGAAGAATAAAATATTTAGCCAGCTGACCACAACCTATTGTAGTCGTGAAACTGATTGATCTCTTAAACATTATTATCAATAGACCCTGACTAATTAATCCACTAACTATACATATACGCCATCGACTGAGAAATTATTATTTACACATCAACATATAGAAATGGGTTTAAAAAATTGGTGAGCGTAATATGAGTTTAACCTTACACCGAACTAACATCAAATAAAAACTACATCCTAGACTGCTATATAAATTTAGTTCTATGTACTTATCTAATAACAACATGTACACAAGACATTATACCTTTGATAAGTTTTTGTATGTCCTCATCAACTATTCCCCCAAAAATTTAAAATTATTAAAGATGTCTCCCGCTCAAGTGATGTTTTATTTACCATGATATTTATGTTGAGTACAGAACTACAATAACTCTAATGACGTCCTGACGTCACGTTGGTTCCCACTTGCCAGTTTTTTTTATAAAAAAAAGAACAGAAAATTGAAAATTTTCCATAAATAACCACCTACAAAATTATAAAAAATATATCGAAAGGCAAGAAAAAATAAAAAAAACTATTTTTTGCAACAAAAACAAACATGTTTGAATAATTCAAATTGGCCAATATTTGGACAATTTTGTGGAAAAAATACAACCATACTTGAGCACACCAACTCAAATTTCAAATTTGCATATTTCAAAAATTTAAAATGATTACCAAACCTGATAATTCTATAAACACTAAAATAATTAAAATTTGAATAACTTCCAATTTACACAATTTTTACAATCTTTTTGAACATTTCAACTCAAATTTCAATACATTCTAATACGGACAATTATTAAATTCACAACATTTTCCAAGCGCAGACTTTTTTGAGCTCCAATAATTTCCATATTTCAAAAACATTTTAAAATAGCCATTTCCAAATTTAAAATTTACCAAACAGGCGCAGCATTGCCGCGCTAAGTTGTCTAGTATATTATATAGGGCGACTGGTCTTTCCGTGCAAGTCACGGTCCACGTGTTTAGAGAAAATTGCAAAAAACCACCACAATTGGTGGTTCGGTTGCAAAAGACCACCGGTTTACAAAAAATTCGCAAATCGCCACCACTTTTGAATGACAGCGTTGCAAAAACCACCGTTTTTTCCTGTGACCACGATTAGCTAAGTTGATGCTCGTTCTGACCAGTATGGCCCACCGTCAGACGTGACGTGGCTTGTGTAAATTTTGCGAAAAAGTCCTCCATATTTTTTCCTTGTTTTTTTTTCCCCATGCTCGCGTTGACCCACTCGCACGCACAAGCTAGCACGGCACCCAGGCCACGAGCGGTCGACGGCCACCGGCGCGGCCACGGCGCAGGCCACGACCACGCCACGCCACAGGCCACGGCGCATGGGCACGGGCGCGGGCGAGCGCCGGCCGGCCACGGCGCAGGCCACGGCCACACACACACAACTCGATCAGCTAGCTAGCAAACATGGCGAACACCAAGCTCGTGCTCCTCCTGGAGGTGTCAACGTTCGCCGTGGCCCAGCACCACGCCAAGCCAGACCCGTGCAGCGGCGAGGACGACGGCTCTGTGCTGGGCACGCTCTGTGCTGGGCCGTGGCGCCGTGGCCTGCGCCGTGGCCGTGGCCACGGTGGCAGGAGATCGACTCGCGTCGGCTTCACATCGAACTTGACCAGGACGAGGACGATTCCTTGGATTGGGGACGTCCTGGGACGATTCCTTCGACACGGATGGGTAGAGGAGCGAGGCGGACCTACTAGACAAGGTCACGGACCACGGCATAGACGTTGGCCGTGAAATCGATGGAGCACGCCGGCGGCGACATGAACTGGAACTGCGCATCAACCTCGTATTCCCCAATTAGTTGCCGACGATGCTAGCCACGCCCGCACCCTACGTCCAGCACCTCGCCGCGTCCGCCAACATGGCCGGCGCGACATGGCCGGCGCCGACGGCCGCAGCAGCAAGCCCTGGCCGGCCGGCGCTCCGGCGGCCGCCCCCGCGCCCGCGCCATGGCCGGCGCTTGCCTGCACGCCATGCCTCCTCTTGCCCGCTGCCGAGCGCGACATGGCCGCGCCGACGGCCTTCGACAGGTGCGGCAACCGAGCCGCCGCCGCAAGCCCTGGCCGGCCGGCACTCCGCGCGGAGACGAGGCGCGGGGCGGCGACGCGCGGAGCCCTGGCCCTGGCCGCCTCGCCGGAGCCGCCGCAAGCCCTGGCCGCCTCGCCGGAGCTGCTGGCAGCCGCCGCCGTCCACCCATTGACCCAGGCGGGTGTGAGGGGAAAAATAAGGAAAAGGAAAAAAATAGAAATAGAATATTTTTTACTTTTCTTAAAAGGGAATGAGCTGACAATTGGTCCCATGTAAATTTACAGAAAACCCCAAAATTTATAAGAGGTATCACTTACCGTTTCATGCCAACTAATACTTGCCACATCAGCTTGACAGCGGGCCCCATCCGTCAGTTTCGTACTTAACTGAGCGTCGCGGACAGTTAGCGTAGAAGTGGTGGTTTTTTGAAAGTGGTGGCGATTTGCGAATTTGTTGGAAACCGGTGGTCTTTTGCAACCGAACCACCAATTGTGGTGGTTTTTTGCAATTTTCTCACGTGTTTACATGTTTCATACCGAGTACAACACCTACACCAAAGTCTCCGTTTTCGCACCGAAACTGGACTCCTAACTTCCTAGTTGCCCCTGGATCAGAGTCGACTTTCCTTCCATGTTGTAGTAGACCTCACTGAGCCTTCGTTCTGAAGTTATCTTGCCTCTAATTGTGGCGGATCAGGTTCCAAGCGTCCTACTGATGAATCAGGTTCCAAGCGTCCATGTCGTAGTAGACCTCACTGAGCAATCGTATATGTCTACCAAGCGCGAAATAATGCAGCACGTGGATTTAACGGACTCGACTTTCTCCTCTCCAACCACTTCTGCAAAAACAAGAGGGAATTATTTTAATGCGAAGTCGTAGCGCAAAAGAAAAGCACGTGGTTTGTGGTGCTATCGCCTTGTTTCACTTAGTAGTGATTCAGGGATTGCCTGAATCTGCTCTCCTACCGTATTTAATTTTGTTGGCTTCCATAATTTGTACTCCCTCCGTCCATAAAAAGATGTCTCAACCTAATCTAAGTTTACATGTATCTACACATTAATGTAGATACATGCAAATTTAGATTAGCTTGAGACATCCTTTTGTAAACGGAGGGAGTACCTGTTTTTGGCCGTCTGCCAGATTTACAGGTTGTTCGAATAGGTAGAGGTTAGCAGAAGTGCCCCTATTCTGTGAGGGAAGAATCGCGTGCGCAAATAGTAGACGCGCCAACTTATTGTTGGGATTGGCATCCGAATCCTGGAGAATGGTTAAACCCTAGTGGACGTGCTTGAGTTGAAGCCGGAAGCAGGAGTAGCCGGACGTGGAGAAGCGACTAGACATGGCGAAGCAGGCTAGAATGGAGATTCAAAGATGCAATACGCCAGTGCCAGCCAACACGGTCAAGTAAAGGCCAGAAGCAGGAGCCGGCTTCAGCTCAGAGACCATGGCGCGAGTCGTGTCCAACTGGAGCAACGCGTTAGTTGACGAAGAGGCTGGGAGGTTAGCCCACATGTAGAGGCGCTCCCCAAGTGCCATTTTTTGCTTGATTCATCCTCCAAAACGCTGTCGTGCGGCACATAGGTTTGATCGGACGGGATGACAAAATTGTGGGGTATGTAAAGTATGCAACTAAGTGCAAAAAACGGCCGCACACTTCTCTTTCAATGACGCTTCACTACTTGAATTTGGTCTTCTTTGAAAACTTGGCTTGGGATCTTGACCCGATTCATCAGAAGCGAGATTCTAGGAAGGCTTTGTCTTCTCTTGCCATGCTTGTTTCTTGGAAGTTTGGACGGAAATAAACATGTGTGGTTTTGGAACCAATCAATGACTCCAACCATGCTTGAAAAAAAATATCGAAGACGAGGCAGCTGTGTGGTGCATAGAGGGGGCTAAGGGTTTGAGTAATTTAATTCCACGAGAGAAGGATTCCGTTTGTTTGCTCTTTGCCATTTCCGGGCATGACTAGGCTTGTAACACTCTTAAAAACTACTCCCTCTGTTTCATAATGTATGATGTTTTAGCATTTGTCTACATTCGCATGTACACAAATGTATCTAAACACACTTCATGTGTATGTTCTTCCATTTTAATATGCATCTCAATAACATGTACAATATCTAAAACATCTTATATTTAGGAACGGAGGGAGTACTTAATTAATGAAAATAGAATGTTCTTTGCCTTGATTAAAAGAACAAATTGGAAATTTCGAACCGCAAAGCAACTAACTGAATTCTTATTGCTGTAAAAAGTGATTTCTTATTAAAAAATAACATACTCAGGGCAGAGAAGCAGGGTGTTTATATTTTGGATAATTGTGATTAATATTCAACTATTAGCGAAAAAGATTAAACCTCCAACAAGGTCAAGCCAAACCCCATGCACAATAGTCTTGCAATAAACCATACACGCGCAGTCCCTTATTTAGGTCCCTAGATCGAATCATATACACGCCTAAACCAACTTCGCGGCGTGCAGTCACTGATTCTCCATGGCAGTTAATACTGCAAAAAATGTGGATGCACGACCTAATACCTCACTGGCGGGCCACAAAACATGGACTTCAAATTGTAATGAAAAAACAGAAATGTTCCCTTGATTCAGCTAGCGGGAAAAAAAGAAAGTGGCAGGCTTAGAATAGGCAGTGTCTCCATCTAGAAGCTGCAGAGCAGGCGGTCCTGGCCTCCTGGGCATCCATACAATCAGTTACTGCAATTCAATCAAAATCAAGTGGCTAATTACATGGAATCAATTTCCAAGGCATAGTTTCTTAGTATCGAACTCTTCTCGCTGTTTGATACTTCCCCAAAATCTACATCTAAATTGACACGAACACTCAACAAGTTATCTTTACAATGATCCAGTACCCAGTCCTTGGAGAAGACCACCACCTACAGGCTACAACCAATAGCAGATAACTGCTTCCCAACATCCAGATATATACATTTACTGCTAACTGAGAACCGATGATCAGTTAAACTACGATCTTGCTGAAGATTAAGAAGTTGTGTAATGCTGCCATCATACACCTGCATTCTGGTTGTTGCCAGCCAGGATGAGAGAAATCTCCAAACCTCTGCTAAAAGCCTGGTTAAACAGCAGTCGCGTCTGGAAGGTGGAAATGAAGGGGAACCACGAACAGATGGCTATGGGTACAAAAATGATCATTCCCATGCCAGCGTCATAGAGTCGGGCCAGGGAGCGCACTGTTTTCCACAAACCTAGTCGCTTCACTATAGGTTTCCATGCCACAGCAATCTGTATAAGCAAAAACAGGAATGATAATAATCAGTAAGAAACTGCTGTACTTAAAAAATTTGGGAGTTAATGATGTTCGAAACAGATTCGAAGGAAAGCTAACGGTAAACAAACGAACATAAAGACTGTTTTCTTATTTTGCAAAGGCTGAAAGATATAACATCCCTGTGTTAACATCCTATAAATCTTTTTTATTTGCTACGCAACATTAGTAGATCCATTATAGCCAGATTAATTTCATGGCACCAAAGTTGCCCCAGGAAACTCACCGAAAGAATTCCCCATCCAGTAGGTACATATGCCAGAATTGAAGCAAGCACATCTGTAAAACTAAGCCGTGTCGACACAATCGCTACTATAAAACCATTAATAGGGCAATACTTTTGACAAGACGCAGGAACAATTGGAAATGAACCATTGCCTTGGGGTTTAAACTGAATATCTGCACATCAATAAAGAAAGCAATAGAGGTGAGCAACTCAAGCAGTAGAAAAGCAAGTATGAATTAGTTAACATTACATCATGAATCCACGTACCATCAGGAGGACAAAAAGCCCTCCAAGCACAGCCCAGGATACCCAATATACCTGCAGTGCCAAGGTAATGATATTTACATTTCTTGATAAAGTAAGCCAAGAAATAGATGCACTTGATTCAGTAGGGCATTCCACAACTGTTCCCCAAAAAAGAAAACACACAACTGAAGACACGCATCCCATCACCTAAAAATAAATAAACTAAAAAATCTCTGATGGCAAACAGGCCAACAGTACAATTAACTACATAAAAACCCATTCATAGGTAAGCTTTGTCTGTAAATGTGTATTATTACACATTAGTGTAACAAAGAAAAGAACATGATATGAAAGCAAAAGTATATGTATGATCAAGTACAAGTGGAAGATCAACAGTAAATACAAATACAGACTGTCAGGCAAAGTGTTTTAACTTTGGAACAATAGATTTCACATTCAATTATCACTAAATTTTGTGTCAACAAGCAGATGAGTGCTAAAACATAACATACCAATAATGCCGTGCTTGGTTCGCTTGCATCCATGTGGTAAACAACTCCATACTGGAAAATGAAAAATCTTAAACTAAGTATAGTTTCCAGTATCCTCCCACGAAAGGTCTGAATATGTCCCTGAAAATGAAATATTTGGAAATGAATTATATTCAACACCATGGACCTTGAGCAAGATATACAGTTAATATTTAGAGCTTCAAATTCCAAATGGAATACATATTCAATACCAAATGAAGGACAAAAGTTCAACTACAGCCTTAGGGAGAGAAATTATGCAAATGTTTTCATTGTTCTCTTCAATTGTGTCTAATTCAAATAATAAATGCGGAAGAGCACACCAGTATGACAGTCAGTGTTGAGGAAGCGCCAAAGCAGCAGAATTTGACATAGCAGTAAAGTAGAAGATAAAATGAGCTTATTGAAGCTAGAGTTGTGGATTAATGAAACATCTATGTAAGAATTCAAAAGCATAAACCTCAGGCCCAAGATCGGGTCTTATTCGAAGAAAATAATTTGAAAGAGAGCACCAGTGCACTCAGCTCTAGAGGAAACGCCAAATCAGAGGAGGATAAACAAGGCAGATGCCGAAGACAAAGTGAACTTATTAAAGACTAGAATGATGGGGTTACGAGCCTACGACATCTATGCAAGAATTCAAAAGCGTAAACCTCAAGGTTTCACAGACACATGACAACAGTTTCTCATGATATCATCACGCTGCTATAAGATAATAGGGTATTTGTAAAAAAATAAAGTTGGATTTTTCGATTTTGTCTCTATGCTTATCAAGTTACAGCCTACAGAATATTGTCATTATAATATGATTCAGGTTTTGACATAATAATACAGCAGACATATGACATAACAGATCATTTTGAGACTTTAGAGGTTATCAGATCCAGGCAACATTCAGTTACCAGTTCTTCGTCCCACCAGGCTTCCCAGCTTTCTTCTCCTTTAACTCCAATACCACCCCGGTAAAATAGCCAGTTTGTCCAGTCTCTGAAATCCTCAACAACTCTGAGAAATAAGGGGAGGGACAGAGTTTATCTTCACCCTGACAGTTTAAAGTGATTGGCCAGAATAGACATACAAAAAATGCTTAGTGGCTTACTTCTGCCATTCAAATCCAGACGGGTTGAAAATGTAAGGAGCAAAAAGCCAGGAAAGCGCCATAAACCAGCTACTTATGGAGAGTAAAATATAGCCAATTGCTCCACCATCGTTAAACCCATAAGATAGAAAGATCACCAACAGGAGTGCAACCTCCAATCTACAAAGGGAACAAGAATGTTGGCTTGGATAATACTGAAATTGCACATATAATTTTGAAAGTAACATCACAAGAACAAACCCTTTCACGAAATGGCTTCGGGAATAAAGGCGGTAATTCTCAGCAAATTTGATGTGCCGTACCACAAAACCCCTTCCAGTTGCTCTATACTGGTAATAAAAAGGAAATATAGAAGATTAGTACCAGTGTGAAATTTTCAACAACAAAATTGTACACCGAAATTAAGTAATTATCAAACATCCTTCGAGAAAGGCCCTACCTTTGCACCCCCATGTAATATTGTGCGACCAAAGTAGTGAGTCCTTGTTCCAAGAGAGAAAGTGAAAAATACAGAGCATAGTTGGAACTGCATTGTAATGAAGTTGACAAAAGCCTGCACCGGACATTCACATGTAAGGATACATTCCTTGCTGGTCTCCCGGTTAAACTTTACAAAGAAGAGTGGCTATTCATGCACAACGCTAAAAAATAGTGCAAAGGTTCCATAGAACACTAGAAATATAAGCTCATCTCAGCAGAACAACTAGTGATGTCCCTGAAGATACAATATCACGACAACTTAAAATCTAGGAAATGAAAATAGTTTTGAACCGAAAGGAAGATAACTATATCTACAGTCATGGTCCTCTATATAAAAAAAGTTCATTTTACACTTAACTTATTTATTGAAAATACTTTTACAGAGTAGGTATGATAATAAACCAACCGTAAATACTACTCCCTCTGTTCCATAATATAAGATGTTTTAGGTATTCCAATACGCCTTTTCGAAAAAAAGGTATTCCAATACGGACCACATACGGACCCGTATTGGAAGGGAGGGAGTAGAACATAAGCCAGAAGTCTGCAAGGGAAAGGAAAATACCGTCAAGACACCTGCTTCCAGGATGAGACCTAGAATCATGGGAATAGCAGTAAACACACCAATCTGGAAAAGAAACTGGGTGTTCAGAGCCACAGTCAGGGCTTTATTCTGCAATATATGCGCCCTATTCTGAATTGATTCTCCAACACCAGATAAAGCCTAAACATAACATACAAAATATGTCAGAAAAAAGGTGATGCCAAAGAAAACGACAAAAAAGAAGTAAAGAATCTCCAGATGTCAAAGGAAATTTCAACATATGAGAAACTTACACACCACTAATACTACATATGGTCAAAATGTAAGCCTTTTAGGACCTTAACACATTCTTCAAGATGGTATTTTGACAATCAATTTCAGTGCAAACATGTTGGCCTCGCACAAAATAATTGTATATTATATAATTATATTTCATGATAAATCTAGTGATAACAGCTTGATGTTTTGTATGTTACTAATTCTTTCTTTATAGATGGTCGCACTTGGAAATGTTTGATTGGTTAATCGGAGGCAGTAATAAATAAGTGAAGGAGTTTTGCTTGAAAAGAGGAAGGGTCACAAACTCACAATTGCATGCAAAGCTTGAGAATTGCATGTACTATAACATATGTGAGCTTTATAGACACAAAGTAGCACGTACTGGAACAAGAGATGAGAAGTCTGAACGAGCCAGTAAAGTAGTGCTTATGTTGTCACCCGATGCTTATGTTTAAATTACTAAAAAATGACAGACCCAGTGCATAGAGCCTCCCACACAAGGTGGGGTCTGGGGAGGGATTATAGGAACCTAGTCTTACCCCTGCAAAGTGCAGCGCAGGGAGGCTGCACGAAAAGTAGTATAGAGAACTAATAGCCAAGACATCATTCAAGCAAGATGTGCATGGGAAGCTGGAACAACAGTAATTAATAGCATAGCAATGATACCCCTCCATCCTATTATATAAGGCGCCTAAGAATGAATATTCAATCTTACCAGATAGGTTTTCCCATAAAGAAATATGTACACAGTCAGGACAGTTAGCTGCAAAAGAATAAACAGTTAAAGATTAGAAACTGTGAGGGAAGAAAAAAAATGACAGTAGAATCTATATTTTCTACCATAACAAGTTTCAGCAATGCCACTTTCAATAATACAAATACAGGTAAGGCTCATAATGCACAGACTGCAGAACATTTGAACGAGAAAGTTGTGTTTACCAGGATTGATTATACATAAAAGATGTACGTAATGTAAATAAAATATTATAGGATCTTACCGAGCATTGTGGAAACGAACAACACAAAAAGATTAACAGAAAGGAAATTATCAAGCTTGATGAAGAGATTAAATACCGCTAGCAACTGACACAATATCCCTCGGTTTGTAAACAGATAAAAATTTGGAAATGGACACGGTTTCCATTATGCAAATATAAATTGTATTACTCATTGTGATATTATGAACATTTTGTGATTACAAATTTAACAGTATGAGTCTCACAAGACGAGAACAAAGAATTATCCATATCTATATGAATCAAAGTTAGAGTTAGACTGAACGTGTTTTAGAGCATCAACTATTTACAAACAGGGTAGTAGGAAACAGCGCTGGTAGAATAAACCTAAGATGTTGTATCAGCAAACAGAATTACCATAGTGCAGAAGTAGAACCCAATAGTTGTCACATAGAAGGATAACATCCTGAAAAAGTCAAAAAGCTGTCCAAGTCTGTATATATCTCGGCTAAGAACTTGTTCACCGTTCCCTCCAGCAACTTTTCCTTCAAACAGCGCAATCTGGTTAAGCCCAACATCTCTTCCTTTACCAACCTACATAATAAGACCATCAGTATGTTTGTACTTCACTTAAACAAATAATGGAAAATGTGTGGCAAAAGAGCATCACACTGAGAGTCTGAGACCATCACTATGTTTGTTTAAGCATTTTAATCATCAAACTAAAGAATTCAGCGGTGTACAATATGAAATATTGCACGTGTATGTAACAAATCCTATTTTCAGCCGGACAGGTATTTCATTAGTTCGCTCATTGACCAGCAGGTTAACTAGCAGTGTAATACCGTCACACACAAGAAAATTTTAACTAGTAAATCCACGATCCAATGCTAGATTGTCCAACGATAAGACTCTACGAGTAACACACATGAAGCAAGACTTGAAGCATATTGGCAGCTCAAAAGAGGAATACCTCAAAGGACGCTAGTTTTTGGATTGGAAAACTAATTAAATTTGGCTGTGCAAATATGTGTGTATTTGAGAATATTAACGCCAACAACATTCATCAAAATACATGAAACACTTGTGTTGCTTACTTTTCTTGAGACACTGGGAGTAGATTCATAGAGCATTAACTAATATGATGATTAATGAATTTACTTAGATAAATAGTTTATGGGCCAGTTCTTTTGGTGGCTTAAAATAAGCCGCCCCTCCCCAGCTTCTCTCATAATCCATCTAGCTTACTACTTGGTGCTTCTAAACTAGGGAGGAGGCGGCTTATTTTTAAAGCGGCTAATAAAAGAACTGTGTCTATATGCTCCAATTTATTTTAGCACAAACTGTAATGTAGTTTCATAGTCTCGATTCAAAGACTTAAAGGCACATAGTAGATCAGTTCTGCTATTAAATCTATCCTCGCCAAATCCTGTAGCACAGTTTTGTCCAACATACAGAAACGGATGTGATGACTAAGCAAATAGAAGATTAGCTTGTCTAGAAAGCTTCGTAGACAACAAAGTAACAAATTTTAAGGTTTCCGCTGAATGAAATAATTAGAGATCAGCAGGTAGCTACAGCGGAAATAAATACAGTTAAAGAATAGACCTGAATATACTCATGATGAGTTATGTTCCCCTGCCGCAACGTAGAATTGAACCCTGCAATCCATAGATGGTGCATCAGTAAGATGCTACAGCTCCATGAGTAAAGTGTATTGAAAAATCCTCTAGCACGGAGAAGAAACCTATTGAGCATATACGGAAAAAGTGAAAAAGATAACACCAACAATTGAACATATTGATGTCATATGAAAGAGATCCATCCAAGAATATGAGAAAATGAAATAATACTCAATATCTAGATTACAAAACACTGTTTTGCTTTATGAGCCCAACGGAATACAAAGAAGATATGGTGCTCACAGATGTGGGAATGTGTTAGCCTATAATGTCGAGATTACAAAATGGGCTTGCAACAAATTATTATACTTACTTCATCTAAATAACTTTCCATGAATATCTAGATTTTCGGGCTAATAAAGCAATCTAATGTTATCGGTCTTGATACGCGAACATGAGAATTCAAAAGGGAATATGAGGAGAATCTTCAAATAAAATCCAGACCAAAAAATGGCAGATCATCTCTAAATGTGTAGAACGTATAAAAAGAATTCCATATTTATCAAAACGACCAGTTGGAAATCTGAAGATAAATTACAACTTGGAGTGAAAATATTTATCAGCTAGCATTACTAATCAGAAAGATAGGGCAGAATAATGCAACAATTCGTTTCAAATCTAACCTAATGCACACTGCTCAACTTCTGAAATGAGAAACAGATTGTTTCCAATAAATTATCTAAAACAGATAACCTGTGTACATCATGTTCTTGATACTAGTAATAGAAGAGACTAAGCACATACCTATTAGGACGAGACGAGGAAGAAAAAGGTATCTAATCTTACCTGCAAATATATCCTCGCTAATATTGATGATACGGGATGCCTTACTGATGCCGCCCCTTGTAATATGAAATATTCTATCGAAAACATCTGGGTGACCATAATGCATTCTCACTCTGCAAAAAACAGAAGATGTTAACAAGGTGTAATTCTAGGATACTCACGTGATATAGAAAACTGTTGTGTAAAAGCACTTACTTCAGTGGCTTAGAAAGAACACGCTGTCCTAATGTCACAAAACTAGTTTCCTGACTTGACATAAATGAGGCCAGGGAGGAAACACTAAACAAGAGAAAATGTTATTTTGACTGTGGGAGCCAAAGAAAATACACAGCCAAATTGTATTGAAATAACACCTTCCCGTGAAGACATGTTCTCTAACACCAAGAATTGAAGGCTTGAACTTGCCATGATCTTGAGAGAACTCCTCAAGCAGGTTTCTCATCTTAAGTGCCTCCTCGAAATAGTTATCCTTCAATTGAAAAGGCAACTCAACAATGATGGAACAAAACAGTTGACATATTTTTGCAGGGGATTGTTAGCCAAATCCTCAAACAGTGACAATACCAACAAATGAATGAACTATTTGTCTTGTCATCCTTTCTCATACGGACAAAAGATGGCAGTGGTAGAGAAACTATGCACGGGATATAAAACTACCAAAACGTGTACACATAAGAAGTACTGTGCACTGGAAAGTGAAGAAGATGTGGCAAGTAAATACATTCAGTAACAAGAAATGCAAAATAGTTGCTCTATGAAAAATGGTAGGTGGTGTACTGCACACAGCTTCATAAACGAGTACCTGATTCATATCAATAGTTTGCACGGCATTTCCACGAGTAAATATTACAGCATGATTCTGGTTTTCAGGTTTACCCTCCCCAAGCTTTGGATTGCCAGGCAATTTAACGGAATAAATTTCCTGCAACAGAAAATTTAATTTGGTAAGACCGAACACATTGCTCAGACTATAAAACTCAATGTTGAAGTTTATAGTTGAAGATATTGACTTCCTTAAGCATGCAATGGTCAGGGATATTATAGTGGTGCTTATATAAATAAAGCTTATTATCATCAAGTAAAGAATATGAGAACTACTCCCTCCGTTCCAAATTAATTGACTTCCATTTGTCCACATGTGGATGTATCTATACGTGTAACATGTCTAGATACATCCATGTGTGGACAAATGGAAGTCAATTAATTTGGAACGGAGGGAGTACAAAATAGTATCAGATGACCACCAATGCCCTCAGTGGACCAAAACAATCTTAAGAAACTAACATACGGTAGCCATTAAAGGTGTGAAAAGGGGGGGAACGGCCGAAACCCAAGGAGGAAAGGCATCAATAACTAATTGCCACTAACCTTGTCCTTCCCATGTATGTCAGCTTTAACAAGCTTCGAGTAATACTCAGTGCTAGGCTTTCCATTCTTAATGCTCTCGACAACATCAATATAAGCAATTCTGAGAGCTTCATGTCTGAGAAAGAAAGAAAAATTAGAGATGATGTACTGGTGTAGCACTATATACTACGCACAAAAAGAAAGAGCTAACCAGCTCCGTCACTGATTCTAAGAAGAGGAGCAACGTTTATTTAGCATGAAAGAAGAGAAGTTTCTAAAATATAAAGCTAACTGTTTCCCTTCTCTTTTCCATGCTTTGGCAGGTAAGAGGAGCAACGCTTATTCATATAAGAGCTAACCTTTGCATTAGGAGGGCTATATCCGCAGCTTCTTGTTTCCCTTCTCCTTTCTGTAACCCATAAATTTGACAGGTAACCACGTATGTAAACTTCAAATCAGCCTGTGCGCGAGCTTCAGGTGAGTACTCAAAATGTGTGTCCGCCAGACCAGCCATATCAAAAGCAGATTCGAGGTCTAGAAAAAAAACATCAGAAAAGGATGTTACATGCACTCGGTTAATTAAAATTTATGTGTCTCACAGGAAGAAAGTAGAAATACCTTCAGAATGCATTCTCTCCAGATAACTTTGCAACATAAGAGCCTTCCTGTAATACATCATCCCACGAACTGCAGAGCAACAGTTACAAAATATGGTTACATACATAGGAAAAGTATTTCCAAAAGGAATGTACAAATGGAAGAACATATTAAGTTCGAAATTACAGAAAACCTGTTCGCCCTAAGGTCTGCCCACGGTAAGATGCCCATAGCCGCAGTTCTAGTATATCATTCGCACTGCTAAAAAGTTCAGACTCTGCTGCGTTTTCATCCCTGTTGATGCGAGTAAGGAAGTTCTTCCATTCATCTGTATACAGAAGTAACCACATAAGAATTGTTGCAATAATAGTTAGGACGAGACACATACTTCCATATATTAACAAAGTAAAATGCATCCTCGCTTCTAGCTAGCACAAGAAGGGAGCAGGACAGTTTCCTGGCTGGCTTAGTTTAGATAGTAGCACTCCAACAACTAGGCCATGGCTGGTGGGTGTATGTATTATTCAAGCTGATAAGGAAAACTGACTAATTGGTAAAAACAAGTGGCACCAGATCAAATACACGTGTCACTATAGAACAGATCTCTGCAGTCTTCAAAGGAACATGGTTCGAGCAAGAAAACAAGGCGCTCTCTCAAGCCAATCCATCAGAAGCTGACCCATTTACATAACTGTTAGCAAATTTCACCATGGAAAGAAAGTACAAACCTGGATATATCTTCTGAAGATAAAACAGTGTACTTATACCATCTTCATTTCTTTTCTGGAGTTCAGCAATGCTATAAAGCACAGTCTCCGAGTAATATGGAGTGAACACGCTACAAAGAAAGTGGCTAATATCAGATGCACATAAAGCTAGTACAATTAAATAAAATAACTAAAGGACATGCCCTGAAAACTTTATCATTCCAGTAGAAAAATTCTCAGCCCCAGATTCAGGCAAATATTTAATCCACCAATATAAATATACTAAGGATTCAGTTTTAGTGTTGTTGTACTGATTTTGTCTTTCTTCAATACATTTCACTGATGTTCCTTCGTCATCAACACTTTTTTGTCAAACGTGGTGGCTAATACATATCAAAGAACATGTTTACGTAACTGAGTTGCAAACTGATTGTTATACCAATTCACAGACAAATAGGTATCTGCAAAGCTGGCTAACAACATGAGTCTTCCTATATTCTCGTATCACTGTAACTGTACGATACTCAGATGAGTCGTGACTCATCAGCAGGTTTTAAAAGAAACCTTGGCAGAAACTTGTTAACAGTTGTGAACACATTAGTTTCCAAATGTATCTGCCGAGATTTGCTTCAATTTGTGGCAAACATAGTATCTCAGTATATCATTATTCCTGGCCCTTTCGCAACTAAACATCCTACTGGTGACGTAACTACAAAAAATGTTGAAAATCAAAGGGAAATTGGTTTCAACCGGTTTCTAGAAATAATCAGTTGGTTACTGCTAAGTTATGGGAAACTTGACAGCAAAATAAATTATATTGAAGTTTAAAAGGCAAAAAAGAAACTTGCAGCTGTTACTATGGTTAGAACATGCACCCAGTGGAATCAGGTTCAGTACTGATTGTGAGATAATATAAACAACTCTACAGTTAATGGAACAAGCAGAAAAGAACTAAGGAAACCACACCTAAAGGAAAGCATTTCTGAAACAGGCCTTGCAACAGGCATTCGCATGAACAGAGAGTTCGTGAAGAATTCCAGTCTCCGACAGGCTTCCAGGTTTGTAGGAACATTCACAGCTGATTCTTTGATGGTCAGAAGCGAATGCAATCGTTTGATCAAGTCCTTCTGTATCCCATTACATCCAAGATAGATTAAATAATAGCTAGAGAGATGCAAGACAACAGGAAATATAAACTCAACAAGGACATAAGGCAATACCAATCCAGGGTCATTCGGCCACTTGAGATTATTGAAGAGGCGACCTTCGGCTCTTGCTCTATTTATCTGACTCCAATCCTCAATGTTACCACTAACATTCATACAACAGAATTAGAAATGAAATGATACAACGGCACACAGCTCTGACTATAAGGATAGAGCAGAACAGATTGTAAACAAAATGCAGACCTCATATCAACAGAAAGCACTTCGTGATGAACAACTTCATATAGGTCTTGAATGGCATTAACTGCCCCTTTCTTCATATCAGCAGATTCTGTTTCTTTCTGCAAAACATCATTTTAACATCATATAAGCAAACTACAGTAGTATAAACACCAAACAACACAGATTACATTTTAGGAGCGTGGGTAAAACGTTTGAATCCCGTGCTGGAAAAAGTTCATGTCATAATTGACTACTTTCACCAAAATCTGACACAACCCTTGAACAAAAGCAGATAATCCCCCTCAACTAACTTAATCTTGACCCAGGACAAGAGTAGTGATTTTGCCATGTGAAACTTGTGATGAGCAGCAAAAGGAAAAAAATGAAGTGCCTCGTTTCTCCTCAGACCTCGCCACTGCTCCAAGTCGATCTCCTGTCTCCATCCAAAGCCAAAACCATGCTGTCCACGACGGTGGTGGCACTCAACCACGACGAGACAAAGATAACTCAAGTGACGACAGAATAACAAACTCGGCAGAGCATGGGACAGGAGTATCAGAGCATTGCGCCCTGGCGGGAGAGAACGAATATGGAGGATTCTGGATTGGAAACCAAGGCTGACAGGAAGCGTTAAGATGAGGTGAACTAGGTAAGTGAGGAGTTCGACAGGCTGATTGATATGATGCCAAGTACTGGTGGTAGTCAGAAGCTACAGTGATTCTACTCCTATTTTTAGTTGCTGCTGATATATAATGTTTCTTGATGAGTAGTGTTAGATCGTTAGCAAAGTTATTCAGAACTAATAATTGTTGGTAGTAGTCAATGACTAAGGTTGTTTGGTGATAAAATGGCAACATTGCTCAATGATTTCCCACATATGCTTTCCCTGTTTCTTCAACCAAAACGACCTTTTGAGCAAAATTACTTCAGTTTGTGTTTCTTTCCAAGAATCAGTTACAAAGTAGCTCAATCCTCATGTTTGTCTCACTAAAGATGTCATAGCTCGATCCTTACTAACTTTTATTTCATAAATAAGGATATAATAAATGGATATGCTGTTAAGACACTTTGATACTAATTTTGCTCTGAAGTCAATGTCAGGAGAGGCCCAAATGGACATGCTACTTTTCTAAGCCATCGTTATATAAGTGCGCATGAAAACTGGACATGCTAAGAAGAGATGTCGTAGGCCATGAATAAAGAGCATGCACACCATATTTTATAAATCAGGGAAATAAATCCAACATAGGGCAGACCAAAATGGTGTAGGGGATGCTAGGAGTTTCAAGTTTCAACAGAACTTTTACAGTACCATGGATCTAGCTTGAGTAGATAGGGATCTGGGCATTTAGCTATAGAATATGGGGTTTCTAAGAGAATGAGTTCTAGCAAATTGTACAGGTTGGTTCCAGTCATAAATAAGGTAATCTTGCAGCAAATATGGCCTATGCACACGTGTAACTGAAAAGGCACCCATAAACCACAGCAGAGAAACTAAATCGTAACATATATACCAGTATTCCCGCTACAGCAACAAGCTTGGCAATGGCATTCGGCAATTTGCTGAAATGAATATCACTCTGGATCTGGTTCTTTGAAATGCTTTCTCGAATACCACCAAAAATCCTTTGCACCCTAATAATTACAAAATTTGATCATAAATCTGTTGAACTTCAAAGTGGAAAGAGGCAGGATGAACATGAACAATATTATTAAAAAAGTCATTACCAGAGATGGCCTTCTTTATCTAGTATAGATGTCAGGATATACTGAATGCTTTCAAAGCACTCCACGACGGCATATTGCATGTATTCGTCCTTTGAGATCCTTTGCCACAGTTCATCTTGTGAGTCATTGCAATCAACTGCAATATCTTTCGCCAAGAAAACCTGCAATTGAAGGGCAACTAATCACCAAAGAGACAAAGAGCAGAGGCATCATTGCGAAAACATGCAAGGGAATACGTGTAGAAATAGACATGATTTTGACTCTTAACCTTGCTAGCAAGCAAAAAAAGAGGCCACTGCACAATTGGAAGACCACCTTTATTCTGGGGCATCAAGAGTAACTCCAGTTCACTGCAAAAGGGTCAAAACATCAGATACACTGTATCCAGCTATGGCTTCAACGAAACAATAACACAGTTTTGAATTCTGCTTACGTGTTGTTAATATAATCCTCTTCCCGCAAATTCCTCACAATTTCATTCCAAAAAGGAGCGAATCTAGATGCATCAAACTTATTTAACTCTGCAAGCTGGTAAATTTGGTGTTTACCATGTCAAACTTATTATAACTAATAAATAGGAGCTCAAATAAACATTGAAGAAGTATTATGACTCCCAATGCAAGGAAGAAATCAGAGAACAATGATGACACCAAGCAGGGCTACATAGCACACTAAGACAGACATGACCACCCAAAGCAAAATAACAGCATTACAGATGGGCATCACAGGATAGAGACTCAACAAGGCCTATGAAGCAGATATGAGCAGAAAATGGAGGGTTAGGACTTAGTAATTACTAGGAGGACAGTAGGAAGAATGCCTATCAATTTAAATTGTGTTTTTTAATGTAAAATGACTATTCTGCAAAATATATATCAAATATATTTTCATTTTTGGGAACCAAAATATTCAAGAGTGAAGGTCATGGTTGATTGAAGCCAACAAGAGAAATCAATAGTATAGCTGACAAAACATGATAACTGCTGGTTCAGAGCTTATCACTTTCATCATTTCATGTCTATAGCAGACACTTTTTGTAACTTCAACCAGGTTATAAAAAGCGCCCTTAGGCACTGAGCGTAGGCAAAACGCCTGACGTTTAAATGTGCACTTAATTTCACTTACCGCTTTAATCCTTCAAAAGAGGGATCAACGGAGGAAAACGTTTAATCAGCGCCTCGCGCTTAATAGAACCTTGCTTCAACCACATACATGCATAAAATTTTGGAGTAGCTACGAGAAAATTGAACTCCATATTCGTCATAAAGATACTTCCACAATATGTTTAGAAGTTTCTAGTAACATCTTGTGGTAAATGTTAATAGTTAAATCTGAAAACTGAATCACGAGCCGTTTACAGAATAAAGTTTCTTGGCTCTAAAGGTACTAAATAAATGTTAAATTAAAAACAACATGCATCGACGGCTCCCACCAAAGAAAATTGAACTATAACGTAACAGGATGTAAAGTACAGATACCAAAAGGACACATACCTGACCAGATGATAGCAGTTGTTTCCTGTATGATTACCAAAACCAGCTTAGGTGGATTCAAATGAAGTGTAAAAAATAAACTGTTAAAACATTGAAAACCTTTTTGGAACAGCGACATGAAGTTTATCCATGAATGCTTCAGGGAACTTCTCAAAGAATCTGTGAACTGCTTCAACAGACCTAATCTGAAAGAAGAAGTACAGCCACCAGATAGGATAAATCAACAGATAATCAAACAAACACAAAGTATCACCATTAAGAGATGGAGCTAGAAAAGAAAGATATTGAAACATGAACCATGTGCTAGTGGGCAACCAAATGGTAACACATCCAACCCAAACTGGGGCGTAATATATTTATATGTGAATGGCATTTATGTACCCTAATTACAAGTGTGTTTGTTTACATAAAAAAGTGTGCTTTACATTGACTAACTACACAGTAATGAGAGGCCTCCTGACTTCCTAAGCTAAGTTGGTAGGATAGCTAACCACCCACATTTTCTATATTATAACTTTGTGGGTGGAAGTCTTCCTCCCACGCCTTCCATTTTGTTTACTTACTACACAGTGATAGTCTAATAAAATCTAGAAAATGCCCTCATAATAAACAGTTAAAGAACTAACCTCTCCCAGGCGTTCACGTGCACCAAGTAGGAATCCAACAATAGCAGACATGATGGTGTAAAATACATGGATGTCCAAAAGATAAATCTGCACAAACATATTCTTATAAATATATTCACTGCACATAAGAAAAAGTTACCTGCAGAAACAATAAGCCCAACACAAACAAGAACAAGCAAGCTGATGAAATAAGCATTGGCACATTTGGGCTCAGTTTGCGGTTGCTGAACAGTGTAGTACTGTGCTTATTTTATAATCTGCTGTAGAAAAATACCCACAAAAGTAAGCAAGAGCGGGTCAAACAAAAACTAAAATAGGCAAAAAGCAGGTGGGACAAGCGGGATTATGATAATCCACCGCAGTGCCAAACGCAGCCTTAACCCACCATGAACCGGGATCTCAATTATCAAAGTTGCATGGTAATTCAGCAAGATAATAATTCGACACGAAAATCATATTTACCAGGCTGTAATATCTCAGTGAACTTAAGCACCATGTCAAATTATAAGATAACTACTGTGATAAATGATACGACAAAATAAAGTGCGATCATTTTATAAGCTTATCATATGGCTGGGATAAAGCATATTCCGTTCACGTTCTGATATTATGTTTACACCACTGATCAGTTGGTGACATGAGGAAGTTCATCTAGTGACATGGAGAATTGTCAGTCTACATCATACAGTTCAAATTTAAAAATCAGCATCACATGCACTATAGATAGAGAGATGGGTAATAGCGGGTTTAGTCCTGACTTGTGTGCAAGTTTCACATAAACCCTGTGGAATCATCCATACCAACTGAGCTAACCCCTTAGGAGAAGCATTGGAAGCACAAGTCTATGGCATGATGTACCCAATCTGTCCATGTGGGAACTAACTGACGAACAATCAGTGCTCTTTGGGGTTCCAACTTTTAAATTCCAATGCCTTGGAAATATCTTATGCCCAACTGCTACTTATTGCCTACTTACTCATTTGTCTTCCATAGAAGCTATGTAAATAGTACAAATATTTTATCTTGCTAGATATTAAGGACATAGTTTATCTGTGTATTATCTCACTAAAAAAGGCATGTCTATGAATTATCTCACTAAAACAGCTGCATCCATGTTCAGGGTCAAATCTCGGACTGCATCTAATTCTCAGTGTTAATGGACCACATTGGCATATTTGAAATAATTCGTGTCATTCTTTAGAGTTCAGCAAGCAAGAGTTGCTCCTGCAGTAAGTTGTACTGTTTCAAAAAAGCCCCCAAAATCATACTGGAAATATAGTTTTCTTCTAAAGATTATGTGGTGTCGGACATTGTTTTGTCGTGATCATTGCTAATGCTTATGTGGTGTCGGTGATTATATACCATACCAAAAAGCTCAATGAGTGGGAGAGACGGAATGTGCGTATCAGACATATATGTAACGATAAGCTAGAAGGGAAAAAAAAGGTTACTTACTGAGATCACTGGAGCCCATAAAGAAAGGATTGTAAACGCATTATGGTTATCTGCAAGCATTCCAGCAGCCAACATGAACATTAAAAGCAAAGTTTACAAACTTACTTTCACGATAAGAAAATTGTATAGATGTTTTGTGCATTAAAGAGTACAGCTTAGAACATCTCACTGGGATTATGGGATATCAATGGAATAAATTATAATTAATTTCAAGCTTTTCCTCCAAAACATGGTGGCAGATTGCAACATAAAAGATTAAATAATGAGTTTTAAACTTAAAGGCACTAATATTTGGGAAGAGAGATACTTCTCAAAAACAAATATTTCCAACTATAAAATAGCAGGGGGCTAAGAAGCTGCAGTTGCTGCAGCGGCAGCTTCTACCAAACGACTCAGCTTAGTTCTCTAGTGCATCATTTGGATGCAGCCTGCTCTCAGGGCGTGTAAGTAACACTTTTAGTTTTAGTTCTATGAAACAGTGGCAGTACTTACTGTATTTTTTCTAAGAGAAATATGCAAGTGAACGATAAGAATCAATAGGTGCTGAAAAAGAAAGTGCTATGGTGGAAAAGGTGTATACATACTCTTTGAGACAAAGTCATGCCATTGATACTGTAAGTCTCTGAAACTGATTATCAGTTTTGTTGGTTCTACAAGAGGTTTAATCTGCATAAGAAAAGCCACTTTGAAATACAAATTGATGCTGGTAAGCGGGTGAACAAAGAAAGAACACATAAACTAAACTTTCCTGGAGAAAATAAGTAAATGAAAACTTTGCAGCAAGAATAACAAGCCAAAAGCCACATATCTGCACAGTAAATCAAGTTAGTGATGTGTGCTTCAACATGCCAGCAGAATCACGGAACTATGTTTCAAAGTTAGATCAGATTACTTGATATAGTCTAGAGGCCTTTCATGCATGCCTCTTCCAACATAATTGTGCTCCTTCAACAATAAAAAATGTCAGACACCATCAGCAGAAGATATTGCAACACAAATATTTCTACAGAAAGGCAGCTTTTAGGAAGTCAAAAGGCACCAAAGGACAAGACCTCATGCATCCACTGGGCAAGGCGTACAAAAGACCAGCGGTAGCAAGCATTGGCAACACCATGGCAACAAGGAACACTCATGAGAAGGCTGATGATTATCTGTACGCCCGCATATGCACTGATTACAACAACATATATCTTGAAAGTTGCAGACTGTGATCCATCTTGAAGTGCCTTGCTGAGAAATGATCAAATTATTATAACTTATGGAAAACAAACACTGATACCAAATAAAGAAAATTATTGATGCGCTTGGGCACAAAGCTTTGTTGAAGATTGTGCTCATGAATGCAAAGGCAATGAAGTCTTTAAGCAACTCAGTTTTTCATCCAAGTAAATTAGTGCAAAAAATTAGAGTTGACACCAAAGGGTCGCATTACTGCCCTCCTTCAAAAGTAGAATTGTCAAAGTAAGACCTCCGTGAAAGATTGGATGGCCGTGCATTAGTTTCTCCGGCAAAACCGAACTGAGGTCCTTACAGGCAAAATTTTAATCGTTTATAGTTTTTATACAATAGAAAGGCTGTTGCTCCGGGCTTAAGAGATGGTCGTATTTCAACCCATCAAGCCAGGGAACATTGTTACATCAAGGGCACGAGCCAAATTTTGACTGGTCATGTTATCTCTTCTCCAACAGTCAAAGACCAAACAATTATTAGTTGAGTGTCAGGATTGAAATGTTCCATGAATTCCAGTACTCATCTGAGCTATCTAAAAGAAACTCGATTGTGGTCAAAAAAATGCACTCGGTTTAAAAAATTCAACAAAGTCGCTGCCAGATAATAGGATCCTAACTTTATCATTCGGTGATTAAATACAAATAATCCAGTTCTCTATTATTCAATTTGTGCGGATATCAAAACTTACATATATAGGTAACAGATGCCCAATGAAGCCATGGTAAACCAACAGAATCGCCAGATCACTCTAGTAATGGCAGATCGGCGAGATGTTGAATATGCACCGTACATCATTAGAATGTCCAATAAACCTTCCTCGAACAAAACAAAACAAAAACAATAGAAGCAATTAATGAGCTATAAGAAACACTGCAAACGATCACACTAATGCCCACAAAGAGAAGTTTTTTTCATACTAACTCTCAATGAATTTCATTACGACATAAGTTGGACCCAAGCTAAGAAGTTCCAATACAGTATTGTTTTTGTCAAAACGACCATCGTTGAAAGCAATGATAGTAAGTCCCTGCATGCACATAAATAGAACACATGTAGGGTAAAAATGTTATAATGAGAAAGCACAAAATGATCCTCAAGGAAATATCATCAAAAATAAGAACAAGAACAAGAAAATTCTGCATCTTCCTCCTGAGCACCAATTTTCAGGGTACCATTAAAATTCCTAAACCTGTATGCGGATAAATCCGCAGACAAAAAATACAGTGTGGCCGGAACTCAGTATCATAATGTCAGTGTAATGCATGACAATGTAGCATATGAAGAGGAGTCATCTACCATTATTGTGTTAGCAACTTAGCATTAAAAAGTAAGATCGTGCAATATCTCAATAAGGCTAAATCATTCTTCCCTCTAAAACTGACTCCTGATGCAGCCTCCTTGTTAAGCCATATCACCTTTAAAATATTGATCAAATCATATATGACAAGAACAGATAGCTTCGAGAAAAGGTTGAAGTTTGCATTAAATAGTATGGGTTTCTTTTCCGTGAACAAACCCGCAGCACAGCACGGTTTTATACTTCGAGTTCACAGTAAATTAGGACTATCCCTTATTATTCCACTTCAAAATACAAATCCAAGATACAAGCCTTTAATTAGAATATTTAATATTGTGCTTCTAGCACCTCCTAACAAATGAATAGAACAAGTTTAAGATATCAAAACACAAAAGTGAAAAAAAAAAAAAAGACAAGGTAGAAATTTATGCTACATCCAAAGCAGGATACTGCGACCATTGTAAAATTTTAAATTTACCTGAAACATCATAATTAGGAACATCCAAAGGCGGTGAAAGCTGTGGTAAAGATGGAGAAAAGTTCTGTGTTCCACAAAAGATGTCTTTCCATAATGATGCTTCCGATGGAGCAAACCCTGTAAAAGGAACATATGACATTTTTTTTTAAACTACCGACCAATTCATTAATATCAAACTATTCGATGGTAGTGCAAAACTGGACTATGGTAGAAAGCCAAAACATTTAGGAATAAAATTCTCGGATTACAGCATGTTTAGGCAAGCTTAGGTCATCCAATATGGATTGCTTTGGGACTTCTTGGTTCATATGCTCTTAAGTGTTTGTTGTGTAGCTTGAAAATGTCGGGTTTGTATGGAGAGTTGCCACAATATGCTATGGCACATCTAGAACGTGAAATGGGAATATATTTCGTAGCTGAACAATGAGAAGTCCACATCCCTATTCATTGCACGCAAGCTACGCAATATTCATCTCCAAATCAACAGCACGCGAGTAGGGCTGTCAAAAAAGTTTAATCTCGACAAACGTTTTGAATTAGTCGCTGTTGGCTCAAGTCGAACTCGAGAGCTAAACAAACTGAGCTCAAGCCTGAGGACAGGCTCGCGAACTTCACAAGCTCGAGCTGGAACGGTTCCCTAAGGCTCTTAAAACACACGTAGAATACAAGGTGCCTCTATTTTTTTACTAAATAACAGGCCATGTATGTCATGTAGTCCTGCCACTCTTTCTTCTCTCAGCCCAACTCCAAGGCAGTAACAAACTCACGAGCCCATATCCTATTTTCCTTACTGAAACCCGCACATCTACGCAACCTGGCATGACACTGAGCACTATATAGTCCCACCACCACAGCTCATGGAGATTACAAATAAAGCTTCGTCTATAAAAGGAGGCTCGTGGCTGCAGCAGTTCACACTACCCGCACGTTCTAATACTGCGTGCATAATCTGCTCCTGAAAGTCAGGCGCAGATCATACTAACAAACCCATCGAACGGAAAAAAAAGGAAGAAACAGCATATACACATATTCATCCCGTTCCACCTACTGCAAGATCCATACAATCATGAATACAATTAATACGAACGAACCTCTTTCCTAGTAGGCTTCGAGAAAAAGGGATTGCTCAGTTTCCACGGCCAACCCAGCTGAAAACATTTCGAAGACCTGAAAGGGAGAAGAAACAGTACATAAAAAAGATAGCAATAGAACAATAAAATCAGAGAGCCCAGTTAATCTACCAGAAAAACTCGTTGAAATCATCATAGTTTCTCCATGCAGAATGTGCTGCCCGCCCATTGTCATTGTTGGCTGCTTCCTGCAGCAAAACCACCATTCAGTCAATCATCTAGGACGTAGCAAGTTAGACTAGCTAAGCCGGCGGCACCACTTACAGCTGCAATAATTTCATATAGAGGTGAAATGACTTGGTCAAGAAACGATACACCATCATTAGAAATACAGCTTTCAGCTGGCTCTGCGGTCTGTTTCCGCATAATGTCCTCTAGTTCCCTTGCTAGCTACAAAAACAAGATGAAACATGAATTTCAATAACAAATATTGTGTTGGCATCATTTACAAGAGAACCTAAAAACTATAATTACAGAATATGCTCATAATATTCAAGCAAGAAAATGGTGAAATGAAGGCACGATCATGCACCGATAAGTACAACGGAGAACTTGGATAGAATCCTCTACAAACTTACATGATGAAATATATAGCATAAGCATTCCGGAAGAAATCGTATGTTGCCAGCCTCTCCCCAGATCAAGTAGTATAAACACACATATAGCAACTTTTTTTCTTTGGTTAACGAGTCAGCGCTAAGACAAAAAAATGGAACCTCTAAGTAACAAATAAGCCAACAATAAGGAAATGAATATACTGGTGCAGAATACAGCAAATCATACTTATTCCAGACAGGACGTTGTGGCAAATAGCTGCACCATTTTATGTAGTTATCTAGGGACTTGGAGAACACGACATGTACAGCACCCTCGTCGATTTTCTAGCAACAAATAAAAACAATGTTAAGGATAGAGACATGCATAATAACTTTAATCAACATGGTAATGAATATTATGGGTCAGCTGGATTAAAAATCACATGTATGTGTTGCCATGTTTTATCACAATGGTAAAGTAAAAGGATACGCTGTGAATTTAGTCAAACCATATAGTATATCAATGGTGGTGCAAAAAATGTAATTGATTAACTAAAGGATAGAAATGTTCTTTGGCCGTTTTTAGTATCATCAGCGAGCCCTGCGAATATGAAGGGACACGATCCCATTAGTACGTCTTAAATTCTATTTTTCAGGGACTTCCATCTCTTTATGAAGAGAGGAACCACACCAATCCATTTCGTCAACCAACAATTAAGAGTTAATCTAATCTAAGTTCTCCTCTGGCCCCCTTCGTCACCCATCCTTGCATCACGCAACAAGCATAAAGCAGAACAATAACAAAAAAAAATGTAGACAGTGAGCACCCAGAAATCCAGCATCATATGTGACAAATCCATAGGAGGAACTCAAACAGGGTTTCAGATAATGCCTCTTGATCATGAAGCGTTTCATGCATTCTAAAAGTAAACATAAAATGTCTTTTCTTGGTCAAGAAGACAAAAATACTGAAGTCGAAAACTTAAGTAAATGTACGGCAATACACAAACAATCACATGACATATGAACTGAGCAAAGTGCGGTAAGGAAAGAAGAAGGAAACATTTGTATATGTTGCTACCAGAGAAATGAGCTAGGTAAATACAAAAGGAAGAGTTTGATTAGTCACAATAAAGAAAAATAAAAGCACTGATCTGGTGAGTACAACTACGTTACAGAAGGAAAAGGAGCATCGATATGTTAAAGTTCCTGGTTGCTAAGGGTGATTAGTTGCTCCATGTAATTTTGACTGGTGCACTGGTATTTTAGTATCTATTAATATTAGGACATCAATAAGACAAAAAATGCCAAGTGAAGAAAACACATGGCTAACAGATACAATGAACACACATACCGGTTCATTCCCAGATAGTTTGCCCAATCGAGACTGCTCATTTGCCAACAGGTGAACAATGTGCTCCCGTTGATTGCTCACGTTGCCTTTCTGCAACCACAAGATAAAGGGGGTTCTCCCATATTTCAGTGAAACCATCAACATTCCATAAAATTGGCATTCTAGAATTGATCAAGAGCATCCAGATTGATTAAAAGGTGTGATAAGGATGAGACCATGATTACACGAGTAATTTTCATGGAAAATGTAAGCAATGTAGATTAAACGGAAAAGGTGAACCATATGTTGACCTGAAAACCGAACACACAGTCCAAGAGGTCCAGCATATCTGAATTCCTAGCATCAGGAACTGAAATGGTACCAGGGAGCCTCGGCAGATCCCTATGGTACTGCAAAGCTGATATCGCTGCCCTCACCTGAATTGAAACAATGCTGCAGGAATCAGCCACTGCCCAGACGACATAGTATGAACATAAAAAAAGTCAGACTCTGAAAGATACCTCTGGAAAAGTGACAATTGCATTTGTTGTAGACAAAGCATCTAGAGGAATAATATTATAAGCTACAACATCCTCTGTCCTTGCCGCATCCTTTTGCATGACTTTTTTCATCTGAGTAAAACAGAGTGCATTAGCATGTATACACAATATGGGAACAACTAAAATATCCAGGGTAACAACAGAACCTCTTCAGAAATCAATTTATCTGCATCCTCGGGGGAAATTTCCCTTGTTATATCCTCTATTACTGACCATAACACCTTAAGAGTTGCAAGCACTTTTTTACGCTTCAGAGTTTTGCGTTCCAGCCTGCTCAAATAACAGCAGTAGTTAACATATAGTGGAAAAATGAATAGAGCTTTTAAGAAAGGTATCTGCAGGGAATATACATACTCTCCAAGGTTGCCACTGAACACAGCAGATTCCCTAAGCTTCATTTCATCTTCACACAACTCATCAACTTTATGTTTTTCTCTGTATAGCTTATAAAATTCTTGCAGCTTAGCAATATCCTGAGTCCGGTCTATAGCACCGCCTTCCCTCTTTGCTAGTTTTTGCTGACAATTTGAGAAAGACGTGTTAAAAGAAGATATTTAATTTCCCAAGCAAAACAAAAATCTAGTATGATTCAACTAGTGATGGTTCAAGAGCCGTGGTGTGTGGTGAGATTTGTGACTGAGACTGACATTGAAAGCACTGCCTCATGTTCAAGGCAGACATGAGATGTAAAAGCTCTGATCAGCAAACAGTATTTACAAAATAAAAAATTATTAGCTTGTTATCCCAATGTTCATAAGTAATAAATTAGGTGTCATTTTAGAGTGTCTGCAGGCAAACATCTGTGACCTTGGCTAATGGCTGCTAATATATATAAGCATCTGATTGTTCATGTCATGATAATAGTTGATTAGTTGTTAGATTTGCCACAGAAACTAGGGATGAGGAAGGTGGGGACTGAGGCGGCAAGGGCTTCGCTTGGACGTGGCACTGAGATGGGATTTTGGGCTGCGGGCAGGTTGCTGCTGCATGAGAAGTGGCGCATCGACTTTTCTTCGTATGGAAGAAAACATCAATTGTGGAAAACATCAATTGTGCCTAGTTTTAACTTCTCTTTTTCATATTTTCCTGTGTAATAGATGTGTATGAGTGCTGGTTTAGTTAACACACTACCTCAAGTGTCAAGATGCAGGTCGTTTCAGAATGTGCGCTAGTCAACTATTATCAGGTCTGACCATCGATGTAGAAAAAAGTATACTAACATCTACGGCGCTACATTGATACTACTAGACCAATCATGAAACATACTTTCCTAATGTATGATTCAAACAACATAACTTCATATACGAATGAATACTCAAAGTTTTACCTTAAAGAGTGACAACACATTAAAGAGGGCAATACATTGTTATGGTGCTACTTGTGAACAGAGTATGAAACAATAAAAGTGGGCATAATATACATACCCTGATCACTGACATTAAACCCGTTTTGAACTGCAGCACGCCTCTCCCTTCGCTATTGGGATCCAGATTTTGGGCCAGCGCGTACGCATGCTCACACACTGCTCATGGAAGTACAGAAATATTACCAAACTGCGAGTAGAAGCTAAATGAGCAACGTAACTGAATTGCTCAAAAATAAGCAGAGTCTCTTGCACTGTAGGAAGGAATGAGTTGAGCGAATTAGAAGAACTAGTGAACTAGTCATCGCAAACCACTCGCCGATAACAGCATCAAGTCTCGTATAGCCGATACTAGCTCATCATCAGAAAGCGCATCGAAGAACTAATGCAACAGTCGGTGATTTTGCCCCCGAGCCAACCGGGGAATAAAAAGGGTGGCGAGGCTTACGGATTCTGGCGACGGTGGGGTCCTCGTCCTGGATCTCGTCGGCGGCGCGGAGCACCTCGTCGATGTGCGTGTTGTTGCCGAGCGAGGTGGGGACGTTCCCGGCGATGCCGCTGGCGGGCACCCCGTACCCGCCGCCCATCCGCTCCCCGCGGAGCGCCGCCCGCACCAGCCGCTCCCAGTTCGCCTCCGGCCTCGCCATCTCGTCCGGGGGGACCCTCAGATCCGCGCGCGCGCGCACCGGCTCGCTATCCCGCGCTCAGAGGCCTCCCGGCATAAGCTCACCGAGCTACTGCGAGGGAATCGGGGGCTAGGGTTTCGGCTCACGGCGCTGCGCGCGCCCTCGAGCTGGAGGAGCGGGGAAAGGAAGGAAATGCGGGCAGCGGGGAAATCTCAAAACCTCGGAACCTCGTCGGCTTTCTGGCGAGAATTTCTCTTCTTTTTTTTTTACGATCTACCTCAGGGGAGCGTGGATGGACTCGTGACGATTGCGCGTCGCGGCCAGTTCCGGGAAGAAACCGGGCTCACCCCACGCTCGGTGCGCCCCCGTCTTGGACGGCTGGGATCGCACGGGAAGCTCGAGTCCGCATCGCGGCGCGGCTCACCGCGGCGCAGGTGGCTCACCGCGGCGCACGTGGCGCGGCGCACCGTGAGCCCGGTGCCCACCCCAGTTTTTTCCGGGTCAAAGAGGAGCTGGCTGTCCAGTGGGCCATTGACTATGTGCGTTCCAGATCGGATGCCGAAGCATTAGACTAGTCACAATGGGGAGTATCATATACTAGTATCATGCATATGATACTAGTCTATGTTACTACCTCTACAATGGGTAGTACCATATTTGTGGTATCATACAATACTACATTTATTAGGTTGTAGACTCATTTTGCATTGGAATCCGTTATGTTACGGTATCTACCTATGATACTACTATCACCTCTCTCATCATTAATTGCAGTGCCACGTCAGCTTTTTGCCAACATGGCATGCATGATACTACCTATGATACTCCCATTGTGGCTAGTCTTAAGCAATGTCTTGACGCGGAAAAGGCTCGGTATGCGAAACGGTTAGCTCTCGAGCGCGCGAGCGCTCGCTTTTCTCTGCCGTGTCGTGTGTCGTGTCCGACCTATTCCCTTTCCCTTTTCGGCACGTTTGGATATTTCCTGTTCTGTCACGCCTTTTCGGCACGTTTGGGTATTTCCTGTTCTGTCACGGTACGCTGCCTTCTATTCCCTTTCCTCGTTTTCATTTTTTTTAAACACGCCGCGTCTCCGTCTCCGCCCCCCTTTTCCCCTTTCTTCTCCCCTCCCGACCCCAGTCGAGCGCCGGAGATGACTCCCGTCGCTGCGATCTAGCTCCTCCTCCTATTCCCTTTGCGCACCGAGCCGGAGGTCAGGAGTTTCGCCAAGCATCTCCGCCCCCGTTTCACATCTCTTTGCCGTGTTATCTTTCCTCCGGCTTCTCTTCGCGCCCGAGCTCCGGCCATGGATTCCGTCGAGCGCCGGAGATGACGCCCGTCGCCGCGATCTAGCTCCTCCTCCTATCCCCTTTGCGCACCGAGCCGGAGGTCGGGAGTATTCGCCAAGCATCTCCGCCCCCGTTTCACATCTCGTCGCCGTGTTACCTTTCCTCCGGCTTCCCTGCGCGCCGAGCGCCGGCCATGGATTCCGCCCCCGTTTCCCTTTTTCTATTCCCTTTCAGTCAAACTGCCTCCCCACCCCCTCTGTCTGCTTCACGGCCGAAACGCTGCGCCGTCGCCACGATCCAGGCCAGCTCTGACCTCCTCCCTTTTCGGCAAGCCTCACGCCCGACCAGCAGCCGCCACAGCGGC